>CM028377.1:26926575-27065222 GCA_013146195.2 Codonopsis lanceolata | reverse complement strand
AGGTGTTTGACTATAGGTGGACTCTCACAGCATCTTCGGGTAAACATGTCCACGAACTCTTTGAGGAGATCCATGAGTGTTATCCTTTTGAACCTTGCGGGAGTTGCCGATTTTGTTCCTTTGATTTCATTGTCCAGCCCCAGATTGATAGTGGATCAATCTTCAGTTGCTGTTGATGATGTTGTTCCTGTTGCTCTACTAACTTTACAAGCTCAAGCAAACATTTTTTTTTATCTTTTGGGTCCTATTAAGTGACTCATTATTATAATGATTTAATCGTCTTTTAATATAGGTGAACTAAGAAATAAGCAAAGACATTTAGATTATTATTAAAAGCAAACCGTGGTTTATTACATTATTGAGGACACAGGGGTTTGAGATCCTCAACTTTATGGAGCGGATCGGTAGATGACCAATAAGGCTAGGGAAAGGAATAGGGGTAATATATCGAGATCTATCGGATCTGCGGGTGTGAAAGTGGGCGGGGTAGTATACTAGTTGCGAGAGCTTATTAGAAATGGACTCAAACTTCAGCGGGGAGCTTTTTTTTTTTTTTTTGGAGAGAGTGCCTTTATCCATCATACCAGGATTCCCCAAATTTTCATTAGAAACTTCTTGGTCAAGGATTCTAAGCATCATGGCTTTCAAATTTTCGATGTCAGCCTCCATTTTGGCCGGCGGGAGAGTTGGGTTTTGGTAGATCTTGTGAGGGGTTAGGGAAGGTGGGTTAATTTATAGGTATGATATGCAGTAAGGGTTTTGGGCGAGGATATGGATATTGTGTTGGGTATGGATATTAGGCGGGATATGGATATTAGGCGAGGATAGGGATATTAGTGGATGAATTTTAGGCGGTTAGGGATATTGGGTTGGATATGGATTTTGGGCTGGATATGGATTTCGGGTAGGATAGGGATATTGGATTGGGTAAGGACTTTAGGTAGGATAAGGAGGGTGTGATGAAAAAAGGGTTAAAATTTTGGTTATAATAGGTATTTGGTGGGTTGGTGTTTGGCTGGGAAATTGGATTTGGAGGAATATGGAAGGTTGATGCTTCTTGGGGGACTACATGGGAAGAGATTACCTCACTTTTCTGTTGCCCTTCTTGCTTTCGAATTTGTATTTTTACATGCGGTCGCATGTCGATCTGTATCAATTGGCGATATTGTCTACGCCTTTCCAAATTCGAGCAGTTTATGAGGAAAATGGGTTTTGGATGTATCGGAAAATTTGGTGAAGGCTTTTCGGGTTTGGTACAACGTGCCTTTATTAGTATATTTATTATTATTTAATTGTTTCCCTACAATTGACCGGATAAGCACACCTTTATTTTGGCGATCTCGGGACTTACGGAGCAGTGGATTCTTTCTCGAGTATAGGACCAACGTATTCCACGCTTCGACTCCAGAGATCGGATGATCCCCGAAGGGCCTATACTCTTTCAGGGATCCACCATTCGAAATGGTCAGGTCGAGCATTAGAAAATAATAAATCAGCCCAGTGTATTTTTTTTTGACTTACGCATTTTTTTTGACTTGCACATACATTTTTTGACTTACACACATTTTTTTGGCGTGCACATTATATATATTTTTGGCTTGTGCATTTTTTTGGTAGGTGACCCATAATTTAAAATGCAAAACAGGTCGGTCTTTGAAGTGTCACCGAGAATCTATATGCAGTCTAACGTTGGCTTATGGGGGTAAAATTTGGCCGTGGTGTAGGAGTAGCGATTCGGAAATATTTATATGCATAATGTTGTGTGCGGTATCTAAAAAGAGAAAAAGTTTTTAGATATAGAAATAGAAAATAAAACGGATATGACATGTCTTCTTGTTATTTATGGATTTTCTCGCCTTTTTAGTTTAAGCGACAACAAGCATACCATCAAGAAATAGAAAGAAAAGCGGAGGAATCTATCTATTTTTTAAAAAAATGGATCCTAATCCCAAAATAAAATAAAGGCAGAATGAATGCATATATATATGTATTTTGCGAATGAAAATAAAAGAATAAAATATAAGGCGAAAATGAAGAGATTTTTAAAAACAAAGCCCGGCCCCTTTGTTGTCTTTGCCGGATAGTATTGCACATAAAATATTGCATATATATATATATATATATTATATATATTTTGCAATTTTTTTGAGAAAAAAATAAAATACTGAATATTTTCAAATATATCCGAAGTAACAGTGTTTGAAATGAAGCTAACTTTGCCAAGATGGAGGATCATATCCACAAATATAGACACGGATGTTAAAGGAGCACTTAATATTAGACTTGTTTTAAATTAATATAGCAAGCATACTTTAGCGAAACAAAAAGAAAAAAAAGTTTTGGTTAATGAGTCTAGCCCTCCATTTTATTCATTAAAATAAAAAGCGATCTCCCAGCCAGTCGCCATGCTTGTGAGTTCAGGAAATGTGCTCCCGCGCCCGCCTTTCCTTGGATAGGGGTGCTTGGCGTCGTGCGGATGCGGTGACATCCACTTGCTCCCGTTCGGCCTCCCTTGTTTAGGGGAGGATGAAATCAAAGATCTTGGGAGGAGTCTTTGTCGGAATAAGCGCGTTGGAATGCGCCTCGGTTGCCTTTAGTGGATTATTGATCCAATATGGGAGCTTTGGATTTTCTATGTCAAGTTATCCCTTTTTTAGGGGATACCGGGGATATAGGAAAACATCACCTTTCCATTCCCGTCCTCCCTTGTTTAGGGAGAACATGAAAGTGCAAAGAAAGATGTTGCGGCGCCCACTATGGATTTTATGAAAATAGCCTTATGGCCTATTGGGATCACTATGAGTGCTTTGGGTTTTCTCGTCAAGTTATCCTTTGTTTAGGGGATACCGGGACATAGGAATACATCACCTTTCCATTCTCATTCTCCCTTTTTAGGGAGAGCATTGAAAGTGCAAAGAAAGATGTTGCGAGGCCTCCTTGGATCCAAAATGTTTTAAAAGTCGCCATCTTTATTTTAAGGCAAAAATAAAGCAAAACCGAGAAAAAAGAAAACGGAGATAGAGAAAACAGGTTCGGAGGCTAAGTTACGAGTTGGGAAGGTGCTAGGCACCCAACTCGCCCTTTCGATCTCAAAAGCGGTTTTGGCTAAAGTATGCTTTTGTTATATTTATTTAACGAGATAAATAAAGCATTAGCGCCTACAAATACATCCATTACATCTATATTATTCTGGACTTGCAACAATCTCTTTTACAAACAATTACAAATATACTTGAAAATATTTGGCCATTATAATGACTACATTTAGTATTATTTCCTAAATAAATCCGGGCAACATAGCGCTTATATATTGATATTGAACCGGTTGAAATAATACTCTTACAAATAAAGACTTTAATGAATACATAAAGTAAATAATTACAAATCTATCTAAAAACATTTTGCCATAATATGACGGCTACATTTAGTACTATTTCCTAATTAAATCCGAGGCGGCACTGCTTGCTTATATATCTACATTGGGCCGGATTGGAAATAATATTTTTCTGAGAATGAAAGACTTTAAAATAAAACTTAAAACTTAAAAACTTCTGAGCGACCTAGGGTGTGCTCGCTTTGTCCTCTCGGGAGAGGAGACTTTGTTGTTGTTGTTGTTGTTGTTGTTGTGTGTTGTGTGAATTTGGGGGCGTGGCGGCTTATATATGGTGTTTTGGCTCACTCACTCGAGGCGGAATGGCGGCTTAGTTTTGTGGTTTGGCTTATTTGGTTGGGCGGAATAACGGCTTATATGAGTTGTTTTCAGCCTATTACTCGGGCGAGTACTTACTTTATGGTTTTGGGCGGAGGAAAAGGGTGGATACCTAGGCTGGGGGAATAAGGCTCACTCCTCCTAGGTTGGTTTGTGTTTGGAGGAGATTTGGCGAGTTTCGAGGCTTTTGAAATGATCGCTCACTATTTATTTCTTCGTGCGAGGGCCTTGAGAGAAATTTCTGACGAAGGAAGGTGTGTTGAAAATGATCGTGAAGCCTCTATTTATAAAATGAATCGAGGGACACGGAGGAATTAAAATTCCTTCACTTGTGCATCAAATGGTACATGAAGAGTTTGCACTTTGCGATGCTTGTTTGAAAATGCTTGTTGGCTGAAGGAAAGGAATTGGGCGCCATCCCAACAAATTGGGCGCCATGCCCAAATACCATGTGAGCCACGCCCATTTCCTTTTAACTGCAAGCGGTTGTACCTTGCGTTGGAAAAGTTGCATTTACGTCAAAAATGTGATGAGCAGTGGTGGGAATGAAATTTGGGCGCCAAGCACATGAAATTTGGGCTCCATGCCCAAAAATTGAGCCATGCCCAAACTTAATGGTAGTCATGCCTAAATCCCAAAGTTGGCCTATTTTTGACACTTTAGTCCACATGATTTGTCCTTTGCGCATCTGCTTTGTCCTTTTGCATTTTGACCACAGTAACTTGACATTTGTTAATGTTTTAACAGTTCTTGATATTTTTGTCATGTCACATATCGAGTGCGAGGGGTGTCTACATGCCTCATGACACTCCTTTCTTGCACTTTTACATTTTCCCCTAAAAAGGGAGAATGTGAATGAAAGGGTGATGTATTCCTATATCTTGGTATCCCCTAAAAAAGGGATAACTTGACGTAGAAAACTCAAAGCTCCCATATTTGACCAAAAATTCACTGAAAGATACCGAGGCATATTCAAACGCGCTATCTTAGACATCACTCCTCTCGCACTTTTAATTTCGTCTTCCCCTAAACAAGGGAGGGTGGAATGAGAGCAATGGTGTCCCGCATGCGTCTGGCACCCCTATCCAGAGGCGCGCGCAAGTCCAGGAACCCACGGCACCAGCGAAAGTATTTTACAAGCCTGATTCATCGGGCAGACTGCTTAACTGGTCAATCGAGCTCACGGAATTCCACATAGACTCTACTTGCCCAGGCGAGCAATCAAGGCTCAGGCCCTGGCCGATTTCTTGGTAGAAACAAGCTTCACTTAGCAGGAGGAACTTGAGGCCCAACAGCCAACAGAGCCCGAGCAAGGGCAGCTACCACAGCCTCAGCCGACCTACTGTTGGGATCCTTACGTGGATGGAGCAGTGAGTAAAGTCGGGAGCGGAGCTGGCATCCTTCTCATAGCTCCCGATGAAATCAAAGAGTTCGAGCTGGCACTTCGGTTCAAATTGCCCTCCTCAAATAACGTTGTCGAGTATGAAGCAATGATCGCCGGTCTTGAGCTCGTAGCTGACATGGGCGTAGAAGCGGTCACAGTGTACTCGGATTCACAACTAGCAATGAACCAAGTCCAGGGGAATATATGGTGCATCACCCTTCCCTGGTCAAATACTGCGAGCTTGTCAAAGAAATCTTGAAGAATTTCAAGTTCTGGGAGATCATCAGAATTGATCGCGCCGACAATATGCGAGCAAACTACTTGTCCAAGATCGCTGAGGCAAACCTAGCACTGTTAAATCCCTCAGTAATGATTGAGCATCTGGAAACTCCAGCCATTGATAGGCCAGTAGTCATGGAGATCGAGCCAGCGACCAGAAGTTGGATTGATGACTACAAGGACTATAGCGAACAAGGAGTCCTCCAAGTGGACAAAGTTAAAGCCACCACATTCAGAAGTCAAGCTTGCAGATACTCGGTAGTCGGGGGAATCCTGTACAAGCGATATAAGGTTAGACCTATGCTTCGCTGCGTTCCCCCGGAGCTAACTGAGAGGGTTTTATATGAAGTACATGAAGGGGAATGTGGCGGCCACTCGGGCACCCGAGCTATAGCGGAAAAAGTTTTACGCGCAGGGTATTACTGGATAACCCTCAGAAGGGATGCAAAGAAGTATGTCCGCGAGTGTGACAAGTGCCAACGATATGCGTACATACCAAGGCTTCCATCCACCGTACAAACTCCAGTCGTTGCGGTCTGGCCCTTCGACATGTGGGGAATCGATTTGATCAGCCCATTCCCGCTAGCACAATGCAAGTACAAGTATGCAGTGGTCACCATAGACTACTTTACAAAGTGGATCGAAGCAAAGCCCTTGGCTAAAATTTCAGAGGCAAATGTCATCAAGTTTGTCCACGATCAAGTATGGTGCAGGTTCGGACTGCCCCGAGCAATTATCTTCGATCACGGCACCTAATTCTCGGACAAATTCACAGCTGAGTGTGCTCGCCTAGGCGTCAAACATTGGCAATCATTCGTCGCTTACCCTCAAGGTAACGGCCAAGCAGAGGCCGGGAACAAACAGGTATTACATGCACTAAAAAGAAACCTAGGGGGCGAGCTGGAAAATGGGCAGAGGAACTGCAGTCGGCCTTGTGGGCGGTCAGAACCACTCTTCGGGGACAAACTGGGGAAACCTCGTTTGCACTCACCTATGGGTCTGAAGCAATGATCCCGGTAGAAATGGCCTTGCCTAGCTATCGAGTTTCCCATTACAGCGAGCAGAACAATCAGCTTGCCCGTGCAATAGACCTTGATCTGCTTGAAGAAAGAAGGCTGGATGCACGACTCAGGATGATCAACTACAAGCAGCGAGCAAAGGCTCATCATGACAAAAGGGTTCGAGGTAGAGCTTTCATGGTCGGAGACTGGGTACTCAGAAAGATTGAGGTAACAGGTCAACGGGCAGAATGGGGAAAGCTATCGCCTAACTGGGAAGGGCCTTTTCAAGTCACTGGCATAGTCAGAGAGGGCACCTATACGCTTCGAACTCAGGAAGGGAAAGACTTGAAGCATCCTTGGCATGCAGATCACCTAAAAAAGTACTATCCCTAAGTCAGTCCCCAGTACACAAACGGGCAAGACCTCAGTCCTGTTGAGGGTCACTATTATTGATCAATAAAAGGCAAGTTTTTTACATGTTATTCGTTTAAGTTATTAAGATGTTATTTATCAATTGTATGGGGATTTCTTGACAAAATCTATTTGCCCGGCGAGTAAATAGGGCCATGCCCGATCAATCTTCCTCCACTCCCGAGTATTAGTGAGCTTATCCTCTCCGTGAGTAAGATGGGGCCATGCCCGGTTCACATACTAGGATGCCCGCCAGGCGGTAGGGGCCCTGCCCATAAGGTAACGACTAACTATCTTGGATTCCTATAGTGACCGAGCAACACTGTTAGTCGTATATCTCTATACCCAGTTGATATACTAACAACAGCTTCGACGTACAAACGTCGAACAGGGCCAAGCCCGGTTAGCTATTCTCCGTTCAGAGTTGGGCCATGCCCGCTAGGCAGTCTTCAGGATGCTCGCCCAGGGCGATAAGGGCCATGCTCGCTCAAAGCCTTGGCCAGAACCAAGCACTTATACCGGGCATCTGCTCGGATAACCTCTCAACTTAAATAATAGGTCTGCTTAATTAGCCTTGTTATTTTTAAGTTGATAATTACAAGTTTGCATGCTCGATTAATTCTAGTTATTTATGCTCGACATGTTTCTGGGGAATACTTGTGCTTGTACTAATCAATGGCAGGGAAGTACGAGCAAGAAAACAATGATCGAGCAAAATCAAGGCAAAATCAAAACGCAATTGAAGAGCACTAACAAAAGAAACAGTTGTCAGATAAAGGGTGTACTCTATTCATAGTCGGGAATGAATTACAATTCAGAATCAAAAATAGTGGCACGCAGGCCAAGCAAAAAATAATGCTCCTAGACAAAGCTTGTTCGGGAGGGGGAGGAAGTTCTTTAGCACTGACACGATATTGCATTTCATATTGGAGGTTCAGCTCCTTCCGAGCAGCCTCGTCTTCAACAACTTTGGCCGCGGCTTCCGCTTCAATCTGCTCGCTTTCTTTTAAAGCTTCATCGTCTGACTCTAAAGCCTGGATCAGCGAGCAGACATTCACTTCATCAGGAGTTGGCGGAACCCAAGGTTCTCGCCCATCCTCAGTGTCGCTCTTCGCCAAAGCTGCCAATTCCTCTTTGTTGTAAGGAACCAGAGCGTGGAAGGGGTGAGCAGCTTCGGTACAAGGGTCGAGCACGGCCCATTCGGCCATTGTCTTCATCCCCACCCCGCCATGGCCAGCAAGCATCCTTAGTATGTGATTGGTGCCATGGGCGTAGTTGTAGACACCCCAATTTCGTACCCCTGGTATGTAACTCTGGCATGTGATATCAAAAACTGTTTAAACTTAACAAAATGTCAAGTTACAGGGTTGAAAATGCAAAAGGAAAAAGTAGGATGCATGAATAGTGGACTGCAGGGGGAAAGTGTCGAAAATTGAGGAAGTTTCTGGCCTTGGCGCCGCGCCCAATATGCTGTTAGGCCGCACCAAGGTCCCCAAATAGTGTCGATCAGTTAATGCATTGTACAAACTGTTAAGCGCGCGGTACAAGCCGATGAAGCACAAATCCAACTATAAATACAGGTGCCCGACTACGTTTTGAGACACAATTTTTCGACGAAGGCTTGAAGCCCAGAGTTACTCTGCGTATTTTTAACTCAGTGAGCGATCAGTGAGCGAGTGATCCCTACCCTCTCATAAAGCCTCGAAACCCCGTCCAAACCTCCTCCAAACACAAATCCAACCGGTTAAAGTGATCCCTAGTCCTTTAGTTAGGTATCCACCATATTTCCTCGGCCAAAAAACCATAAAGTAAGCCGTTACTCTGCCCGAGTAAATAGGCTGAAATCACCCGAAACAAGCCGTTATTCCGCCCAACCAAATAAGTCAAAACCACCGAAACTAAGCCGTCATTCTGCCCGAGTGAGTGAGCCAAAACTACCATAAATAAGCCGTCACTCTGCCCAAATCACATCAGTAACAACAATAAAAGTCTCCCTCTCCCGAGAAGAACAGAGCGAGCACACTCCGCTCTAAAAGGTAATAGCCTTTAAGGGCATTATTTTTATAAAAGTTATTTAAATTCGGCCCAATGTAGCAAATATAAGCCGTTGTGCTGCCCGGATTTAGGAAATATTATGTAATAGAGCCATTATAATGGCCAAATATTTTTAAATATATTTGTAATTATTGTGAGGAAATGGCTGCAAGTCCGTAAATAATGTAGCCACAGATGTATTTGCTTTTATTTTCCTGTCTTTAATTGCTTTATTTATTTGCTAAATAAATATAGCAATAAGCATACTTTAGCCAAAAACCACTTTTGAGACCGAAAGGGCGAGTTGGGTGCCTAACACCTTCCCAACTCGTAACTTAGCCTCCGAACCCGTATTCAATCTCTGGTTTTTCTTTTCTTTTTGGTTTTGCTTTATTTTGCCTTAAAATAAAGATGGTGACTCTAAAACATTTTGGATCCAGTGGGGCCTCGCAACACTCCTTCCTTGCACTTTTCTGTTTTCCCCTAAAAAAAGGAAAATGAGAATAGAAGGGTGATGTATTCTCATATCCTGGTATCCCCTAAACAAGGGATAACTTGATGCGGGAAACCCAAAGCTCCCATAGTGACCCGAAATAGGCCATAAGGCTATTTTTATAAAATTCATAGTGGGACTGTTGCAACATCTTTTTTTTTTTTTTTTTGCACTTTTCCATTTTCCCCCAAAAAAGGAAAAATGAGAATGAAAGGGTGATGCATTCTCATATCCTGGTATCCCCTAAAAGAGCCATAACTTGATGCGGGAAACCCAAGAGTTCCCTTATTGGATCAAAAATTCACTAAAGGCAACCGAGGCGCATTCCAACGCGCTATCTTAGACAGCACTCCTCTCGCACTTTTGATTTCGTCTTCCCCTAAAAAAGGGAGGGTGGAGCGAGGAAGCGATGGTGTCCAAACTGCGTCTGGCGCACCTATCCAAGGCGCGGGCGTGGCGCCGCCGGGCGACCACGTAGTAGGGCACAATGGCTGCGTCCATAGCATCCTCGAAGGCCAGGGATTTTTTATAATTCTCCACCGCGGACTACTCATCATTTTTCAATTTCCCCAGCAGCTCTTCCACCAGCTTCTCGTCCTTGACGGCCTGCATTTTGAGGGAATCCTGTTCCACCTGCAGATTCTCCCTCTGTTTAGTGACCGCGACCAGAGCAGTCTTCTCCTTCTCCAGATCGGCCTGGTTCTTTTTCATCTGGCCAACCAACTCTTTTCTCTCTGCAACCAGAGTTCTGTTTTGGGCGACCAACTTCAAGTTAAGCTCGAGCATCTCCTTTTCTTTCTTTTTGGCCGCCGTGTCGTTGGTCTCCAGTTGGTTGGCCATAGTTGCCGCCTGCTCAACCTTCTCTTTCAGAAGGGCCTCAAGTTCCTTGTACTCGGCCGCCATCTCCTTACGAGCATCCTTCTCCTCATTATATCGATCATAGAGATTGGTACATGTGGAGGCGATCTGCAGATAGAGGACAAATAGTCAGAACGGGAAATAAGGAAGAAAAAGATAAGCAAACTACGGGTAAATACTTTACCTCGCTTAGACAGAGCCCCACGTTTCCAACCAAGACGTGGCCGGTAGTATCTCGGTCTCGGGCAAAGGTCATCATGCATGGCCCTCTCTATGATTCCTTTACCCACCAGGCCCCCCGGGCTCCCACGGGCATGCAGATCGATACCTCCCAGTAATAGGGCATCCCTAGAGATTTCTTTCACCAACGCGCGAGCAGCGTTGGTGGTGGAGGGCATCTGGAACCCGGTCTGCCTCCAAGTTGAAACCCCGTCTTGAGTGGGGGCAGAGAAAACAGGATCAGCGCTCGATCCCCGGGGGCGGACAAACCGTGAAGGGGTAGGTGTGGGACTCTTCTTTCTCTTCGCCGTAGCCTTGGCATCCTTGGCGGCGGGGACCACGGAGATGTTGGCAGCCTTGTCAGTGATATCCACAACGGCCTCTTTCAGCGTTGGGGCGACGACTTTGGACGCCGTTACCTTCTTTACCGGGATGGGGACCCTGCCCGGAGCCTTGTCTTGGGTTGTCTTCGCGGGCGGACAGAATGGCACCTTAGGCAAGGCCACGGGCTCGTTGGCCTTGGTCGGTGCTTTCAGTCGACTGCTTCTTCCTCATCCTCAGCACCGCCAAATTCTTCATCCCTGAAACAAGTAAAAGCAAAACGGGATCAGTATTGCTACGAGAAAAAGGATGACTAAAACAGAGATGGGAGCATAGTCATAGTTAGCAGGCAACCATCCTGGTCCTCATAAGCTGGCCAGCAATCCGCGTCGAGGCCCAACCGTTGACATTCTACACATTCACGCTTGAACATCTGCCCATGACAATCACCCCAGTACGGATGAGGGCTCTCAGGAACGTGAATTAGGAGTGGATGCACCCCAGGAACTTCTGCTCGCGTCACGTCGGCCAGGCACAGGTTGTGTGGATTGCACACTAGCTCCTTCCAATCGAGCAGAAATTGCTGGCCGACTCGCTTCTCATTCTCCTCAATAACCCCTATGGCAGCCTTCAACGTCGCTAGCCGGGCAATCTCCCCCGAGCTGAAGTCTTGCTTAGAGACCTTGGGATCTTTATTTCGCTGGACGCTGTGGGCGCGAATGGACAGCCAACTCGAGATTTAATAAATAAGACCCTCCTGTCCCAGGCCTCTACTTTCCCAGGGACGTCGACCAGCAACCTCAGAAAGTTGAAGTTGGCCCTCACTCCAATTCTCCCGCTTGTGCTCGGGGCAAAAATAAATAACTTGCGACGCAAGTACATATCCGACTCAAACCCCAGCAGACGGCACGCCACTGTGAAGGCTGTGATTGCCTGGACAATATTTAACATCAAGTCACAGGGCATAGCTTTGGTCTCGTGCAGAAAGTCCACCAGGAAGGGCTCCAGTGGAAGGCGTAGTCCTACGCGAAAAAAGTCGACGAAAAATAAAAGTTCGTTTCCCTGCTCACAGGAAAGCTTAACACTAGCGGGCACATCCATCTTGCTTGTCCGATAGTAAGCAGAGTCGATGCCGAGGGACGTAAGCCAAGCGGTCACTTTGTAAGCCGTGTCCAGCGTAGCCCAGTGAGTAGCATACCGGCTCTCGTCTGTATTCACATACCAGTCGGGCTCTTCATCCTCCTCAATGATTTCTTCAAGTGTGACCTCCACTTGAGAGCCGTCGACCATTTTGTAGCAGCGAGAAAGGGGAATGTTGTCCCTGCCATCTGCATCATCCTCAAGTGTGGCTTCCACTTGAGTGCGGCCTGTCTTCTTTAGGCGTCGGGCAAGAGGCATGTTATCCGCCTCGTCAGCCTCTGAGGCCTCTCCGGCCACCTCTCCTTGCTCGGCTCTTACTTGCTCAACCGTACCTTCAACGTTGGGCGCTTCTCATTCGGTCGTCCCGCCCTTGACATAGCCACGGTGACATTGTCCTCTCCAGAGTCTTGCCCACTAGAGGAATCAACTAGGTCAACTATTGGGGCGGCCACGCGCCTTGGGACCATTGGCCCAGCCACGGATCTCGCTCCATCATCCGACTCATTGTCAACGGGAGGAGTTTTCTCGCTGCTCAAGGAATCATTCTTTCCGCCGTAGCTGAAGGCCTCGCGGTCATTCTCCGAAATATCAGACATCTACAAAGAGATCGAGGAAGGAGAATCAATGTTCTGTCCGGATAACCGATAAAGCAAAATGGGAAAAATTCTTAGGTCTAATTCTAATCCTAAACCCTACCAGAAGTACACGAAGACGAGGGGATTAAACCCAGAAATCTTCGTTCAAATCGAAAAAGCAAAAAGCATATTAGAGAAAGGGCAAGAAACTTACCGTTTTGTGGGGTTGAAGCGGTTCTCTGTGAATAATTGGTGTTGAAACGGGACCAAGAATAGACCTGGAACGCCGGAAGGAAATGAGTTGTCGGAAGGGAGCAAGGTCACCGGAATCTGGAACGCTCAGGGCACCGGCAGCAAGAGCTCTCCAGAAAATCTTCTTTCTAAAAACTCAAGAATGGTAAAAGAGAAAAGAGGGAGAAGGGTTCGCCTTTTATAGGCCGGGGTTTACGGTTTTGGGGGGAAAAGGAGGAGACCGAAACGGCGTCTGGAAGGACGGCCCATCATCACCAGACACGGCATTAAATGTGCTTGATTAGGTGGTCCGTGTCCCCATCAAATCACCTCGGCCTTTGGCGGCACAGCGCCGCTTTAGATCGCGCCCGGTAAACCCTCAGCAAAAGCTTCCTCGATGCGCACCAATTTGTTTCCCATTGAATCCCCAGAACCTTCAACAAGTCTGCTCTCTCAATCCTCCCATTTTCTCAAAAAACCACAAGTGTTGAGACCCGTACGAGCAACATCCAGCATGTACGCTCCCTGCTCCGAGCATGAATACTCGCCAGACAAGGAACTAAGGGCCACTGATGTGTCCGGCCCAAACCGGGTCACGAGAGAAGCACGAACTAGCATCACGTGCCAGTCACGAGCACAATCAATATGGGGCCCGCCGACCTAGCGGACAAAGTAATTGAGGGATCAAGCAACGTGCAGCGCGACTCCCGTTTAAACCTGGCCGGGCACAGGCATTGCCTGTCCGGCTAGGGGCCATGATCGGGGACCACACTCACACCGGACAAAGAATCAGATTCATCCCGTCCAAACCTGGTCGAGCACCGGCCTGGCCTGCCCGACCAAGGGCCACCCCCTGGATCTAGACTGACCATAGATCAGTACACATCAAATAGCCAGGCAGAGCCTTGCTCGCCCGGGCACATATCGGGCAGGAAGCTCCGGAAACTTGTTCTCCAAGACAAGTCAAAGGTTTCCATGTCCGAGCAGGAAACTTGTCTTATCTGCTCTTATATTTGAGTCCAGATCTCCTGTACCACTTGTGTGTACCACTGGTGTACCACTTCTCATCTCAAACATTAGTTGAGATACAATGGTTGGGATGCAATGATTGAGATGAAAAGTGGTACATCAGTGATACACACAAGTGATACAAGAGATCTGGACTCCTTATATTTACGCGGCCAGCCGCTTATCATGCCTAAAATCAAGGGATTCTCTCCTTGATTGATTGGGTATCTAAGGAAACTGAATCCCACACGGATTCTAGGTCATTTGGGGCCTATAAATATCCCTCCATAACCACAAATAATGTACACACTCTTTCTTGAGCCTAAAAACTCTGTCAAATTCTCTCTTTACATTCACACTCGATACTTACTCTCACGCCGAAGGGGTTTCGCAAGGCCCTGCCTTACACTTCCACTCAGGTTTTCTGTGTTCTAAATCAGGTTCAAGGAAGCAGATTCAAGCCCAGATATCCAACCCAACACACGAATGACCCAAGCTGTGATTTTGTCACATCATATATATTAATCATTATTTAGTATTAACACTCAACTTTTTAGATGCAACACGTCATTGTTGTTTTATTTTGTTTGTTCTAGAGTGTCATAATTGAAAAATAAAATATTAATTACGATTTCATGTGTGTGTCTATAAATATAGAAATAATATCATGACAAGGATGATTTTTACACTATTAAATATATTTTTTTAAACCTAAACTCTTAACATTGTGTGAAAGTAGAAAGAAATGTCTTGTGATAATTTCCAGTTTCATTTTTATTGTATTGCATATTTGCATATCATCGTACTCCCTTGTTCCTTAACAAAATAAAAAAATTAATATTTCTTTCCTTTTTAGGTTGTTTCAAAAAAAATTTGCCCACGGTCTAATAATTCTTTTTTAAAAAGTTATCTTTACTATTTATCTTTTATTTAATCATCACTTTAATTTATGGTCTCTCTCACATATGTAATCTTAAAAAATACGCATTATCCTGATATTTATAATATAGTTAATTATATTTTCTTAATTCGTATGTCGGCTAAGTCATGATTGATTACGAAGAGTCGATATCATTACAAAGGTTTTGAGTTATGTTCGCATGAATTAAATATGAAGTTGATGGACATCTCACTCGTTAGTAAACTTTGCCTTTCAAAGGTAAGAGATACTTTATTCTCCATCATCACTCATAAACCAAGCATATAAGAAATAGTAAAGCCAATGAAAATTGGAGTGTAAGTGATTCGATTTGGTTAGATTTTGACTAAAACCACAGACTCGACCGCCTCCCAACGAGTCTATTTTTTCCCAAATCAAACCAAAACAAACAAAGCTCATAACCAAACCAAGCCAAAACACTAGATTTGATCTGATTTGATTCGATTTTGTGGTTTAAATAAATATTAGTATGAGGTTACCGTGATTGAATGGAGAACATATACTACAAAATATATCCAAAGAGAGGGAGGGGGAGAAATAGAGAGAAAAAAATGGTTTACTATGATTGACCGATGAGATGAGAAAAAGCCAGTGTGGCGATGCCGATGAGATGTGAGAGAACAACGGCTACTAAGTAAAAGGTGAAAAAGCAACGGCTACTGAACGGGAAGATAGAGCTCGACGTCACCGCAATTAGGCGGGAGGGGTGGGGAGTGAGGTGTGTCCGGCTAAATGTGATATGAGAATGTAAATTATGATTTGGTTACTTTGGTCTTTTGTACTTCTTTGGAAAATGTAAAATAGTAAAAAAAAAAATTATTTAAGAATTATATTATGTAGTATATATATATATATATATATATATATATATATATATGGATAATATAATTTTTTTGGTCCCTGAACTATCTCAATACTATGCATTTGGTCACTGTACTTTTTTTGAAATGTGTTTGGTCCCTCAATTCGATTTTTTTTGTCAATTCCCCCTTCATACCGTTACCGTTACTAAAAAATTAACGTTGGCTAACTTTTCATAATGTCCAAACCATATAGAGTTAATGTGTAATTTGAAAAATTAAACAATCAATTAAAGTAACTTATTTTTGGTCAATCCCCCTTTTTCTCTCTCTTCCTCAAATCAAAATCAAAATCAAAGGCTCACCATCACCAACCTCCAGCTCTACCTCATCATCCTCTTCCTCCTCATTGCTCTGTCCCACCAAACCCTAATCTCTACCTACTCCGACCCCCTCCTCCTTGGCCACACCCCCGTCTACCTCTTCACCTTCCTTCAGCCCCTCGCCGTCCTCTTCCTCTTTCTCCTCCTCTCCATTGCCCTCCTCCTCTCCGATTCCCTCCCATTTCCCTCTGATCTCTTCTTTGCCCTTGCTCTGCCATCTTCTTCCTCCAGTATTCCGTCTCTTCCTCCTCCGCCTCCCTCCAGATCTCCTTCCTCGAAGCCAAATGCGACTCGTTTCGCCGCATCTCTGCTCTCTCCTTCTTTTTCTCCCTCCTCCTCGCATGCCAACCCAGGCTCTTCGTCGCCGACCTCTGCCGCCTCTCTCTGCCTCCAGGGACTCTGGGCCCTCCAGACCGGCCTCTCCCTCCACGTCGACGCTTTCATTCCCAAGGGCTGCCACAAGCCACTCGACGTCGTTAGCGGTGTCGAAGGCTCCACCAAGTGCGATCTCGACGACTCCAACCTCAGGGCCGCCGCCATCCTCGATCTCGTCTTCGTCCTCCACGTCTTGTTCGTTGCCCTCATCCTCATGGTCACTTACGTCGCCGTTTCCAAGTTCGTTGGCAACACCACTAGGAAATTTGGCTCTTACGAGGCCTTGCCCACCGTCGCCTCCTCCTCTGCCCCCGATTCTAGTCACACCCAGATGAAGTCTAGCACCGGCACCCAGACAATTCTAGTCGACTATGGCATCCCAGAATCTTGGCCTTGACCTCTACAGTAATTGGGTCCGTTAGTTTAAGTGTTTAATTTTTTAATTGGCACGTTAACTCTCTATAGTTTGGACATTATGAAAAGTTAGCCAAAGTTAATTTTTGTAGTAACGGTAACGGTAGGAAGGGGGAAATAACCAAAAAAATCGAATTAAGGGACCAAACACATTTCAAAAAAAGTACAGTGACCAAATGCATAATATTGGGATAGTCCAGGGACCAAAAAATTATATTATCCTATATATATACATATATATATATATACATATATATATATATATTTCAAATCTAACCCAAACTGTTTTAATTCAAAACCGAATCAATCTGAACTAATTAATTCAATTTGTTTTGTGATTCGGTTGTTCTCGCTTACACCCTGAATGAAAGCCAAATAGAAACCACCACGGCCAGCCCTGCCCATGTTCAGTATGGGCTATTGAGCAGGGCCCAAATTTAAGGGGAGTCCATGTCAATTTCTATTTATAGCCTAGCTTTATACTCGGAGAAATTGCGAGTCGGTCTCCTTTTTCAACTCTTTATTCGCTTCAATACCTCATTTGTTTTCAACAACTAAAGTTTGTTTTCGTAAAATCGTTCATAAAATATCACAGAAGAGAAAGAAAAACATCATGTCGTAGGGATGAAGAGCGAAGAGGATGAGGAGGTAGGGTGGCGATGTTCTTCTTTACCTTGAATTTGATTACTCCAACACCCTAACTCCTTACTCTCTTTCCTCTTCATCTACCGATTTTCAGTTTCACTAGTGCCTTCTTCTTATTTCATTGTGTTTGTATGTTTGATTAAAAATGGATTCAATTTGTATGTTATGTAGTTATGACTATCATGCATGTAAATTGTTCGATGAAATATTTAAATATAATTTTGTTCGTTGTTGGACACATTTTTTCAATTTGAATGCATCAATTTGAAATCATTTGTTTATTGTGTTAAAAAAGAATGATCATGAAGGTCTAGTTTATTATAATTTGTAGCGTGATGCATAAATATTTGTAACGCGATGATCAGTTGGTGCTTGACTTGTTGCATTGTGATGCATGAATTGGGTTAAGTAATTAAAATTGAAGCAACATGAAGCTTAAATTAGATGAAGTAATTAAAATTAATGCATCGCAATGCACATTGAGTAAATGATCTATAGCGCATCTTAGGTTCATTAAGGGTGTCGTAGTCTTTTCATTCCAAAAATATTCTTTTCGGTTTAAAATAAACATGATGAACTAGAGCTATTGAAAACTTTTGAAAAAAGACATACCCAATTTACCTCTTTACGCCCTCCTATGTTAAAAGTTCATTTTAGGTAGAAATTTGGGCGGATACTTTTTTAAAATTTTAACCGCTCTGCTGTCATGTTTTTTCATAACTGAAATGTTACTTTATGTGATGCAAGATTTTGTGCATTGTGATGTACAAAATAAAATCACTTTCATGCATCGTAATGTATAAATAATGCATCCCAATACAAAAAGTAACTTTTTCCAATTACAAAAAAAAAAAATGGAGGCAGAGCGATTAAAAAAATTTAAATGGACAAGTCCACAATTTTTCCACACATTTTATATATTAGGATGTTTCAATTACAGAGTCGACTTTCAAAAATTAAGTTGTAATTTATTTTTTTTGAATTTCAAGACTAACCCCTCTTTTCAATTTTATGAAGACAATAAAATTTAATTTCACAATTAGTATTACTCCCTCCGCTCCAGACATGGACTTTTTGTCGGAACCGGAGGCAATTTGAACAAATGGCAATAGAAGAAATGGCAATGCGGCATCATTTCAAACCAAGGCACTGCAAAACGTTTTCAAGCTTTAGACACTATACCAACCACTTCTAGAATTGACACAAAGAGCTGTCAGGTTACACTAGAAGGTTTCTAATAATATGAAGCTAAGAAACATCTTAATAAGACCACAAAACAACACCAACGAATCCTACATACAGAACTAGAGTCCACTACAAAGATTATAGACACAGAAAACACATATTTCCTTACCATAAGCAGCTCACTGATTGTTATCGGGAACTTCCATTCTGGTTCTGCGGCTGTGTGACTGATCTTAAGCTTTCATAAGCATCAAAGCAAACATGAGCGTAGTCAGACATAGCCCGAAAGAGCTCTGGCAATCGAATTTTGAGGCTTCCCAGTGACTTATCCCTCACCTGGACACAATGCCTTTGGTGAGCTTCTACTTCATCGTCCAATCTTTTCTTCAAGATTTCTACGACAAGTTGCCTCTCCCCCATGGGATCCTTGGCATCTGTGCCTGCAACTCTGTCAGGGTCCACTTCATCAGGTGGGGTCCTACGTTGCATGTACTTCTGATACCATTCTTCAAACGCCTGGCTCTTGCGTAAAAATTCTTTTCTAGTTTCCTCCCACTTCTCCTTCAGCTTCATCTCTTCCTCCTGATGAATTATAATTGTTTTAATAACAGCAGCAAATGATGAAATAGCACTTTTTGCGAGTTCATCCGGAAGCTTCTCAAGATGGTCATGCCAAGAAAGGAGAAGGGACTGGATGGGAGGATTTTGGACTCTGGGTGGTGAAGAAATTTTCTCTTTCAAGCTGCTTTCGATGGGAACAAGATTTAATTTCAACCAACTGTTAAGAGCTTGAATGTAGTGTTTCTGATGGGTTACAAGCTTTTCGAATTGTGAATGCCATCCTAGGATAACATGCCAGAGCTGGACTGTGCGCTCATGGTGATGCTTGCTGGTTTCCTTGGGAGTTCCAGAAACATCAAGTGATTTGAGGTCTGTGACAATCTGAAGCTGGTTGTCGTGATGCTTGCACATAGACTCCCACATCTTCGACATCCTGCAATTAAGATGCTCAAACTTGGTCACTATTAGATGATAAGAAATATTCAGAACAATGATGCTATAATATTCTTGTTGCCCTTTACAAATTTGGACTACAAATCATGTTGATAACGGTATGAAAAATTTTAACTTTGGAAAAATAGGATCCTTGCACATAAGATTTGAGGATCTTTTTGACTGAAATCATATAAGTAAACACCAAACCACTAATTCTTGCTATGGATATAAAAAAAGAATCCAAAGGGTAGTATCTGTCGAGAGTCAAGAACACAAGTAGCTTGAAACTGTTAAGAGGCTACACTAGTAAGTCAATTATGAGTTTAACTGTAAGAGGTATGTTTAAAAAACGCGAACTGATTAATGTGAATGTTGAGATGGGATGAAAGGTTCACCGTAATAGCTTTTTCTTTTTGCAGCAAAAGGAACACCAAAATAATTTCTACACAACGATGAGGATGACAAAATTTTGTACAAAATACAGATGAGAGGTTTCAATAATTAATATAATTTCATTTAATGCATTAACAATACGAAACCAATTCATAGTTAGCACAGAACATTTTTTAGATTATAGCCAAGTGAAAGATTATTTCTAGATTGGAAATTGTGATAGCACAACAGAGTTCTGAAAACAAGGCAACTTTTCCCTAAAGATTATGTTGTCCGGCATTCAGTAAAACGATAGTGAAATAAAGAGGGCACCATGAGCTTATGAGAGTAATGCAAACAGAGGTGACACCTTTTATCTTAAGATTCTTGACAAGGTGATTGGCTATGCCAAGAAACAATTAGTGGCTTGGTATGCATCCTATACAACTCAATTTAAATGTGTAAGCCTTTAAGGGCAATTCAGGGCATATGATCACTTCCTAATATAGGCCTTTGGGCTACCTCATTTGGTATGAGAATTGAATTCACTTTCAACCAATTTATAATGATTAAGATTGAATTGTGGAGTAGAATACTAATTGTGTTCATACAGTTAATTACATCATCAAAAAAATGTCGCAAATTTTGTCGAGCATGAAGCGTTTGTTTACCAATGATCAAGTAAAGATAAGTTTACGACCCAAAATAAGTGTTACATGAGCATGGAGGGGAAGTCCACTTGAGCAACTGATTTTACTAGTATGGACAGCATAAAGTTTTATATGCTGAAAGATATGCTTGCCATTCAAAATTTCAGGTCAAAAATAGACATTTCCCATCAAGATTTTTCTCCTCTCTTCAACTTTCCATCTTTTCTTACATCTCCTGTTATTTTAGGCTCAAGAAATCTATTTTCTCAACATACAGAAGGGAGCACTACAGTCTACTGAACCTTGCAGCCCAAAACATCTTCAGAGAAGAACAATGGCAGGAACTAGCTAAACTAGGATTTGGGAACGAAAATCTTAACACCTAAGAGAAAAGAACGATACCCTCAGCATTACGGCCTAATTGGGACATCATATCCAGGGCTTGGACTGCCAACATATAGTCCAAATAAAGTTTCAAGAGCCCCTAGAAGCTTCAGCCAAGACAGATAATCCAAGTCAACATGGCATCAGAGGCTTTCAATATGGGTTCATTTCTCTATCTTACTTCTAACCTTGGCCTTATATTTTGAGAACCGATAGTAGGAAAAGTAGATTATGCACGTCATAACTTTAAGCTCTCGCAATTTATTTAAGTAGCCCCTAAGTTGGTCTTGATCACATCATGGATTATACAATATTATATTTCGTAGCCACAGAATAGTATTCACTCTGTCCAAAAGCAACACTTTCTTTTGTGATCCATCAGCAAAAAGAGTATTCACTTTCTATAAATTATACTCCCTCCGTTCCATCCAAAGAGTCTACGTTTGAAAAGTCTAATTATTAAGGGGATATATTAATGTCATTCGAGTTAGTGATAATTACAAAAATACTTAAGCACAAACAATGTGCTTACAACACAAGTGGAGGGTAAAAATGAAATGTTACAAAAATTGTAAGCTTAATTTTTGAAAGTGGACTCTGAAAGTAAAACATCCTAAAATAGTATAGTGGACTTTTTGCCTACAACGAAGGGAGTACAATGGTATATTTCCTGTTAGGAATTTATAAGGTGATAAACTGTATAAAGAAACAAACATTATTACTATGAAGGAAAATGAAGAAAGAGAAGAAACTAAGCATAGTTGGATTTTTTGCTTTTCGGTGACGGCATTAAGCTCTTCAATAATGTTACTACCATGTTAGCTAGATCACATAATGAGCTTTATATTTTATTTTACTTATAGACCAACTCGCAAAATTGTCATTTTTTTTTATGTTTACTGATATTTCATTTTTTTATTCATAGATATATTTATGTTGAGTCTGAATCCACCCAATGCACTGAGACCAAGTTGAGTCGGTGCCCTCTAGTCGATAGTTAATGCAGTAAATATAATCATGCATAACAAAAACAATACCAAAAGAAAACAACCCTGACACATATTTCAACAAACTAATTAACTAAGCATAATGAAGCAGAGCATGAATGAATGGTAACTTACCCATCAACCAGGGAAACAAGTTTTGGATACAACTGATCATCACGTATATGATTTACTTCTGAGACGGTTGAATCTAATGACTGCATGTCAACAATGTATCTTGTATGCAAATGACTTACAGCTGCCTTTGCCTTTTCTAATGAATCAGAACTAGCACCCCGTTTTTTCAGTCTATTTAGCACGCCAACCTTTCTCTGATACTCTAGCTTCATAAGCTCACCTGCCTATTAACATGAAGCATTCCAGGATTAAGATTGAAAAATGATATAACCTGGGAATGCAATTAAGGTATGACACATCTAACAAGACACAGATAAGGTGAGTAGGTGACAACAAGCTTAATATTACGTTATGAAATGGAACTCTATAAGTTGTTCTCTTATTAATGTCAAAACAAACATAATAAAGAACAAAAAACACAGAAGCTGCCGTTCATGCACTCGCATAAGAAAGTAATTACAAGCTTACAATTGAAGAGCAGCACCCAGACCCCAAAAATACAAAATTACAAGCCTAAGAGTGTCAAAAGAGAAGTGAAAACAATGAAAATGATAGAACACACCTTCACTTCCTCATAGAGCTTTTTCTCCCATGCCAACAATTTATCTAATACAGTGGCATGCGTCTCGTACTCTTCTGCATCATAATCATCCTTTCCACCATCACCATTTGGTGCACCTTTAAATGATTTATTCCATGTGATAACACGCATGACCCTTGCAGCGTGATCAATGTGTCCTGCAAGATTACAAATTCTGTTAATTAACCATTAGATTGTAACATATATTAGTAAAAAATATTACACTATCAATTGGTCAAGTATACAGCCCCGCAAACTTAGATCTCCAACCATGTTAATTTTAGTTTTCAAGCTCAAAGTTGCATGTATCCTATGTTGCACGGACACGGCAGGTTGGAGGCATTTTCCGTGTCGGACATGGCCGGGAGACCGACACGGCGGATACGGCCCCAAATACGTTTTGGGGCCGAATTTGAATTTTCGAAACTTTTGGACACGGACACAGGTACGGGACCGGTTGGGGGTATATTTGTCGACTACTAATCATAATCGTCATTCCTCACTTCGTCAGTCCTCAATCCCTCAAATCCCCTCAAATAGACGGTGATCAAAACGAACCCTAGCCCACTCAAATCCCCTCGTCGCCGACCATCTAACGAACGACCTCTGCTGCCGGCTGGGCCCCTTGCCCCCTTCGACCTTCTCTCCCTGTGCGTGACCTGCGTCTGTCTTCGTCTCTTTGGCTCTTCTCTGAGTTCTCTCCCTTCGATTCGAACTTCACGGCCTAGCATGTATCTCATAAATCACGGCCTCATCTGCCAGGATACAACTGGAGAAAATCCACACATTATTGCAACTGCCTTATTTCTTACAAAAACTACAGAAGATTTGTTGGCTTCGTCATTTATTACTAGATCACTGGCATGCCACTAAATAGTTCCCACCTTCAAAGCTCCAACACTCCTTGGAAGGAGTTGTTACAACCTATCAGGGTTCAACACGTGTCAAACACCAGACTCTCCAACACATCTGAGATGTCTGAGAAACGTGCCTAAGAGTGTCAGAAATTTGATCTTTTTTTTCAAATGTCAAGTAAGTTAGCATGCATATTCAACACACTCGGACACACCTTTGACACATTGGGGACAAATGAGAGCCTAAAATATTTTTCAAAAATCACTTCGGGGTTCAAGTTGCAATTGTAAAAAAAAATCCTATTAAATCTAGTGTGTGGGAATGTGGCCGGACTATTCAAAAGAACCAGAGATGGAAACGGCAAAATAGTCCAAGACCTTCCACTACGCTTTTATGGGGCTGCTAAATTTTGTGAGACTTAGATTGGGGATTAGTCGGCTGAGGAGATACGAAATATATAATTAAAATATAATTAAAATCATAAATATATTCAATCACTTCTCTGCATAATGCAATGTTTTGGAAAATTTTCATGTCGACGTGATGAAACTGCGTCATGTTGTCTCATCACTGCTTCTTAGAACTTACTGGTATTAGAAGTAAAAGCAACTGGACTGCATACTCCTGAATTGTTTTCACAAATCACAATCCTAAAATCCAACTAAAGAAGCCTTCACTAAATTTGTGCATTTTAGCCATTTTCTTTTTCCCATTAACATTTAAGAACTTATCACATGTGTCACTATCAAAAGAAAGGCCCGTTTGCACAAGGCTCCCATGATGCAGGTTTAGCACTTTGCTTGCTGTTGTGCCTTCAATTAAACTGCTATATATGTATATAACTAGGTGAATTGACATACAGATATAGGTGAGAGGTGTACATATGTTTGACAGAAAAAGAAATAATAAAAAAAATCAGTATAAGATCGCGTGTTTAAATTGCTAAGCTTCAAACAAGAATTGTTTGTAAACATCTGCCAAATAATTAACCAAACTGAAACAGTCTACATTCATAAGACGGAAGTCGGTGTGGAAGGAGCAGCTGATAGGAAAATCACTCTCACTTTCACAAATGGTCACCAGAGCCAAGTCATTGAGGATATTAAGGCCGGTTCAAAACTCTAGACAAAGGTATGACAGCCAATTGGTCCGTTTGACCAAGAATTAAGGAGATGGTCATGTAAAATCAGATTAACCACAGTTTGCATCTGAAGATATAAAAGCATAAATCTACAATTTAAGGATGAAAAAGCTGCTTCCTTTTGTGTATCTTGAACATGAAGTCTAAATATGAATTTATATAAGGAACAAACCTGATTATGTATGGCAAATAAAGCAATTAAAAGATATAAAACAATAAAGAATCACATTTCACTAAAGACACAAATTTGCAATCACCTCGATTATCAGCAAAATTTGAGTGATAATGCAACCGTGTGGCCTCAAGCATCTTGGACACCTCTTGGGCACTCTCAGATGCCTTCAAGAAATGATCATCAATGTCACCCAATAGCTTCAACAAATTCATACTACTATTAAACCCAACAGCTTTCCCACCATTATTACTCCCTCTCCTAGCAGCAATATCCGGTGGCGCAGTATTAGAATGCATAAATTGCTTCTCCTTCATTCCCCCCACCATGACTGGTGTCTCCTCCTCCTCCGTCGTAAACCCCTGCATCACCACCTTCTCCGGAGTCTTTGGCTCAATGTCTTGATCCCCACCACTTCCTCCCACCTCCTGCTCATCTTCCTCCTCTACCTCTTCCTCTTCCTCCTCCTCTATAATATCATGATCCCCTCCACCCAAATTGGGTCCAGGCATGTTATCAACCATAAAGAAATAATCCCAAGCCATCCCTTTTGACTCCGGCGGTGGCGGTGCTTCCGGAGTCCGCGGAGGCGGTGACGGCGTCTCCTCCACCACAGCCCCTTTACGCCCTTTCCTCCGCTGCCTCAAATCACCACTCTCTTCCTCTTTCCCTTCTTCCTCTCCCTCCCCCTCCTCCTGAATACTATCCTTCTTCATCTTCTTACCACCTTTAGTAACCGGAATTGCCGGCATGGTCACCGACCGCTGCAGCGGCGGAGTCGGGACAGGCGAAAAGCTGGGAAGAGGAGGAGGGACAGGCGAAAAGCTAGGAAGAGGCGGAGGCGGTAGAGGAAAAGGCTCCATCATCGGCAGCGGCGGTGGCGGCGGCTCCGACGAATCACCGACACCACCAACCCCAAGTTGATGGTGAATTTCCTCAACCTCACCTTGCGCATAATCACTCAAGGCAGCACCAGTGTTCTTCAGAGAAACCGCGTAACCTGAGTGACCAGAAGCGAAGGCATTGCGGGCGGTAACAGCTTCTTTCATGAAATTCCGACGATCCTTACATCTCGAAACCGACTCTTCATTATCAATCTTAGATTGAGCACACCCCATTTCTAGGGTTGGAAGATTAAAATTTTACGGGTTTTCCAGGTACAACCTTCAAACGGGAGCTAAATTACATGGAAAGAAGTTCAATTCTAGCTCGGAGGAGTCTCAAGTCTGTATTTTGAGATGGGGAAGAAGGGTATTTTAGGGATTAAGGATTTTTTTGTTAGGGGTGTTTTAGATGGAGGCAGCAGCCATTGGAGGTGAGGAAAGGACTGGACAGAACAGAACAGATGTATAGATACAAATATGTGAGGATTATGGTTTTTAGAGAGAGAAAGGTTAGGGTTGAGGAGGAGGAGAGAGAGAGTGGAGAACAGAGGGAGGGAGAGAAAGAGACAAGATTGGGGGGAGACAGAGATGAGCATGCAGGAGCAGTAGAGAGATAGAGCACAGGAGGAGGAGGAAGAGGAGAGAGAGAGAGATAGTACAGTCAGGGTTTTTGTGTTTGTTTGTTGTTTAGCTACGCGCGGGGATTTGTAGTGTGTGGTGTACTCGCGTATTTGAAATTGGAAAATACTTTAACGGTCACATTTCTCGAGGCGGTATTCGAAGACGCCGTTATACCAAACGACAATTAATTTCAGTATTGCACCAAAAATAATTTAATTTTGTTAGTATAGTTTGGTTAAATATAATTAATGCTCCTAAATAATTGCGTTAGTTTAATTATTATTAAATATATGTTTAATGTATAATTTATTTTTAAAATTATAAATCACGTAATTTATCGTACTTAAAAATAATTAGTACTCTCTCCGCTCTTAAATTATTGTCTTAATCTTTTTTAGTCATATTCATTATTTTTCAAAAAAAAATGACGTATATATTTATATATTTTTTTAAAATCATAAAGTAAATATTATATCACCAAAAAACACATTTTATTATTTTATAAATTATATATATATATATATATATATATATATATATATATATATATATATATATCAAATTCATTTGAAAATAATTATTTGCCTATAAAAACTAAAAAGTCATATATAATAATTATTTAGGAAACACACATATTGAATGCAAATTAAGCTCTTTCCTTTTAAGTTGCAACACACGTATTGAATGAAATTTGAAAATATATACGTTTGATATTAAATAAGTGCAAGACAAAATGATAATTAATACATTTTCATCTTTGAAACTGTAATCCTAGCATTACCAATGAGTCCTTCAAATGAGTTATATTTTGACTTTTTAAAGAAGTTTGATTTTTTTTTTTTAAATCTTCGTGTTTCTTACTTTGGAATAAAATTATATATGGTTCAAGATTAACGATGAATATTTTTTTAATTTTTTACATGAAAGTAATTGAATTTTGAGACATTTTAGAACCACGTGTATGCTAATAACCTTAGGTGTTGTTTGGTAGTTAGGATTAAGGTCAGATATGATTAATAAGCCGAGTTATTTTAATGTTTGATGCGATTAATAGGTGGTCGGGATTAATAACGAAGTTATCAGGATAAAATCTGGGATTAATAATATTGATTATCTTTATCTGACTATCAAACAAGCCCTTAAGATTTACATATAACATTAAAAATCAACACCAAAATTGACATTCAGGGAAATATGGGAGTAACTAATATGTGTTCAAGATTTAAGAAATAGAAAAAGTAAATAAATTTATTGGCATTGTTAGTAGCACTTCAATTTTAAATTAAGGAAATCTATTGATGCAATATTATATCTTTGCCAAATGTTTTAAATAATGTTCCCTCCGTTTCGGAAAAAAAGTCTCCGTTTAAAATTTAAACTTTTTTAAAAATAACATTTTTAATATCCTATTAGTAATAAAGTATCATATTTAAAAAGTTATTTAAATAAAAATATCTTAAAATAAAATAATTGATCGTTTATCTGATCTTAAAATAGAATAATTGATCGTTTATCTGGAACAAATGAAGTATATTATAAAGTGTTAATAACATTGTCGTGAATACATATTAAATATTGATCTGAATATAATTAAATGAGTAATGATATCTATATATATTCCAAGAATTGAATGTACATTTTAAAAAAAAATAGTTAAATTACACTTATACATATTTTTTGTAAGATACATCTTTCTTATCAAATTAATTATGTATTAGTGGGTTAAACTGTAAGATAATATAGTTATATCTTACAAATGAAGATTTATAAAATGATTTTACAAAGAGATATATTTATGAAAAAATTAGTTAGTAGTATTATTGACTTGTCTTTATCTCTATCTCTCTCCCCCTCCCCACCCCCCAAAAAAGAGCCCATTTTTTTAATTTATGAATGTTTTTAAAAAAATAAGTATTACGATAATATATATATATATATATATATATATATATATATATATATATATATATATATATATATATATATATATATATAAACTTTAAAGTAAAGATATATGATATGACGAGTTAGAGTTTATATTATTATTATGGGATTTAATGTTAATGTTGTTAGAATAAATCTACCTAGATCTATATATCATTAGATCAAATATGTTTTTTAAAATAAAATAATGATATAGATATTTAAAATTATTAATTAATAACTTAATCATCCAATGATTTTAATACTAAAGCTCATAATAATAGCATAAACTCAAATCTTGTAATATCGTTTCCAAAAAATAAAAAACCATTTAAGAGTTGGTGGTTGTTTTGTTTGCTGCAACTAATCTGGTGTGTGTTTCATGTTTCAAATGTACTTTAGGTAGAAGATCACCCATAAAAGTAAGTCAAGTACAAGTAGTAGGATATTTCCAAATAATAAATACTCCATTGTATTTTACCTTTGGAGCTTATAGTTTAAAATTAGGCACATAATGGGTTCTTGGGTTGCTTCAGTTAATTATTTCATCCAATCTAACCTAGCCTTGTGGACTAGTTAGTTTTAACGTTAAATGACATTCATGCCATTTATTTTTTAGCAAGTCTATTATAAGATGATGTTATCGATCTTAATTTGTATGATAAAAGTCTCACACATTTAACTCATCAAAATACGGAGGTCAATTAAAGAAAATTCATATAGTAAAAAATAATTATAAAACCGTTTTGTCTAAATTTTTACCACTTGCGCTATCTTTTTTCCCACTTTTTTGGTCTACTTTATCATCACCATTGTGCAAAAACGTCAATATCAACCACCTTGTTAACGAACAATAATGGAGAAGTGAAAAAAATAAAACAGGGAGAGAGACTCAAGTTGGTGTTGTATGGCATTAATAATAGTAAAGTCCATGTGCTCATTCAATTCTACTTCAGTAAAGTTACTAATTTATGAAAGATACCGCTCAATGTATTATTTTTGAAAGGATTAATATATTATTTGATCTCTGAACTATTTACGAAATATGTGTTTAGTTTTATTATTTTTTTCTGTATGCGTTTGATCCTTGAACTTGATTTTTGTTATAAGATTCCTCCCTCACGAGATTACCATGAGTTTTACGGTCAAAATTTATTTAAAATCTCAAATTTACCCTTACCTCTTAGGGCATCTTATGAAATCCACATAATGTCTCTTTCCTCTTACTCGTGTCACAAAACAACTCCTCTCTCTCTCGTCACCAACCACTGACCCTTGTCACCGCCATCGCCACCACCACGACCGCCACACTCTTCTTTCACTCATCTCTCACTCATCTCTCATATACACACTCACATCTTTTTCTTTGCAATGGCACCACTCCTACCGCCACCACAGTAAGAGTTTCCTCATTTCTTTTTCCTTCCCTCTTTTCTCCATCCCTGTAAAATGTTTTTTTTGTCGCACCACCATTGCCACCGCCATCAGTGCCACCAAAGTTTGTGCGTTTCCTCTCTCATGTATAAGTTTTTTTTAAAAAAATTCTGTATTTTTTATTTTTTAAATCTTTTGGTTTGTTTCTACTACCTTGGTTAGTGTCTATGCCAAATTTGATGTTATTAAGGATGCCCAAAATCTGTTTGATGAAATTACTAAACCAAATGTGGTTTCTTGGAATTCTTTAATTTCTGGGTACGGTACGTGCATTCTAGGTAGTTTAATTTTCATAACCCACGCCTTAAAGATGAGACGTGTTTACATTCTTAAATTAATAAAGACATGCTTTGACCACACGTTGATGTTTGATTATAGCTTTGGTTTGTGCTTATCTCAAAAGAAATGCTAGTACAGCCAAAGTTTGCTCGTTTCCTCTCTCAGGTATAAGCTTTTGTTTTTTCAAATTTCTGAAGAATCGTAGGCATTTAACACTAATATTGTAGTGAGATAATGAAGGGCAAATTTGAAATTTTAAATAAATTTTGACGGCAAAACTCACGATAACCCCGTGAGAGGGGAATCTCACAACAAAAACCGAGTTCAAGAACTAAATACATACCAAAAAAATAATAATAAGACCAAATCATATATTAATCTTTTTTGTAAATTAAAAAATAAAATAAAATAAAGGGTCATATGTATGTATGTATGTATGTATATATATATAAGGGATGGGTAAATGAAAAAGTAGGATATTTTCAAGTTCCACCTAATTCCATCACTGCTTGTAAATGGGTTAGGTTAAAAGTCTAATAGAGAAAGGATGCAGGCAAGGCCTAAGTTTGAGGCCAAGATGTTTGTTAAATAAGAACCAATCATGAAAACAAAAGCCATTTTCAAAGGATTAACCATAACCAACCACCAAAAAGTAGGACATCTTTATTTTAAAAAGATCGTTTTGCGGAAGTCAGTCCCTTGGAAAAAGATCGGACCTACACCATGTGAAAACCATAGTTGGAACATTCAGCACTTGCGTTTATCGCATGAGAGTGGTCACGTCACCAGGGACAAGGTGACCGCGTCGGTTTTCAAAGGACTCTCAGTACTTTAAAAGCGATTGCATCACACGACCGCGTTACTTTGAGAGGAAATCTCATAAGATGAAGCAATTACATTCAGGAAGTAAAAATGACCACATTGTGACAAGACAGTCGTCCATTACATGAAGTAACACGACCGCGTCCCTATTTTTTGTTTTCATGTTAAAGGCGGTTTAAAATCTGATATTATATCTTTATATATAATTGTAACCCTAAAACGTGTACAAGGTTGACATTAATAAAATTTCAATAATTTGATGATCCCCAATCTTTCTCTATTCACTTTGATTGATCTAGCTATACTCTGTCATTGTTTACAATTTGCTTCCAATGTGCAAAACATAATCGTACATTTGTTAAGAAAAAATAGTCTCATACTAAAAAAGAGTTGATTTATAATAAAACTGAGAGAGTACAAACAAATAAAGCTACGTATTAAAAAGATAACTTTGTGGATAGAAATTTTAGAGCAGAGGAAGTATGTGAGAAGCAGGAGATCGCAAATATTTAACAGCAAATCGAGTAAGTAAAACAATGACAATCAAAACCCATGCAAGGCCATCCCCTAAGTCAGACAGTTGGAACACATCCCTTAGATTTTCCCAACGTTGTTTGTATTAGTTGGATGAGCTGAATGTTTTTACAAGTAGTAATAGTTTCTGATATAAAGTGTTCAAGTTCTTGACCACGGTGCTCTATCTAAAACCTGTAAAAGCTTTACAGCCCGTCGCAAAGTGTTGTTGACATGTACACTAGATTACCAACTTGACCTAGCAACGGAACATATGTAGGCAACAGATCATCGTAACAAGCAATGCACAGATCAAAAATTTGCTTGCCGTTAGTATAACTTAAGGTAGCGCCACTGTATAATGTCTAGCATCTCCTGCAAAGCAAATATCATGATGGAAAACACCTAGTAAATCACAAAAAAGAGGGAGGGGGTGAAGGGTAATGACACTTGTACATTGCATGCTTGGTGCGATCAACTTCAACCCAATACTTTTAGTAGGGAAATGGCAAAGAACAATGTTAGGTCACGACGAGATTATGAATCCCTAAGTGACGACGAATAGTATTCCATTATGAAATGCTGTTTAAGGGATTTAATGTCAAATTCGAAAACAAGATTGGAATACAGAAAATGAAAAGAAATCAAAATAGGTTGAAAACTTAGTGTTGTTCATCAGTTTCTAATTTTTTTTGTCATATGCATGAACAGTTTAAAGTTTTTGGCAATCATGGGTAGTCCTTTCAATTATGTTTCACAAACAAAATCATTAAAACCAAACAAACGGTAGGACACAGATTGAATGTAGACTCTTATTGTCTATTCATGTTCAATGGCCAACTCTTGCAGGCATGTACCAAGATATTAAGAGTTAATAGAATCCGACTTGCAACCAACACTTGGCATGGACACTGTTTAACATCAGATGAACAAACAAGGATACAGACACTCCTCTGTAGCACACCAACAAAGCGTAATGGAACATCCTTCACGCCAAAACAGATCGTAAAACTGTTTTTCCAGTTGATCATCTCTGGCCCTTTCTTTTATTCGATTAAGTCATTGTAGTATCAAATTTAGTCCAATGTATGCCATTAGTATTACCCCTAACTGATGTCAATTTCTCTAACGGAGGGTGCTGACTTGGTGTTGATGTCATATTTTTACTTAATTGGCGCTGACATGTCCATATAATTTAAAATATAAGGAGTTCAATAGAAAAATAATGCTACATATTCTTATCAAAAAATAAAAAATAATGCTACATATTCAAAAGTAAATAACAAAATCCATTTACAACATGGATCGAACTGTTGTGCACCAGTTCAATGTATAATAACACATCAATGCATAGTGCAAAGACCACCATCGCAACCACCACAGTCACAGACACAGAGACCACCATCGCAACCACACTCACAGACACATGACCACCACAAACACAGTTCGCCATTGAAAACATCGCCCCTCCCCCCTACGCTCGCTCCCGGTCGCATGGGTTAGTCCTTCCAACGACAAAAGAAAACGAAAAACACCATTGTCGGCCCAGCTCTAATCGTAGTTGCCTGTTGTTATCAGAAATAAAGAAGGAGAAGAACAGAAGAGCAGGCAGCGATAGGGAATCAGGAATCGCAACACTTTGCAGTCACCAAACTCTCCGTCCTATTATTTTTATTAAACAATAAGCGTATATATATATAACATATACTCTAATAACACAATTACCAAACTACCCTTATTTTCTAACACTCCCCTTCAAGCTGGAGCATAGATATTTATCATGCCCAGCTTGTTACAATTATAATCCACCCTTAACTTTGTCAAGCCTTTAGTCAGCATATCAGCTGGTTGTTCTTCCGTACGCACATATGAAGTGGAGACAAGATTTTGTTGGATCTTTTCTCGAATAAAATGACAATCAACCTCTATATGTTTAGTCCTTTCATGGAAAACTGGATTTGTAGAAATATGCATGGCTGCCTGATTATCACACCACAATCTCATAGGCAGAGGAACCTTAAATCCAATCTCTTCCATCAATTGTTGTATCCACATAAATTCACAGGTTGTCTGAGCCATAGCACGATATTCAGACTCTGCACTTGATCTCGCCACCACACTTTGTTTTTTACTTTTCCAAGATACAAGATTTCCGCCCACAAACACACAATATCCTGTAGTTGACTTACTATCATCTAGTGATCCTGCCCAATCAGCATCAGAGAATGCCTCTACCCGTGTATGCCCATGATTTGCATACAATATACATCTACCTGGTGCTCCTTTCAAATATTTCACAATTCGAATCAATGCATTCCAGTGTGTAGTAGTAGGGGCTGCCATGAACCGACTCACTACACTCATCGGAAAAGCAATATCTGGACGAGTTACTACAAGATAATTCAACTAACCAATCAATGTCCGGTATCGTTCTGGATCCTCGAACATCTCCCCTTCTCCGGCTACAAGTTTGACATTAGGATCCATTGGAGTGTCACACGGTTTGACTCCAAGCATTCCAACTTCCTCAAGTAAATCAAGGACATTTTCTTTGACACAAAAAGATCCCTTTCTTGGACCGTATCACTTCGATCCCAAGAAAGTACTTTAGAGTACCCAAGTCCTTTGTTTGAAATTTTGTTTGAAGACACGATTTGATTGCTTCAATACCATGTGTATCACTACCTGTGATCACAATATCATCTACATAAACAACCAAAACAATACAACCACTGCTAGTCTGCCGAAAGAACACAGTGTTATCACACATACTCCTCTGTAACCCAAACTCTAGCACGACAGCACTGAATCTGCAAAACCAAGCCCGCGGGGACTGTTTCAACCCATACAACGACTTTCGTAACCGACATACTTTATTCACATCCTCCCCTTGAGCAACAAACCCCGGAGGTTGCCCCATGTAAACCTCTTCCTACAAATCACCATGAAGAAATGCATTCTTGACATCCAGCTGATACAAGGCCCAGTTATTAGAAGCAGCTAACGATATCAGAAGACGAACAGAAGTGAGCTTAGCAACAGGAGAAAAAGTATCTGTATAATCGACACCAAACACTTGTGCATACCCCTTTGCAACCAATCAAGCTTTTAACCGAGCAACAGTACCATCAAGATTCACTTTAACTACATACACCCATTTACATCCAATAGCCTTCTTACCGTCAGGAAGTGTTACCAAGTCTCAGGTCTCATTAGTCTCAAGAGCCTACATTTCCTCTTCCATAGCGGACTTCCAACCACTATGAGACAAAGCTTCAAACACATTTTTAGGGGTGACAACGGAATCAAGAGAAACAATAAATGAACGAGAAGAATCTGACAAGTGAGCATACGAGACACAAGAGGTGATAGGATGAACACAAGCACGTGTACCTTTTCGAAGCGCTACAGGGAGATCAAGAGACGGGTCTGAAGACGTGGGAACCGGTATCAGGAGTGAATCTGTTGGAGAATTTGCAACGACTGGTTCTTGGATTGAAACAGGTGTGCGTCGAGTATACACTTGAGTTATAGGAGGGCGAGAAGTAGCCTCAGTATCAACACCAGCCTCAGGATTATGGGAACAAACAAATGTATAAGTGAGAAAATCATCGGGAGATACAAACTCAAACTCCGAAGAAGTTGACCGACCAAAATACGGGCTAGACTCAAAGAAAGTGACATCAGCAGACACTAAGTATCGACCCAAATCCGGAGAATAACAACGATATCCTTTTTTAGTTCGAGAATATCCAAGAAAGACACACTTGAGAGCTCTTCGATCTAACTTACCAACCAGTTGCCGAACATCCTGGACAAAACAAGTGCAACCAAACACTTTAGGAGAAACGGGAAACAACGTCTGCGATGGACGAAAAACAGAATATGGTATTTCTCCTTTAGGAACAGATGATGGAAGACGATTGATAAGAAAGGCAGCAGTGTGAACAGCATCAGCCCAAAAGGACTTAGGAACATTCATCTCAAACATCAATGCCCTAGCACCTTCCAAGAGATGGCGATTCTTGCGTTCAGCAACACCATTCTATTGTGGGGTGACAATACATGAAGACTGATGAATGATTCCATTTTGAGACATATAAGAGGAGAAAATACCAGAAAAGTATTCCTTAGCATTATCATTACGAAGATTCTGAACCAAACAATGGAAATGAGTTTTTATCTCAAACATCAATGCCCTAGCAACTTCCAAGAGATGGCGATTCTTGCGTTCAGCAACACCATTCTGTTGTGGGGTGACAATACATGAAGACTGATGAATGATTCCATTTTGAGACATATAAGAGGAGAAAATACCAGAAAAGTATTCCTTAGCATTATCACTACGAAGATTCTGAACCAAACAATTGAAATGAGTTTTTATCTCAGCACAAAAAGAGCAAAATAACTGAAACAACTCATCTCTAAATTTCATTAAATAAAGTCAAGTACTTCTGGAATAATCAATCCACAAAAGTAACAAAATATATTGAAACCCTGATTTGGAAGGTACGTTACAAGGACCCCAAACATCATTATGAACTAACTCAAATAGGGATGCAGCCCGTTTATTAACTCTAGGAGGATACGACACACGATGGTGTTTAGCAAACTCACACGACTCACAAGGTAAACTAGAAATAGACCCTACTTCAGGACACAATTTTTTTAGGACAGGTAACGACGGATGACCATAACGACAATGTAGCTGGAGAGGGGACAAAGTACTTTGACATGCAACTGAAGCAACGGTAGAAGAGTGCGCAACAAGAACTTCATCGAGCAGGTATAATCCATCAGATTCACTTCCTTTACCAATAATCTCCCAAGTCCTCAGATCCTGAAAAAGACAATAACCAGGAAAGAAAGAAACACAACAATTTAAGCTCTTTGTGAGTTGACTAACGGATATTAGATTATAAAGAAACTTGGGCAAGTATAACACAGATGTCAATGATAAAGAAGCGGCAGTAGTACTACCACTACCCAAGACTTTGGAAGAGGATCCATCAGCAAGAGTAACCGTAGTAAACTTATTCGACGACTCATAAGTAGATAATAAACCTCGAATTTCCAGTCATACGATCAGTAGCCCCCGAGTCAATTACCCAGTGCCCAGCGGAAGACAAAAGACATGCTATGGGTTTACCTGACTTGGCTAGAGTTGCTTTGGAAGAGGAGGAAGAAGGCTGCTGAGACATCTGGTACTGTGTAAACCTGGCAAACTCCTTATCATTCATAACAACATTATGGGTCTCCAGTTGACAAACTTGCTCGGATTTCTTGCGTATGAGCGAATCTAGGTTGTTTTTGCCGATACTCCAATTGCCGCTTCTTGAGTGAGAGGCTTAGGACAACGGCTTTTGAAATGACCTGTTCTCCACAGTTGTAACACACTCTAGGTCCTCCACGACCTCCGGACACTCTACCACCACGAGTTCCATCTCGAAAACCACCACGGCCTCCATCTCTACCTCCACGATAACCATTCTCTTGTGAAACTAATGCTGATTTATCAGATACCTCCACGTGTGATGACTCACCATTCCTCGTCGCAGTCAAAAGTCTATCAAAAGCATCAGACAAGGTACCCAAATCTTTATTTGATAATAACTGAGATCGAACCATATCATACTCTTTCTCCAATCCTGATAGCCAGCTAAACATCAACAGCTTCTCACGTTGAGCTTTCATCTCCTCAGTATCATCAGAAATAGGTATAGCGGCAGTGAAATCCTCGCTCATACCGTCATACGCATGAAATCATAATAATAATCCATAATACTCCGCCCTTTCTGACTAGGACGATGAACTTCTTGTGACATATTGTACAACCTATTCAAGTTACTCGCTCCAAAGAACCATTTATGCAAGAGTGTCCACAGCTCCTTAAGCTTTTGCGGTGTTGCATAACGATATAATTTTCCTACTAATACAATTCACAATCTTCGGAAATAACACCTTGTCATCATCCAACCACACCTTAGCCACCTTTGCATCAGCAGGACAATCTTCAACAAGATGTCTTTCTTTCTGTAAACCACCCATATTCACCTGAACTAAATATCGCCATTCCGCAAAATTAGACCCGTCTGCCTCCAAGATAATGTCAATCAATATATTTTGGTTAGAAACAATTGTCATAATTGGTCCCGACGAAGATGCATCCTCAGCCATTGAAATACACACAAAATGACAAAATAAATTAGACCAGCAACCTACAAGTATCAAATCAGCCACTCAAGCAACCAGGAAGGACTCTGTTGTGTCACAAACAACCGGTCCGTGTCCCAATATTGTTAATCGGACACAAATTCGACTTACCCACACTGAATCCGAGAGCTAGGGTTCAAAATCAGAAACCTAGGGCACCAAATTCGAGTCCACTCCAGTAGGCGATTTACACAGACAGATTTGACTTACCCACACTAAATCCGAGAGCTAGGGTTCGAAATCCGAAACCTAGGGCACCAAATTCGAGTCCACTCCGGCAGGCGATTTACACAGACAAATTCACCTGGCTATTCCGAGCCTAACCCTGGTCTCGGAATCTCCGTACTACTGCTCTGATACCATGTTATCAGAAATAAAGAAGGAGAAGAAGAGAAGAGCAAGCAGTGACAGGGAATCAGGAATCGCAACACTTCGCAATCACCAAACTCTGCATCCTATTATTTTATTAAACAATAAGCGTATATATATAACATATACCCTAATAACACAATTACCAAACTACCCTTATTTTCTAACACCTCTGATTGTATTTTTTGGTTAGCCGTCCAATTTCTCTCCTCCATCTCACTTATATACATTGAAATTGCAAATCAAATCCACCACCAAATCAACAGATTGAAAATCATAACCGAAAATCCACCATTTAAGTTGACCACAAGATTGTTGAAGAATAAATTTAAACTCGAACAAAAATTGGGTGATCCAACCCAAAATCCTAGAAAGCTGTTGAAAAAAGTTTTGTTTAATATTAAGCTACATATAATACAGAATTTAAGTAAGGAAGCCCATAAGTCCACTCCCATGAAAGGTTTTTCCCAAGCTTCCAACCAAAGGAGTAACGTGTTTTGCTTTAACAAACTAAGAATTTAATTAAGGGGGACGGCGGAGAGCAAAATGAAGAGGCAGGCTAAATCAATAAGACTTAACATGCTAATTGAAAAGGCCGACGCAGCCACTATCACGTTTCATTAGTCGTCAGAATGCTTTTGACCAGTCAATTTTCAATGGTAAAATCTTGCAAAATGATGGACAATAAAATAACACGATGCCTCAGATTTACTCTAAAATTATGTCGTGGATATCATTATCTCAGCCTTCGACCATTCAAATTGGAGGAGCTGGTTGTGAGGAAGAAAGAGAGGTAAGAGAGATGGTGGGGGGGGTGATTTGGAATCTGAAGTTAGCTTAGACTTTGATTTTTATTAAATTATTTACCCTATTAAAAAATGTTACTTAGATTAACACTTTTAGACCCTCCTTCTATACAAGTAGACATGTCAGCTCCACCTCAACAAAAACATGACCTCAATTAGGTTACCTAAGCTCTTTGGTTAACTATTTAACATCCTTTAGAAGCAATGGCATAGATTGGACTATATTTGATACTACAGTGACTCATCAAAAAAAAAAAAAAAGTTAGTGACCAACTTGAAATAACAGTGATACTACACAGGTGTATCAGGGACGAACCGACCTATTATCCCTTAAACATACAGCACAAACTCGCCGAAGTAATATCCTGATGAGAGCTTCCATCACATTTCAGTACAACATGCCATCGTGTGACAAACAGCAAGGGCCAAAACAAATGCAATGATGATGTGGATGGGGTTTTCAGAATGAGCATGACACGGACAGGGAGCACGGACAGGGAGTTTGGCTAAGGGGGTACACGGTCAGAGGAGGGGTATGCAAAGGAACATGGGCTGGAATATTGCGGGTAAGAAGCTGCCGAGCAACCTGGGCATGCATAGAAGCGGGCTGGAGGAAGTCACTTACACGGCTGGACTTGAAAAGGAAGCTGGGCTTGGCAAGGTGGAATCGGGCAGGATGTGGTTCAGCTCGTGGAAGGGGGGAACGGGGTTGGTTAGCCGTGCATGACCCCCATGCAAGGCTTCTGTTTTTTCCAAAACGGTTGGACACTATTTGGGCAGCATAGTGTTCTTGAAGAACAAGGAGAGTAGCTTTCTTTTTATTTTAGTTAACCGTGTGTAATAGAGTCCCAAAGGACTAAGACTTGTGTTTATTTACTTTCCTAGTAAATTAGGATTTTCTTTTTGTGTTTAGATTAATTTAGGACTTTTGTTTTCCTAATTTGTTAGGAGTTCTTAAAATTAGGTAAGTAAATTAGGGGAATTTCTTGTAAGCCTATTTAAGGCATCGTTGCAATTTATTAAGATCATGACTTTGGTTTTGAAGAAAACTCTTCTTGAAGAACAAGTTTGTTCTTTTTTAAAAAATCGATTCAATCTAGTTAGGTGAGTGAAGCAGAGATAGATTGTTCGTCGGATTTCTTTACGTCGAGCGAGTGAAGTTCGACTGGTGAGTCCGTTATACTTTTTATTCTTGTTGTTGCCGTGTGTGTGTGTGTGTTGTGTGGGCTGTTGCGGGGCTGTTTCGGAGTCGTGTTCGGGCAGCCTAGTCGAGCAGTTTTGGGCAGTCTTTGACTAATCGAAACTGGTGTTACAAGGCTAGACTAAGGGCTGTTTTAGCAAGGGTTTTTGAGCAGGTTTCGTGGCTGAAGTTGGAGGATATTTTGGGCGGCTTGGGCAGGCGAAAAGCTGGGAATAATTGGTTAGTTTACAAACAGTTTTTGGTAGGTTTGAGTCGGGTTTGGGGTCAAGCAAAGAGAGCTGGAACAGATTTGTTGGTGCTAGCTTTTGACACCGTATCAAATGATAAGTTATGACATTACTTTAACGTAACTGTTATTATGTCCAAGCACTAGTTCCAGATCAAGCCTGACAGGATATGACACTAGGTGAAAGCTAAATTGACATAAAAAGGTACTCCCCTAGTGAATTGCATTTTAGTATAAGCAGTCCAAAACATGGTACATTCCTGACACTAGATTTACCAATCCTGAACACTTGTCTAGTTACTATCTAAACGCAAAGATATAAATAGATTGGAATGACGTAGAATGCTCAAGCTTCACTTATCTTAAGAATAACTAATCTATAGATAAAATCATGTGCAGCACTACTATATTTAGAACATGAAGATACATCCTAGCATGTACAGGATGCCACCCCAAGCTTCCATGCTTTCACTTTTGCAAGCTGTATGCTTGTATCGCCAATTGAAATGATCATCCAGGTAACTTAAGGTGGATGATAGAAAATTATAGTATCATGAACACAATACAAACCCAAAAGCTTATGCTACTAGAGCGAACCGGGAGGAAACATGCATATAGAGTAGTCCTTACATCATTTCTAAGCATTGTGGAGTTTATCCCCCCAGCAGTGTACCTAAAAAAAAAAATCCCACTTCATGGACAAAACTCCCACCAGAGCCAAGCACTCCCAAACCATAAACATACTTTTCAGTGACCACAGGTTATGAGTGCCAAGAATGAGATCAACAATCCAGGACTATTTACTCCTTACACCAGTATAAACCTAGAGAGATTTACTTGGACCACAGTGGTGACTCAAGCACCAATTTTAGGACACGGAGAGCTTTTGCATCCACGCGCACAAAATCAAAGCCCCAATGCTATTGAGTAGTGGGTTCAACCATGCCATTACATTTAAAATGGTAAATGTCTCATTTCAAAATGCCATCCCACAGGACTGCACAAGAGTGATAAGAAGCCAGTTTATTTCTTTTTTTTTTCTTTTTCTTTTTTTGGGCAGTAAAAGTAAATTATATTTAGTAGCAGATAACATCAATTCACTTACTAACACTACATTAACACACTATTTGCCAGGCTTACAGATAATAGGTTTAACATTTTAGACCTTCTAATCATTAAGGCGAAAATCTGTATAATTTCTTTACCGCTACTATCCGTCATATATGGGAGAATCTACCAATTTGTTCATAGTATCCTGCATTAATCCCAATCCTGACTCACAATTTCTATTTCATGAATGGTTCTTCAGAAGATTGAAAGATGTAGAAAAAGTACTTACAGAAGTAGTGAAAGTGCATGGCACTTGGTGCTCATTTTTGCTTGAGATTGTTCTGAAGTTTTTTCAGCTCCGCTCTTTGTTGCTAAAACAGGGGGAAAAAAGAAAAGTTCAATAATATGAATTATTCAACAAAACAATTTCTTCTAATTCCATCGCTCAAAAACTAAATATTGATTTTAGATCTCTATTTGACCTTATACAGCTTGTTCCACCATTTTTCAGATCTTGTTTGTAGTGCACACCACTCCATGGCCATCTCATATTCGATTGTGTTTGGCTGAGAGCAATGTGAAGTTGATACAGCATCTTTCTGGACAATAAGAACACGGCTAAATTAATCAAAGAACTATAAGAAACACAAAATACCTGGAAGAAATATGGTATAAAACCTTTTTTTCTAAAATTCGAAAATTTGTTTTGTCAGTGTGTGCCTGTGTGTGTGTGTGTGTGAGAGAGAGAGAGAGAGAAAGAGAAACCACACCATCTCCCGCTGTTTAATCTTCTCAATAACCAGGTGGCCAAAAAACGTGGATTGTCTTCCTGATAAGTTAGGAGGAGGACCAATGCTGCCAACTACTGGCCTGCAAACAAAAGAGCAGAATCAATGAAATCCTCTTCAGGTGCCAAGAAAGTTGAAACCAATAATTTTGCCCATACCTGACCATCAAAACAAGTTAAAGGTGGTGATGTTACACCAAGTGATGTAGTTTTAGCCCGTTACAACATATGCTATTCAAGATTCTATAATTTGCATATAAGAATTTTGATCAAATGATTAGCTAGAAACGAAATTTGCTTCACACTTCATACAAATGCATGCTAGGAAGTCTGAAGAAAAATATCTCTTATAATGAGAGCTGAAGCAGGACATGCATGGTTGGGACCTTTTTCCAACACCTTAAGCTTTTGCATTAGTTGGATACTTAACATGGAATCAATGTCTCCTTCCCAAAGGTCTTGGGTTTTGTATCCCATGGTATTATTAGTACACAAGTTGGGACCCTGTTTGGTTTATGAGCAACTAGTAGTGCACCACGGTTTCTCTCTCCATTTGTGAACAGTCACGCACAAAAGAGTATTGAAGCATGATACAATTTGTTGGGGGCTCTCTCATGACAGTGTATGCTTTTAGATAGATCGATGCTTAACAGATATTAATAACATCCCGGTACACTTTATAAACAAAGCCTAATGGAAGCCTAATAATGTTAAAAGTCACCACACAACTCAAAAAAATTCAGGCTATCAACTGTAAGCACATAACACTGCATAGGGTCATCAGCCACAATCGATTTTTTTCAGACATGGCAGTCCAAGGGTTAAAGGACAACTCTGCAAGTTCCATGAAAAATACTAGGTAAAATCGTAATAAACCTACTGAAAAATATAGGAGCTAATATACATGAACGCGAAAACACATACATATACATATACCCATATAAATAAGATGCTTAACCAATCAGTGAGAAAGAGGAATGTACAAAGTGACAAGAAGTCGACTTAAAATCCCATGCAAAAACTAATCTCCTTTTATCTAACAAATATAAACATGTATGTATACATAACATAACATAACATAATATAATATAATATATGGGAGCTAATAATCAATGGGCCCGTAATTCTACCTCCCATTGGACAGCATCAAGCAACCAGCATCCAGCTTCCTCATAACCCTCTCTGCTGTTTCCCTAGTTTTGAATATAATGAGAGCTTGACCTAGGGAACAGAAGGATCCAAAATCATAATTCATTAATAAACAAGATCAGCAGTCAAATCTGTAGTGTCTCATTTTTGCAAAAGAAACCTCAAGGCCTGCGTATTTAATATTGTATAAGCTTCTAGAACTTGATCCATACAAATATTTCCCAATTTTCAGAATGTTTAAAGAAATCACTTTCTCAAATTTTCAAAGGAACACATACTCAATTTACTTTTCATACCAGAGAAGGGGCTAGATATTGCAGTGCGCTGCACCATTTTTGCTGTGCACCTTTCTTTAAAGGCATGCCAAATAATACCCTGAAAAATAGCACGGTAGTAGTTTGATTAACCACCATCTTCAGCAATACCAAATAATATACAACCTTATTACCCTAAAAATAGCCCCTCCAAGCAGGTCTATTAAAATAACCAATGTTCTAAAAGTCGCTAGGCGGACGCTAGGCGCCGCACCAACGCCTAGGCGGTGCTTAGTTGGGGCCTAGAAATTAAGATATAATTACAATAATTTGTAGTTTTTTAATATAATTATAACATTATTAATTAATAAGCATTAAAACCTTCACATATATTAATAGTGAATATCATCAAATAAATCTAACAATATTAAAACAATGATCATAACATTGTAAAATACTAAAAACTAGTGCTCCCTTCATTTTTAAATAATTGTCCATTCTTTTTTTGTCCTTCCAAAATAATTGTCTTTCTTTTAAAAAATTTCCTTTTCAGGACAATATTTTTACCACTTTCTCCTTACATTTTTCTATCTACTTTAATTATGACCACATTCACAAGGGCATTAAAAACAACTACACATTACACCAATATTTATAATATGATTAATTACTTTTTCTTAAATAGTGTACCGGATAAAAGTAGACGATAATTAAAAAAGGAAGGGAGTATTACTATATTAGTTAAAGGGATATACATAAGTTAAAGGGATAGAAAGCACAATGCACAATGCACAATGAAAAAATAAAATAAAAATAACCTAACCTATCTACTGCAACTTGGCACGTAACCTAACTTATCTAAATCAATCATACCACTTTTTTTGACTTTTTTTTACCCTTTTCCTCTGCCTCTCGTTTTCCTTTCTTTCCCATCTTCTGGAAGCCTCCCCCATTTTCTTTTTTATTTTTCTTCTTCCTCTCCTCCATCACTGTATCTCCTTCTGGACAAGATTGGAGCAATTTATTCTTAAGTTTGATTATTTTTACTATTATTATAAATTTCAAATTTGTAATTAATAGGGTAGTAATTTTTTTATTTAGAAATAGATTTAGATCCCTAATTGATGAATTTAAAGTCCTAGTTGGTTACTAGATAAGTTTGGGTAGTTTTTTTGGAAGTTATAACTTCCTTTCCAACCGCTATGAACCTTACAAATACAGGTTTGATGTCAATTCCGAATTGGTTCAGAAAATTGAATGAAGTTAAGGTTTAATCTTTTTTTTCTGGTGGATTCTAGTTATTCGTTCCTAGTTCCTAGTGTATTCTAGGATTAATAAGGTTTGACGTGTTCAACCTTAATTTAAAAGGTTTTCTCGTAGTAAGAGCCCTTGATTAATCCATCGGGTTTAATCTAAAACCTTTCCCCGTATCAAGTGGTATCAGAGGCTTTTCCTCAGCAATGGCTTACAAAGATAGAGACGATGATTCTATCATGAGTGACGATGATGTTGTTGTCTCTTTATTGCTCAACGATCTGGCTGCGAGACTTCTAATCTTAGCTGAGCGTCTTCAACAAAAGGAGGCGAGGATGCAAGCCACACGGGTTGACCAAGGCATCCAACATGGCAAAGATGGGGGCAAAAAGATTACCAGAAGATCAGATCAAAATATAAATTTTCTTGATGATGCTTATGGGGACTTGTCTGATGATGTTGCTCAATTGAGCGAGAGGGCTATGAACATCATGCTTTTGTGAATATCTTCTGATTGCAAAATTATTTGATAAGGATGATCTGCATATGTCTGTATGTTCGTGGCTGATAAGGCATGCCCACGTGGTATGTCAAGTGAGCGTTTGTTCGGTATTGCAACTGATATGGCGTGCCTATACACTATGTTGCAGCGTGATGAAAAGTCATATTTGAAGTGTTTGTTTCAGTAAGCCAAAAGCCAATAAGTTAGGGCATTGCCGCGAAAACAACTATTCATTAATAAATATTTGATTGTCTTCATTTCATCCTTTTATGAAATATACATATGAATACTAATTTTCAAGTGGTTCAACATTGTATCATGCGATATGGCATGCCTATCACCACAACAAACACTATGTCAAACAAGCTTCTATTAGGCGTTCCAACTACTATGGTGTGCCCATGTCCTATGCAAAGGGGGTTGTTCAGTTCTACTTTCTTTCAAGTTTTTTGAGTCTTTTTCAATTACGGAATTGTTCAAGGATTTTGAAGAATCAAAGTTACGGAAGAACCTGTACTACTTAAAATATCTCTTCATTTGGCAAGGAAATAATCAAGTTTCAAGAATGAACACGAGGACAAGTTCTTTTCAAAAACGGGTGTCTAATGTGAGTCAAGATGGGAGCAATTTATTCTTAAGTTTGATTATTTTTATTATTATTATAAATTTTGAATTTGTAATTAATAGGGTAGTATTATTATTATTTATTTAGAAATAGATTTAGATCCCTAATTGATGAATTTAAAGTCCTAGTTGGTTACTAGATAAGTTAGGGCAAGTTTTTTTGGAAGTCATAACTTCCTTTCCAACCGCTATAGGTTTGATAGGTTTGATGTCAATTCCGAATTGGTTCAGAAAACTGAATAAAGTTAAGGTTTAATCCTTTTTTTATGGTGGATTTCAGTTGTTCGTTCCTAGTGGATTCTAGGATTAATAAGGTTTGACGTGTTCAACCTTAATTTAAAATGTTTTCTCATAGTAAGAGCCCTTGATTAGTCCTTCGGGTTTAATCTAAAACCTTTCCCCGTATCACCTTCGCTCATTCGCTCCGTCCTCCACTTTCTCTTCTTCCGGTGCACAGTCACACACTCACAGTTCTCTATCTCTCTCTCTCTCTCTCTAACCCTCTCCTCTCTAGACGAACTCAAAATCTCTCTTCTTCTCAATCCCAGCATCCACACCACACACCACACACACGTATACACACTTATATCCCCTTTCCCCATCTCTCTCCCTCTTCATCCACTCTTTGGCGGGGCTAGGCGTAGGCACGGACTTGACCAACTAGGCAGGGACTAGCACGAGAAGGCGGCAATTTTTTCACCAGGCGATTTTTCTGGCGATCTGAAGAAACTCACGGCGTTTGAGAGGCACCTAGCACCTAGGCGTAGCTAGGCAGCACGGTTTAGAACACTGAAAGAACTGAGCCCGCTCAAGCTCAGTCAAGCTCAACTCATTTGCAGGTTGGGCTTGGTTCAACTCCGCTTCTGTTGGATTTGACTTGAGAACAAACAAGATTCAGGCTCAAGGTATAAACAAGTCAAGGTTGACTATGCTCATATAAGCTCACACAGAATAGTTACAATTCGTGTAATTTACAGATCTCTTTTTTCTTTAAACTAAGCTCGAGCGCGAGCTCAGAGCTTGATTACTGAAGTAACTGAAGTGAGCTTGAACAGTGTTTCCTAAGCTTGAGCTTCCTTGAGCTTGATTAAAGAAAGCCAAGCTTGGACACCAATATTCAGCTCCCTTACAGCCCCACAACTTGTCATTTAGCAGCGTAAAATGCAATAATCAAAATCTTGATATTATTAAGAATTTTGCATGTCCACTTAACATGGTAGCTTTTCCGGTGACTACTTGCTCATGCAAACCAACCAAATCAACACCAATCGTATTTTGATTCCAACAAATCCATAACCTAAACAGAAATCATCAAAAGAGGAAGAATATCTCCAAAAATATTTTGAGGTTATGGGGAGCTAAGTAGGTAAAGTCCTTTAAAAGAGGGTATACTTTGCTGTTCTCTTGGTGTACAAGGATGGAGCAGAACTCTAAAAAAAAATTATAGGTTAATAGATTCTCAAAGTTCCAGTGTATCCTCTCCTTGCATATATCCCCTGTTCTCTAAAGAAAAGAAGAAAAGAAGAAAAAACTGAAGGCAGAAAAGCAAATACACTCAACTTTTTGACAATAAATGTCGGAAAATGGGAACAACGCAATCATTGGTGGTATAACAAGAAAATTATAATGAGGTTATGTAGAAAATCAACGGAAAACATAACTGTCTGCTTCTAGGTTATGAGGACACAAAACATGAATGCTTCATTATATTCCTACCAATAAAACATAATGTAGACAACTTTGGACATGCATTTTAAGCCACAACCACCATAATCTACTAATTTAGGGCTTTTGCTTAAATATAACAACAGGATTCCAAATAGCGCTCAGCAATACAAATGGATTGGTTGGTAATTTCTCAGAAGCTAACGTGCAAACAAATGGGTAAAATTAACAAGCTACTGTAAACTTCTATGTGTGGAGCCAGCCAATCTTCTTCAATCCCCCACCCCCAAGCCAGGAAGAAAGTAAATCGAAAAATTCTGAGGAATATGGTACACTACCACCCAAAATGAGTGACGACAAACATCGGGATATCGTCTCTTGAAAATAATTTGACAATTTTGGTAAACTAAAGTGTTGCCTTACAAATACTCTTGACAATTTTGGTAAACTAAAGTGTTGCCTTACAAATACCACCCCCCCCCCCAAAAAATAATAAAAATAAAAAATAAAAATTGGCTTCTAGATATCTTTTTCAAAGGAGGCTAAGTGGTATAGTCCATGAATTTTCCACAAACTAGTAAAATGCAACAGATTCTTTGGAAATGCTACTTTTTGGTACATGCTAATTTTTTTCAAATTCCTAAATATATTATTTTTTATTAAAAAAGGTTCCAGGTAATATTTTGTATGTTTTTTTGGGTTGTGAAAGAATTTAGGTAGTTATTAAACAGTTGTGGATTTTCTGATATTTACAGGCATACAGAAAAGGAGGACAACAGTCCACTGAATCAAAAGAAAACAATAAAACAAATAAAAGCACACATGAAAGCTTCTTTGCAATAAGTCAATGCTAGAAGCGACGAGAACGTGTCTTCAAAACATGCATATCACAAATTAAACAAGCGACAGAAGCAACAAGCAAAGGCCACTTCAATTTCATGTTCATCATGGGATGCAATTGAGTAATCTACACTACATAGATTTCTGACAGGATAACAGCATCAAATGTGTGTTCTTTTAGACCAACACAGCAACAAGTTCAGTAAGTTGATTTTCCGTTACGATATGTATGGTGAATTTGAAATCATGGTGCACGGTGTCCTAGTGCCAATGCCTCAGCTACCTATATAGTATTAGATAGCAAAAGTAGACAATGTTTTCCGATCTAACGACAATTGGTTAACCTTGCAGATGCTAAAGCACCACCAAATGCTAGTTCAATTTCATTTAAATCCACTTACAACATTACTAGGAGACGACCTAAGTGTAGACATGCACAAAAGGTTTGCAGTTCGAACCGGCCAAGAAAATGTATAAATAATAATAATAATAAAATTTTGGAACCGTGAACTTGATTTAAGGTTCACGGTTCGAATCCGGTTCCCCATATACCCCTCCAAGAACCGGCGGTTCCGGAACCGTTTGGGCATGTCTACCTGAGTGCATCCTTTTGTGCCCATGTGTCTAGCATGGTATTGATTAGTTATGGCTTTAAGTATTAACATAACCTGTGTCACACTTAATTTGAAGATAAAATGAAGCCGTGGCTTAAACACTTTTCTAGAACCAATACTCAGTTCCACCATGAAGTTTTACAGCATTTACTGAACTAAATAACCAGATATCATAAATGTAAACCTCTTCTAGCTTATATAGGGAAAAATACTAAAAAGTCTCACCAAAAATTTCTCATATCAAAAAAAGTCCCCAAAACAATTTTTGTACTCAAAAAACCCCAAATTTTAAAATCAAAAAGTTCAAAACTTAACGTGTCTACAAATCTCATTATGATAAAAAGCTCTCATTTGGATGAAAACCTATTTTCCTTTTCATTTATGACAATGATGATGAGAATTGCATTAATTATTATTATTATTATTATTACAATAATATTATAATTATAACAGTAATATCACAATCATTATTTTCATCAACATTATTACTATTAAATACAAAAAGTCTGTTTAAAGAATTCATTCCCAAATGATCCCAAAACAACTATTCAATTTATAAATTCTAAAGTTAATCTTTTCATACTAAAAGTTAAAAAGTTAACGTTTGGACCTTTTATGAAATTATGTAGTAATGTTAGTAGTAGTAGTAGTAGCAGTGATAATAATAATAATAGTAATAATAATACTAATACTAATAATGATGATAATAATATATCCATCCCAAAATTATTGTCTAGTTTGACTCGGCACAAGGATTAAGGAAAAACAATTGACTTGATTATTAATATTGGTTTGATGTGTAGTTTCATTTAAAACCCATGTGTATGTGGCCAATAATTAAAGTAAGATGAAAAAATAAGGGTAAAGTGGTAAAAGTGTTGTTTTAAAAAGGAAAGTTACAAACACGAAAATTATTTTGGAATGGACGAAAAAGGAAAACAGGACAATAATTTTGGAACTAACCGAGTATTATATTAGTAGTAATCATATTAATATTAATAACAATAATAATAATAGCAAAAAATTTGATGTTATTGTTATTATTAATAGTATAAGCATTTTTTGTTGTTGTGTTACTATTATTATTAGTATAATAATAATTGTTATTATTATTATTGTTATTGTTATTATTGTTTTAGTTGTTAATATATATTATTATTATTTTATTTGAAATGCTAAATCATTGACATTATTGAAGTTAAAAATAAGTTTTCTTTCAAATAAAACCTTTTACGCTAAGCGTTAAGTTTTGGACTTTTTAGAAGTAAAAACTTGAACTTTGGGATTTTTTGCAAGGAAGAAAAATTTTCGGGACTTTTTGGTATTTTTCCGTATAATATTATATATATTATATATATTATATAATATATAATATAATATAATATATTATATATAATATATTATATAATATATAATATAGATATAATATAATATAATATATTATATATATATATATATATAATATATATATATATATAGACATGCATTGGTGTTTGGGATGGATGTTTTCGGGGGTTTATGGGCCTTGTGTGGATGCTGCTCGCAGTGATCTTTGGGATGAGCTTAGGGCGATTTCCAATTTGTGGAATTTTCCATGGTGTATAGGCGGTGATTTCAACGTGGTCAGATTTCCCTATGAGGGAACAGGGGGTAGGGCCTTTTCGCAGGCAATGGTAGAGTTTAATGAGTTTATCAACGACCTGGAGTTAGTGGATCTTCCTTTAGAAGGAGGTAAATTGACTTGGTCGAGAAATAGTGAATGGAAGTCTTGCTCGTGGATCGACAGATTCTTGTTGTCTTCAAGCTGGGTAGAGTATTTTGAAGGGATGGCTCAATCCTGTCTACCGAGAATAGTGTCTGATCATGTTCCTTTGCGTTTAGAATGTGGGGGCCTGCTAAGGAGGAAGTCTCCTTTTCGTTTTGAGTCTATGTGGCTGGAATTCCCGGGCTTTATGGAGTGGTTTAAAGAGAAGTGGCAGTCCTATGTGGTGGTGGGGGATCCATGTTTCTGTATGGCGAGGAAGCTGAAATTACTTAAAGAGGATCTTAAAGTGTGGAACAGGGAAACTTTTGGCAATCTAAGGTCGAATCTGAACAAGTCTTTAGAAGAGGTAAGAGTGCTGGATGAGAAGGAAGGAGAGGAGGGCTTAAATGATGCAGAATTCTCTCGACGGGCAGCTCTTAAAATTGAAATCCAAAGGTTGTTGCGTAGCGAGGAGATCAGTTGGCGCCAAAAATCTCGGATACAATGGTTGAGGGAGGGTGATAATAACACGAGATTTTTCATCGGATGGTGATCGCTCACAAAAATTTTAATCAGATTCGGAAGGTGTCAATTAATGAGGAGGTGCTAGAAGATGATTCAAGGATTAGAGAAGGCATAGCATGGGGTTTATCAAAGGCTGTACACAGGAAGCAGCGCTTGTGATTTAAAGCTGGATGGATTACCGTTCAGGTCTCTCAGTTCAGAAGATAAGGATCTGCTGGAAGCTCCATTCTCTGAAGAGGAGGTTAGTGCAGCAGTCCAAGTTTTAAAAGGGGATAAAGCTCCGGGACCAGATGGTTTCCCAATTATTTTTTCCAACACTGCTGGGAGGTGATTAAGACAAGTTATGGAGATTTTCTTTTATTTTTATGCTCAAAGGAGATTCGCGAAAAGTCTTAATGTCACATTTATAGCGCTGATCCCAAAATGTAGTGGAGTGGAAGATATTAAAGACTTTCAGCCTATTAGTCTGGTTGGAGGAGTGTACAAAATTATCGCTAAGGTTCTATCAGTGAGTATGAAATCAGTTCTAGGGAAGATCATTTCTGAGTCTCAGCACGCTTTCGTGAGCGGTCGACAGATTACAGAGGCAGTGTTGATTGCAAATGAGGTTGTGGATTTGAGATTAAGAAGCTGGAAGCTAGGTCTGATTTGTAGATTGGATACAGAGAAGGCATGTGACAATGTAAACTGGGGGTTTCTGGATTATCTGTTGTCCAAGATGGGTTTCGGAAGCCGTTGGAGAGAGTGGGTTTTCTTCGGTATTTCTATGGTAAAATTCTCGGTGTTGGTTAATGATGAACCTGCAGGGTTCTTCTCTAGCTCGAGAGGGTTACGACAAGGAGACCCTTTATCTCCCTTCCTCTTCATCATAGTTATGGAGGCGTTGAGTAGAAAGATGGATATCTCGGTAGCTAAGAACCTGATCCAAGGTTTTGATGTGGGAAGAATCGGAGATCAGGAGGTGAAAACTTCTCACTTGCTTTTTGGGGATGATACTCTAGTGTTTTGTGAGGCGGATCACTCTCAGTTGGGCTATCTTCGTTTAGTCTTACTCTTTTTCCAAGCGGTATTGGGTCTAAAGATAAATATCCGCAAGAGCAAGGTGTATCCGGTAGGGGAAGTGAACAATATAGAATATCTAGCGGGTTTCTTTGGGTACAAAGTGGGAAAGTTACCGACCTCTTATTTAGGCCTCCTCTCGTGGCTTGTTCAAATAGCAAGAGCTATTGGAATCCGATCTTTGAAAGGTTTGAGCAAAGACTTGCCAGATGGAAGAAGCAATACTTGTCGAAAGGCGGTAGATTGACTCTCATCAAGAGTACTCTTTCTCACTTGCCTGCGTATTATATGACGGTGTTCGGTATGCCTGCATCTGTGGCAAAGAGGCTGGAGAAAATGGAGAGAGACTTTCTTTGGGAGGGACATTCGGTGGAGAGGAAGTATCATTTGGTTAAATGGGCGACGGTGTGTTTAAGTACGAGTAATGGAGGCTTAGGTATCAAGAATCTTTAGTATTTTAATGCTACTCTTATGGGTAAATGGCTGTGGAAATATGTAAGTGAGGATAATACTCTGTGGAAGAAGGTGGTGCTGGGAAAATATGGGGAGGGGGTGAATAGGTGGACTCCCAACGGGGATATATTGTCGTAGAAAAAATGGGACTTGTTGAAGAGGTGGATATCTATTGAAATTGGCCATGGGGAGTCGATTTGTTTTTGGAAGGATAAGTGGTGTGGCGACATGGAGCTGCGAAGAGTCTTCCCCATGCTGTACAACATAGCAAGAAATAAAGACGAGACAGTAAATTCGGTAGTGCAGGTTGTAGATGGCGTAATCACTTGGAATCCATCCTTTAGGAGAAATCCCCAAGACTGGGAGATGGATTCTTTGGGACAGCTCTTCGAGTTTCTGTACAATCAGAAGGTTAGTGGCGATGGGGAGGATATAGCAGTGTGGGAGGGGGTGAATAACAAGACATTCTCGGTCAGATCATTTTATCAGAAGTTAAGGGGCACCGACGGATTTTTTCGTGGAGTAAAGTTTGGAAAACCAAGGCCCCAACCAGAGTGAGTTTCTTTATGTGGGAAGCCGTTAATGAAGCACTTCTAACAGATGACAATCTGCGGACCAGGAAAAAAATATATGTTAATTGGTGTTTTTATGCAAGGCGGTTGAGGAAAACGTAAACCATCTCCTGTCACATTGTCCAGTAGCTAGGAAGATTTGGGATTTTGTCTTCAATCTGTTCCAAGTTAGCTGGGTTATGCCCAGATCTGTGAAAGACTTGATGGAAAGTTGGGCTGTGTATAAGAGGAAAAAGATAAATGTTTTTTGGGAAGTGACTCCTATGGGGTCCATCTGGAAGGAAAGAAACAAAAGATGCTTCGAGAATGAAGAGAGGAAGGTGGAAGAGCTCCAGAAGCTGATTATGCAGTCAATGTTCTTTTGTTGTCATGAGCTGTTAGAGCAGGGTGGCAATCCTTTTGTAGAGTTTGTGGATAATATCTCTTTTGTAAAGTAAATGGCATGTATATTTCCTGTGTACATAGGCGCGCCTCCTGATTAGGCGCTATTAACACTATCTTTACTTATCAAAAAAATACATATATAGACACGCACACACACAGAAATGTACTCCACCATTTGACCATTAATGTCACAAGCATGGGGGTCCTATTTTGTGCAGAATTATTACTTACCACTATGAGAGCTAGTAAATACATGACATACAAATATAAAATAAAACAATACAATGCAAAAAAAATAATGGCATGGAATCTACCTCTACTTCTCCCGAAGTATACTCAGGATCCAAGTTCTGAAGCAGCACAAGTGCTCCATGCTCATATGCACTCCGCAATCTTTCCTCCAAAGGCTGGAAGAAATGATGATAGCATTACAAAAGAAAACATGCAATTGACAAATACAAGTGAATAATGTTCAATAACTTAAGTCTTTTAAACTATCAACAACAGTGAATCTTGCGGATAGCAAGTAGATTATTGTTTTTTGATAAGTAAAGATATTATATATCAGTAGAGGTGACAAATGGGCGGGCCTAAATGGGCGGCGGGCTCAAATGAGCGGGCAAGCAAGTGCCCATTTAATAACATGGATACATATGGGCGGGCACTAAATGGGCACGGGCGCCCATTTACTCATTAACATGCACTTATCAAATAAATACAAAAATTACAAAAAAATAATTTTCTTTTACAAAAAATTATCAAAAGTTACAACTAACCATATATATATATATATATATGTTAACAACCACAATAATTGGAAAAAGCCAACATTTTTGGTAACATTTTAACCTCTGTCACCATTTCCAATGCAACCAAATTTCTAAAAAGAATTCAAAAACTTTACATGACATGTTAGTGTTGGCAAAACCACTAATAATATCAAAACAAGAACATATCTTCACTTTTGTCGTATGTTAATTAAAATAAAATACTCCCTTAGTTCCCTATATTTTACGTCAAATCGATTGTTTTTAAATGAAAATCTGATATATATTTTTTTCATAACCAGAAAATACGTAATTGATCGTATATAAAAAACAATATGATATCGAAAAAAAATGGGTCAATTTTTTAGTCTTAAAAAATAAAGGTTACTCCCACCATTACCGACTATTTATTTGGTTTTGAAAACCAAACCCGAAGAACAAGTAGCAGCCATGCATCTCTCCTCTAGTTTCTCTCTCTACCCCCACACTCTCTCTGTCTTAATGAATGGTTATTGATAGAAATTTAAATATATAGAGAGAAACAACTATGGATTATCAGGTATACAGAAAAAAAATTTGATCGTGAAAGTGAGAGGTGAAAATGTGGGCACCCATTTGTGCCCGTATTATGCCCATAAAACTTAATGGTCTAAGTGGGTATGCCCATTTGTGCCCAGATTAAAATTTAAGTGTGCCCATGCCCATATTTTAGTGGGCGGTCTGGGCGGGCATATGGGCGTGGGCAGAATTTGCCACCACTAATATCAGGCACCAAAAAAGGTGGCACGACCTTGAGATTTGAAGTAGATTATGGCAATTGAGATTTGAATCTATGTCATCTTGCCTCAAGATGACTTTTTCTTTGAAGTCAATGTGGCCCTATGCTTCTTTTTTCATGGAACGGGATCTGGTTTAAACCCACAATATTTGTTAACAAGTTCCCCGAGGTCATTGCTAAGACTATTAAGGAGATTTTTGCACTTGAATGATTTCTAAGGCATTGGGAACATTCATCGACGTATAGGTGCTTGTTCAGGACTCATATTAAAGAAATCAAAGGATCCAGAATAAAAATAATGATTAGAAGCTAACAACTACTAGAGAGAGCTAGGTTAAATTTCCCTTATATAGAGCACATGCCTCAACATGAGTCAAGAACCTCCTCATTGGGTCAGCCAAAGCCCTGAGGAAGGTTCAAATAACCTGGCCTCTGGTGCCACTCAGTATGGAGATGAAGAACCTAAAACTGATAATTTAGTAAAACATTGAAGCAACCATACTAAAGTAGAGATTCAGACTGCTTTATGAAACTACTGGCCAAACGGCATATAGTACTCCATTCTCAAATTAGAAATTAATCCCCCACAAAAACAAAACATAAGTTCAAAAGAGAGTTCCACAAAAATACTTGTGAAAAATACTTACAGATTCTGTGAACCAACTGGCTTTATCCTGAAAATGTGTCGGAAATAAATGTCAGAACTAATATGTGTTAAAAGACAGATATTCTACCAACTTAAATGATGCAATGACAAGTGTATTTACATATAAGCATGTGATCTCTAACACAAGGTTCCTGGTGTATCACAAGGATATTGGCAAGACTAAAACTTAACAAACATAGAAGCCATGACTAAAGCATTACCATTCAACAGTTCTAGCAACAAGCCGCTTGCAGGAACTCAATTAAGTAAATAATTAACCAGCTCCTTCCTAATTTTGTTTAGGCTGCTACCTTCTTATTTAATCTGTATTTCCATCCGTTCCTTTTTCTCTTCTCTTCTTTTCTTTTCTTTTCAGATCTGACTAATTTTATTTTATTTTTGACAAGTAAAATATTAAATACCAAAGCGTCAAACCAGGTAAAGCCGTTCATAGAAACCCACAATGCCATCCTTTTATAACCTTGCTTTCTGACAATAGAACTCCGTCAATCCATATCTCCCTGATCTGATTCGCTGACTTGTGAGAACTAGCCATTTTATGAAAAAATCTAGTATTTTTATCCCCTTCTTTGAGCCATTGAATTCTAGATTTTTGCTTCCAACTGATCTCTTCGCAGAGTAGCAATTGTTCTTACGCCCTTTGCGAATTCAGTCGGAGAGACTCTTCTTCCTCGCTCAAACCCCATTTCCCTACTATCCCATCCAAGACACTGATCCTCTCCATCGTAGAGTTTATCCTATCACCCAGCTTGCCGAAGACTTCTGTATGCCAGACTTTCAAATCCTCTTTGAGTAATTTTAACTTCCTGGCCATGATGAAACTAGGGGATAGATGAAACTAGGATCCCCTGCAACTGCATATGATGACCATTTTACTTTTAAACGGAGTTTTTCCTTTTGGAAATCGTGCTCCTCCCGCCACCAGATACAATCATACAAGGAACCTCTCTATACGAGAAAATTGCGAACTATTCCCATCTCTAAACCAGGTAAAATCAACTCCTGACACAGTTAAATCTACCAATTCCCCTTCATTAATAAAATCATTAAACTCCGACATAGTTCGAGTATAAGCTCGGGAACCAGAACGTTCATGAGGGAAATGAACCACATTGAAGTCACCACCTATACACCAAGGAGCATCCCACTTACGCTTAAATGATTTGAGTTCCTCCCACAAAATTCTCCAATCGACCGCTGCACACACACCAAAAACACCCGAAAAAACCCACACTTTATCATTTTCCTCCAACTTCAGTAAACACGAAACAGAGGTAGAGCCAACAACAGTCCAACCTTGAAATCCACCTGCAGTCCCACATAACTATAACTCCTCCCGCCGCACCCACCGCATCTAAACACTCCCAGTCTGTCCATCTGCTTCCCCAAATACTAGAAATCACTTTTCTGTCGACCTTATCCAATTTAGTTTCTGACAAGCAAATAAGATCTGAGTAATGATCCCCAAAATTTCACTAAGTTTATTTAGATTTAAAAAAAACTATAGCTACAAGTACTTCGCATAATTTGTTGTTTTAAGTAGTACATGGACGCACAAACGTCACCAGCATTTGAGCAACAATTCCTTCTTGTTTCTTTAAATAATTTAAAATGGTATAGAAGAGGCCGAAGTGGAACCAACCCATACACACATGATACACTCAAAAACTCTAGAAAAATAAAAAGGCACCTCACGCATACGATTAAACCTCTTGGATAGAAAATCTAAAACCTTATGATGAATGGAGGAAGCAGACCAATGTGATTCCTATTGGATTTATAAGGGGTTTCTTTCAGTTGCAATTTAGGGGATGGACAAGTGGTACCTTATTTTAGTAGGGTTAGTTGGGTAATTCAGTTTTTTCAAGCAAACAAACTATCAAATTACATCACTTACCTAATGGTCCCAATTCCACGTCTCAAATATAATAATAAGCTCCAAACAGTACTCAAGAATATATCAATTAAAAATTCAACATACTCGTATGCCTTCTAATTTCAACTTGCAAAAACCATGGCATCCCATTTCTTTGCATATATTCACCACCTCATAGTCATAGAATAATGTGCCATCTTCAAATAAACACATGGTGACTTGGATATCATCCTACAAAAGGCCTGTCAAACAAATCACTACGCTTTGGCAACAAAATCATATACATAGCCACCAATCTAATGTGTCACGGGATGGCTGATCGAGACAAGCCAGGTAGCTGCCTGTGTGTGAATGTCTGCCGGTCCATTTTTGCGCTTGATCATGGTGCTTCTTTGTTGGGCCGTTGCAGCTGTATGTGTGTGCTGCATCTTATCCGAGCACGCTTCTAAATGTTTACCAAGCTGCCTGGTTACCAGGTGTGATGCCAATTGCTAGAGGGCACGGTTACTGCCTTGAGCCTATGTGTGCTGCCGTAGTGCTATAGTTAGGTGGTCGTTGCTGCATTGGGTGCTGACGATTGTCAATGTTGGTGCGGTGTTAAGGCAAGTTGTCGTGCAAGTGCTTGTGGATAGATAAAGTCGCTCGGGTTTGCTGTGTTTACTTCTTTTTTGTTATGTAAGAAAATGTTATAAATATGAGAGCGTCAAAACAGGTGACGCGTCCTCTATACAAACAGTAATAATTACATTAAGCTATGATATCCACAAACTCTACAGAAGGGTTTGCGTCAAAAGAAATCGACTCATGGCACCAAAATAGTAGAGTATGCATAATAATCTCCTTGATCTTCTTTACGCTTCTCTCCGCATTCTCAAAAACTCTAGTTTTCCTTTCCAACCATATAGTCCAGCAAATCGCCAATGGGACCACCTCCCATAAAAAATTCCTCCTTCTCCGTTTATACAGGGACCAACATCAAATCATCTCTTTCACCGAATTAGGCATCATCCACACCACTTTGAAACAATTAAACAAAAAGTCCAAACACTTGCTGGTAAAAGGGCAATGCAGCAATAAATGGTTGGCACTTTGCTTTAGTTTAGCTTTTGATCCAACTTAAGCCCTGAAAATCCTGCCCCCTTCACACTATGATTTTAGGGTCCTTGTTATCGATGTTCATAACATAGGTTTCAGCCCAGTATGTATATTTGGGGTTCTTGATAGGTTTATTGACTTCATACCCATTGCTTCCTTGCACTAGTGGTTTTGTGCACTTGTTAGTATACCAGTTGCATATGATATTTGTAATAGTCCAAAACCCAATTCATCCTCAAGAAAACTGCTTACATTGCTAAAAAGGTGTCAAAGGAAAATGTCGAAGAGTTCTCAGAATAGATGCTAAACGTTTCGGATATATCAGAGCTAGACAAGCTCTTAATTTGGTGTGTGTTTTTTATATGTCTACTGTGCTTTTTAAGTAGTACACGGATGTGCAAAAATTATTGACACAAACAAAAAACTTAGAGCTACAATTACTTCCCGGACTTTGTAGTTTTAATTAATACAAACATTTGAACAGTGATTCCTTCTTTTTTTTCATTAATTTTAAAATGGTATAGAAGACGCCAAAGGGAGCAACCCAACAATAGTTAAGTGCACGGGTCGTAGAGTTTGGTAATGTTGATGCAAGGGACGTTCTTCAACACACTCAGCACATTTGCAAGTCTTGCATAGCCAATATTCGTACTCCGATGATGGTGATGTGTGATGCTAGGTGTCTTTATTCATTGGTGCAATGTGGCGAGTAGGATCCCCAACACATGGACAAGGGGAAGGCACCTGTGACCCCAAACATTACCAGTTGCTACAAATGTTTCAAAAGTTGACGGGCTTGAGTCTAAGAACTGCGTTGGAAAAGGCTTGAAGTATGATGATGTTAAGTTGGAAGGGAATCCTTTAATGTGAGCCATGATTGACACCGAAGCTTAAGGTTAATATCTCTAAGACCGAAAATAATTCCGGTTGGGAATGTAGGAAGCATTGGGGAGTTGGCTATGTTTTTCGGTTGCAAGGTGGCTAACCTCCCTTCCACCTATTTGGGCATACCATTGGGAGCGTCCTATAAGAGTTCAAACATGTGGATTCCGGTGATAGAAAGATTTCAACGTCAATTGGCAGGTGGAAGAAATAGCACTTGCCTACAGCGGGTCAACTCACTTTTTTCAAGAGCACTCCAACTCCGTTGCCTAATTATTTTATGTCCCTTTTGGGTCATTCCAACATCAGTGAGCCAAAGATTGGAAAAGCTTGAGAAGGATTTCTTTTGGAGGATTCTCCTTTCCGTTTCAATTGGGACAATTCTCATTTCCATTTCAATTTCGTGATGGAAGCTCAGAGCTTAATGATGGATAAAGCTATTGTGGGGGGTTTCCTTAGTGGCTTAGTTGGAAATGACAGTCGCATCTCTAGTTGACAAATGATTCTCAGCTAGGCTATTAATGAATGGTCTTGTTGTTCTTTCCGACGATCTCGGGGCTTAAGGTTAATATCTCTAAGACTGAAAATTATTCCGGTTGGGAATGTAGGAAACATGGGAGAGTTAGCTACGTGTTTCAGTTGCAAGGTTGCTAAACCTTCATTCCACCTATTTGGGCTTACCACTAGGAGCGTCCTATACAAGTTCAAACATGTAGATTCCAGTGATAGAAAGATTTCAACGATGATTGGCAGGGTGGAAAAACCCGTACTTGTCTATGGCGGGTCGACTCACTCTTGTCAAGAGCACTCTAGCTTCTTTGCCTAATTATTTTATGTCCCTTTTCGTCATTTAATTTCCAACATCAGTGAGCCAAAGATTGGAAAAGCTTGAGAGGGATTTCCTTTGGGAGGAATCAATGGTGGATCGGAAGTATCATCTTGTAAATTGGGACAATTATCCTTTCCTTTTCATTTTCGTGAAGGAAGCTCTAAGCTAAATGATAAAGCTATTGTGGGGAGTTTCCTTAGTAGCTTCACAGTAGGAAATGACTGAGCTCTACTGTTTCAACGTCACGTCTCCTGATTCTCGTGTTTGTGAGGTGAAGGCTTCTCTACTAGGCTATTTGCAAATGGTCTTATTGTTCTTTCAAGCAATATCGGGGCTTTGTTCTTTCAGGCAATCTCGGGGCTTAAGGTTAATATCTCCAAGACCTAAAATGATTGGGTTGGGAATGTAGGAAACATTGAGGAGTTGGCTACGTTTTTCGGTTGCAAGGTTGCTAACCTCCCTTCCACCTATTTGGGCTTACCACTGGGATATAAGAGTTCAAACATGTGAATTCCGGTGATAGAAAGATTTCAACACCGATTGGAAGGGTGTTAGGGTGGAAGAAACAATACTTGTCTACGGCGGGTCGACTCACTCTTGTCAAGAGCATTCTACCTTTGTTGCCTAATTATTTTATGTCCCTTCTCGCCATTCCAACATGAGTGAGCCAAAGATTGGAAAGAGATTGAGAGAGATTTCCTTTGGGAGAAATCGATGGTGGATCGGAAGTATCATCTAGTAAATTGGGACAAGGTTTGTCGAGTATCAGAATAGGTGGCATAGGGATCAAAAAGATCAGGAGTTTCAATTTAGCTTTGTTGGGAAAATGGTTGTGGAGATACTTAACTGATAAGGATGCGCTTTGGCGAAAAATAGTGGTGAGCAAGTATGGGGAAGGAAATCATTTTTGGTTTCCTAAGGAGATTTCCTTGTATCCAAGTATCGGGTGGGAGTTTGGAAAGGGATCAGATAAGAGTGGGATTCTTTTGTGAGAAATATTTCTTTTGAAGTGGGTAATGGGTCTACAATCAGATTGTGGTTGAATAAGTAGTGTGGCGATTTGGAGTTGTGGAGGGCATTTCCCACTTCTTTTAATATCGCGGGTGACAACAAAGCAAAGGTCAGTCATACTATGTTATTTGAAGAAGCAAAGGTCTATTCCTACGCTGGTCTTTGCTCAAAGGGAAACGAAGGGACTGTATATGGCAAGCTATTCCATTGGGAGGGTGATTTGGAAAGAGAGAAATAGGAGAGTGTTCGAAAATGAGGAAAGGCCCCTATCTGTTCTGAAGAATATATTCTTCAATAGTTGTTGTTTTGGTGTATAGATTCAGTCAGCCTGAGATTAATTCTTCTGTAGAGTTCTGATTAACATCTAATCTATAATCTTTTTGAGTATACCCCTTGTGTACAAAGGACGTGGCACCTGTTTTGTCGCCCGTTTTGTTTATATATATATATATATATATATATATATATATTTATATTTATATTTATATATATATATATATATATATATTTATATTTATATTTATATTTATATTTATATATATTTACTTATCGAAAAAATTGGATGCAAGAGCAGGAGTAGGCATGTTAAAAGAAAAGGAACAGATTCAAGGGATGGACCTCAAAAAGGAGCTTTGAAGGCTTTTGATTAGTGAAGAGATTAGCTGAAAACAAAAGTTGTGGGTTAAGTGGCTTAAAGAAGGAGATAGTAATACTAATGTTTTCCATAGGACGGCCAATGTTCATTAAGTAGCAAACCAGATACAAAAGGTTAGGGTAGATGGTGCCTTACCGGAAGACAAGGGTGAAATTAAGGAAGGAATTGTGGGCTTCTATCGGCGGCTTTTTTATGATAGTCGAGAATGGAGGCCGAATCTCAATGGAGCATCTTTTGTGTCCCTTGGTCTAGAAGATTCGACGGCTTTGGAGCGGCCTTTTTTAGAGGAGGAAGTTGTAGCAGCCTTACGTGGCATGAGTGGTGATAAAGCCATGGGGCCTGATAGATTTTATATGGCATTTTTTAAGCGTGGCCAGGAGGTGATCAAGAAGGACATCATGGAGGTATTCTGTTTTTCCACGCCAATATGTGCTTTGAAAAAAGCACTAATGCATCTTTCATCGCCTTAAACTGGGGGAAAAAGTAGTTTTTTTAATAAGTAAAGAGCATAAATATATGAGTGTCAAAAAAGGTGACACGTCCTTAGTACACTAGAAGTATACAAAGCTCAAGAGCTTCTACCCACTAGATATGTTATTTACAAACTCTACAAAAGACATTTTCGAAGCGAGTGGATAGTTCGCAGCCTCTACACACCAAGAGAATAGAGTGCGAAGCAAAGAATTCTTCAAGACCGGAATAGACTTTTCCTCATTGTCGAAAAACACCTCAACAGCTGAGAAAGAAACTGATCTCGGCATCACCCAAGGCACTTTAAAAAGATTCAGCAACAAACTCCACAGATCTGAAGCGACAGGACAATGAAGAGGCAGATGGTTCACGCTCTCCTCGCTTGCCTTGCACATGCGTGATTACAGGCCAATTAGTTTAATTGGTAGTGTTTATAAGCAAATTGCGAAAGTTCTATCCCATTGGATGAGGAAGGTGATTGGCAAGATTGCTTTCAGAATGTCAACAAGGACAGAGATCACCAAATCCTTGATGCATCATTTATAGCTAATGACGCAGCAGATGCTAGACCGGAAAGCAAAGTCCCAAGTTTACTTCGCTAGTTGGATATCGAAAGGAAAGGCCTATGACCATGGGATTTTATGATGTATATGTTAGGTAGAATGGGTTTGGCAATAAATGGACAAAGTGGATTCACTTTTGTATCTTTTTCGAGCAGCCTTGAGCTTGGGTGAATGGAGAACCTTCTGGCTTCTTTCCTAGTTCAAGGGGTTTTCGCCAAGGAGATCCTTTTTCCCCAATTTTTATTTATTCCTTTCAAGGAGGCTCTAAGTAAATTGTTGGAGAAAGCAATGTCGGGCAGGTTTTTTTCTTTTTTTTATAATGGTAATTGTATAGATAGCAAAGCGTCAAAATAGGTGACGCGTCCTTTGTACACAAGAAGTATACTCTACCAAATATCTAACTAAGATATAGGAAAGTTATGCACAAAATCTACAAAAGAGGCTAACAAGGGGATATGTGAGGGCTCGGCCCCTCCACACCACGCAAACAGGAGATGGAGCAAAGCACTCTTCAAATCTGAAATAAGCGTCAAAGCAGGTGATGCGTCCTTTGTACACAAGAAGTATACTCTACCAAATATCTAACTAAGATATAGGAAAGTTATGCACAAAATCTACAAAAGAGGCTAACAAGGGGATATGTGAGTGCTCTAGCATTTGGCACACAGTCCCTTTCTCGGTATTTGGTGGACTATATGAACGGAAAGGAATAGAAAGGTGTTTGAGGATAAGGAGAGGACAGTGGACAAGTTGATGGATGAGCTGCTTCCCATGGTACTCTTTTGGGGGGATGAGGATACTAATACTTCCAATATTCATAACATTTCATGTATTGATTTTGTTAATAGTTTTTCTATAAATTAGTCTATTTGTGTAGGCTTATAGTTGTTCAAGGACGTGTCTCTTGTTTAGACGCTTTGGTATATAATACTTTACTTATCAAAAAAAAAAAAAAAGAGCTCAGCCCCTCCACACCACTCAAATAGGAGATGTAGCAAAGTACTCTTCAAATCTGAAATGGACCCTTCCTCATTGTCAAAAGCCCTGTTGTTTCTTTCCTTCCAAATCGTCCACCACACCACCAAGGGAGCAACTTCCCAAATAGTATTTATGTTCTTCCTCCGCCAAAAATATCTCCAGCCCCACAAAAGTTTTTGGAGGTCTCCAAAACCACCAACACCACATTGAACAATCTGAACATAAAATTCCACAATTCCCCTACCATCGGGCAAACCAAGTGATTAACACATTCCTCACTCTCCTAGCACAAAAAACATCCGATTAAAATATACAATCCCTCTTTTCTACATATTATCACCGGTTAAAATAGACTCATTTGCCACTTTTCATGCAAAAAAGGCTACTCGATTTGGAGCTACCGTCTTCCATACTGACTTCCATGGGAACAAAAACCCCTCTTAATAGCTTTGAATAGTAGCCTTTGACTGAGAACTTGTTGTCCTTCGACCGGTTCCCAAATCACCCTATCACTCTCACATCCAACTTTTTGGGCGTAAAGAAGATCAAAAAATCTTGTCACCGATTCGATCTCCCAATCCTTAAAGTTTCTTCTAAACATCGGGTTCCAAATCACCCACCCTCCCTCTAAAGATAGCACCGAGCTAATCAAGCTATCCTTTTCCCTAACCATAGAGAAAAGCTCAGGAAAGGATCTAAGCAACTCTGCATCTCCGCTCCTAAGTCTTTCCAAAACTTCACCGTCGCCCCTGACCCGATCTCAAAAGATATGTTTCTACCAAAAGCATTCCAACCTTTTCTAATACCTTTCCACACTCCTACCCCAAAAGCCTTGGTGGTCTCTGCTAGAAGCCACAAATGATTCCCAGTACCGTACTCGCTCTCCACCACTTTCCACCAAAAGGCCCCCTTATCCGACAAATTCCTCCAAAGCCACTTCCTAAGCAAAGCTTCATTAAACAGCTTGAGATTCTTAATACCTAAACCCCTTTTCCCTAAACGGCTAAACCTGAGCAAGTTGTATCCCATTTGACAAGGTGATATTTCCGCACTTTCAACTGACCTTCCCATAAAAAATCCCTCTCCCACCTTCTCTAATTTTTTCCGAACCGAAGCAAGAACTACAAAAAGTTATAGAAAATACGTAAGCATGCTTGAGAGCGAGAGCATATTTTTTACCAAAACAAGTTTCCCCCCTTTTGGGGGATACTACTTCTTCCAACCCACCAAGCGACATTCAAATTTTAACGGTTCTAAGGTGGGAACAGGCAGTGGTCTAGCGATGGAGGTATCCCATTTGCTCTTTGTGGATGATACGCTTGTTTTCAGAGGGGTAGAGAAGACTCTGCCAGACTTCTTACGTAGGTTTAACAAAAAAAAATCAAGTGATTTCGGGTCTCGTAATTAATATATCCAAGAGTGAGATTATTCAAGTTGGAGATGTGGAAAATGTTAGGGCTCTGGCTTCTTTCTTTGGGAGTAAGGTCGCTAGTCTCCATCCTTCTTATCGTGGCTTGCCTATTGGTACCCCATGCAGAAGTTAAAGCAATGTATAAAGATTCAAACGTCGTTTTTTTTTTATAAGTAAGGTATATATTAAAAATCAAAAGCGGCAAATAAGGAGCCGCAGCCTATTTACACAGGAGGGAAACTCCAATAATTACAGATTACAAAAATTCACTACAAAGTCAGCAAAAGAATTGACCTCGGACCTAACACCATCACTACACCAAAAGAACGGCGGTGAAGCGGCTCATTCTTCAAGACAACGACAAAGACCTTTCCACGTTATCAAAAACTCTCCTATTCCTTTCTTTCCAAATCACCCAACATACTCCCAAAGGAATAGTCTGCCAAATAAAATCTCTCTGTTTCCTCTTGTGCAAGGACCAACAAAGGAAGAGATCCTTAATGGATTCCAGCATGGCCCAAGACAAGTTAAAAATGTGAAAAATGTAGTCCCACAAGGCACCTGCTACCGGACAGTGAAGCAAAAGATGATCATCACTCTCACCATTACATTTGCACATATAACACCAGCTCACTACCACCTTCCCACGTCTCCTAAGATTATCCCCTGTAAGAATGGCTTCGTTCACCGCTTCCCAAATAAAGAAAGCAACTCTAGCCGGAGCTTTAGACTTCCAAATAGCTTTCCAGGAAAGCAGACCCTTCCCCAAAATCTGAACCAAAGTAGTAAGACTTAACTGAGAACATTTTGTTTTTAGCCCTATCCCAGGTGACCTTGTCAACACAACTCCTATCCAGGTGCTGAGAATAAAGCAACTCAGAGAGCTGGAGGAAACTCTGCACTTCCCAATCCTGAAGAAACCTTCTAAAAACATTTTTTTGTATAAAGGAGGAAGGCATGTCTTAATCCAAAATACTTCATTCAACATGCCAACTTAGTTCATATCACTTTTGGTGATCCCCGCCTCTGTTCGAGAACAAGTTAGAAAAATTGGAAAGGGACTGACTACCCCTAGTTCATATCTCTTTCTGGTAATGTATACCCCTAGTGTACTGAGGATGCATCACCAGTTTTGACGCATGGTTAAATAAACATTTACTTATCAAAAAATTATATATATATATATATAATGTTCTTGAGGTATGAGAATTAAAGGTTCGTCAAGCGACGTGAATCTCTAATCTCGTCTACGAGAATAATACAATTCATTTTCTTGCTAAGGATTTCAAGAATCTTCTGAAGATTTAATAAATGTTGGCTTAATTCTCAATTTGGTCACTCTACTATTGCGACAAGTCCGCTAAGCCCACCCTACTACCATTTTTCACAATTTGGTAACTATACTTTACAAAAAGTGTCAATATGATGCATGAAATGGGTGTCATTAACGGAAATCGTTGAAAAGACTGAAATGCCCATAGATTTGAAGTGTTCAAACTAATGTATGTGTATTAACTCTATTTCTAAATATTACGATAATTGATTTTTAAACATTAACCTAACCAAATCTCTAGACAAGAACCAAGCACAACATTTTCAAAAACATATGAATTCGAATCCAAAATCTCATTTCCCCAACAAAACAAGGAATAATTGGACGTTGAAATCCCACAAAATACTTCACAACTTGCTTCAATTGCCTGAAACGAATTCCCTTTCAGAGTCTCCGGCAAATCGAAATGATCTTCATCTCCAACAAACCACTGTTCCATTCGGCCTCAACCCACAACTCTAATTTTCACCCAAAGCCAGCGATGTGAACGTTCCCAACGGCTTATCTCTGGCGATCACCACCCAACAATCGAAACTTCAACTATTTTGAATTTGTACCTGGAGTGCCCTCTCCACAAACAAATCTCGATACCAGATCTGAAAACACAAAGGATTTTGGCACACAGCTTCAGCGGCAATTCCAGCCAGCTCGCGGGTCAACCCGTTTAAAGGAAATGGATTGAGAGAGAGAGAGAGAATGTGTGTGTGATTGGTGGGGAAGGAGGAGATAAGGAGGCGAGCCCAGAGAAGTGGGTTTGGAGGAAATGGGGTAAGGATTGGATTTAAGGAATTAGGTTTGGAGGAAATGGATTGGATTTAGAATCGGTCTTCCTCTCCTTTGTCAGAATCTCATCTTCCCCCCCCCCCACCTCCCTTATTCTTTAGCTGCAAACCCTCATCTCAGTCCAATAATGATCCATCCAATTTGAAGTTTTTCTGCTTGTTCCGAATGATTAGTAAGAAGAAAGGAATTCGCTGAGCAATCGAGAATATAGAAGTTCTGAAAAAACGAAAAGGTAGGATTGACAAAGGCCGCGTAGACTTCCTTTTAGGTTGGAGTCGGTCTGAGTGAAAGCCGAAGAAAAGGAGGAAAAGTTGTCTGGACCTATGGAAGATTCATAGATCTTGGGGATCGATCAAACTTGAGATCAAAGAAATTCAAATTAGAATATTATCATCCTGGGCTTGCAAGGAAGAAGATGAGCTGAGGGAGGTGAGGGTGGGAGAACGTGACAAGCACGCGCAAATAATAAGGGTATTTTCGGGTTATCACAAAAAATTTAGACGGCTCATCCCAAAAAACAGACGGAATGATTAACGTGATACCTTTGGTAAAGTAGGGTGACCAAACTATGAAAAATGATAGTAGAGTGAGTTTAGCAGACTTTTCGCGATAATAGAGTCACCAAATTGAGAATTAAGCCATAAATGTTTGATGATTTCTTAAGGTAATACAAGTAACTTAATGTATCGCTAGCAAGGATTAACATCAACAATTGAGTGTTGAGTGAGTATGGTTCTCTAGCAAACTATATGTTTAAAGACCCACCTTTTGTTTATGTTGGTATCCCCGTGGGAAGCAATGCTCATGTGATTAGTTTTGGGATCCAAAGTTGAGATCGTGTCGAAAAAGGGTTACATTGATTAAGTCTTGCTTTTAAAATATTCCCACAAATAATCTCTCGCTTTCCGGTTCTCTCGTTAGTGTGGCTGAGAATCTAGAGGGGATTACGAGATAGTTTAATGGCCCAAAACTAAGGAAGGGCATAAGGACCACTGTGTGGCTCGTTACTTTGGTTTCTTTGGTAACCTTTGCAAGTTCTTGGAAATTTGTTCATTAGCACTCCCACCTTTATCTCCCTCAAAATTAGTTTTTGCAATGGACCGACTTTCTTCTTGGGTTTGTTCATAAGTACTCCCATCTTTGTCTCCCAACCTTTTGCATGTTCTTGAAAGTATGTTCACGAGTACTAGCCATTATCTCCCTCAAGTTAGTTTTAGCATCAGGATTTCGTTTTGGGGAGGGTTTTGGCTAGGTCAAGTTTCTCTTGATATTTTGTTTCTTGCCACGCGAGAAACACATAAGAAGAATCTGCCCCTTAATCACTGCACTCCATCTGTATGCCTCCACAACATAATGAAAATGCTAAAATAGCATAGTTCATATTCCAGTCATTGCTCTCATGACCCTCGTCACTTTGCATGAACTGCCCAGGATTTATGTAGCAATTGAAAAAAGAACAACATAGAAAAGGGGACAGAACATAAGCTTCGGCTTCGTGGGTAATTTGCTGATGTGTAATATTAATTACTTTCATGTTCATTCAACAGCATGTGATATGGCTAACAATAATAGTATTTGAAGACAATCACGGCTAAGAGGCAACTTACAGAATCTGGTCTTTTAGTAACCTCAAATTCCTGGTATGCAGTTTCCTTACCCTTGTCTGCTGACTCTATCGCAGACACCATAGGCAATTTTCCATTGGAAAGCTTCCTTGCCTTCTCATTAGGCTGCCCCTTGGGGCCTTTCTTCATCCCAAGAGAATTCAGAGCAAGCCTAGATTTTTCTTTCTCTTCAGATGACATGCCTGGTTTCATGTCCTTGGCATTATTACCATTATTATTGGTACTTGACTTCTGAACATTGCTCCTATTCTTAACCTCGGATAGTTTGAGAGAATCAAGCTTAGCTTTCTTCGAAGGCCTGTCTTCAGGATCACCAATATCTTCGGCAGATTTCACTCCCTTCCCTGTCCGAAGAGAATTCTTTCCATGTTCATCATTTGATTTTTCCTCCGAACTGGAAGTTGTGATACAAGCCTTTATACCATTTTCATGTCCAGGTAGCTTCTCTTTCACTTCCTTGTCATTGGGCAGTTTGATAGAGTTATCATCCCTGGCTTTCTTACCAGGCCGATCCTTCAAATCGTCAGTGTCTCGAGCAGATTTTGGTCTCTCTTTGACTTCAACCAGATTCACGGGGACCTTACTCACTTTAGTTTCCTTATGGTTGGAATCAACTTTCCACCGATTATTTTTTTCAATATCAACAGTTGTTGCAGCCTCTTCACATGTACCCGCACCAGCTTCAGTAGCAGGCTTTACTCCAGCTACGGATTCCTGTTCAACCAGCAAAACATTTACATCTCTGGCAATTGCTTCTCGAATTCCATTTTTTTCCACCAACGACAGACTTTCTTTTCCATTTGTTTGCAAGCTTTTGGACTTGTCAGGTGGGTTTTGTGAGGAAAGATGCAATGTCTTCAAAGTCTTGCATCGAGTATTTGTCGCAATATCAATGCTCGTTGCAGCCACTTCACTTGTACACATAACAGCTTCAGAAGTAGGCTCTACACAAGCTAGAGACTCCTTTCCAACCAACAAGTCACTTACATCTCTGGCTGCTTCCACTTTTATATTTCTATTCACCACCGACTGATTATCGTTTCCATCTGTCTTCAATGTATTGGACATGTCAGGTTGCTTTTGTGAGGAAAGCTGCAATATCTCATCACATCTTGTAGCGTTCTTTGTATCCTCCTTCCCTTCAGAACTATGTTTTGGAACACTACCAGCAATTTCATGCTCTTTTCTGTTAAATATATATTTGACTGTAGCAGATTGAACCAGTAAGAATTCAAATTATCACGACATGCAGATGTATTATTAACGAACAAGAGTAAAATTATGAATGCACAAAAAGACGTACTTTCAAGCCCACCAACTTTATCATCCATCTTATCCAATATGGAGCAGCGTTGAACATCAAAAGTACGATAAAATATGTAGTCGGCCGCTTCAAGATCTTCATCTGAAGGTTGTAGATTTCTGCTATCCTTCGAAACACAAACAACATTGCATTTGCCAGCAATTGCTTCCTAATAAAAGAATGATGATTATTAGCACATACAAACACCCTATATGAACTCTTCCAAGAACAACCAAAAGTCGCATAGTTGTTAAACAAGTGTGGGCAATTCAATCCCCAAGAAGTGTTTGAAGTGTGGATGGGAAACAGCATACTTGCACCTCTTTGGTTCATGATCATCACTTTTTGCGTAGAATTCCTTATAAGAACGGTCAACATGTGATAAGTAAGAATAATATTATTGACAAGTGTCAAAACAGGTGACGCTTCCTTTGTATGCACGGAGAATTCTCCAAAAAAGGCCTATATAATAATAAATCTATCTAGAAAATCCACAAAAGAATCTTCCATGATCCGAGAGCACTCTGTGCACCAAAACCGAATCTCCTCAAAAATGCCCTCCTTCAACTTTTCAATATCCATCTATGTTCTCGAAAACCCTCTGATTCCTCTGATTCCTCTCCTTCCGACTATTCCAACACACTGCCAACGGGGCAACGTCCCATACTTCCTCCTTTTTCTGCGTTTATAAAGGGGCCATTCGCAAAACAATTCTTTTATCGACCTTGGCATAACTCACGAAATATTAAATAGGCAGAGGATTCTCTTCATCCTTCTTGCACAAAAACAACCAATTCATATAAATACTCTTTTTTTCTCAAATTGTCTCCGGTCAAAATAGCTTCAAGAACTGCCTCCCAGATAAAGAAAGCCACCTAATAGGAGCTTTTGATTTCCAAACAGCCTCCCAGGGGAATGCACTGCCCTCTCTCTTCAATAATATCTCAAAGTAGGACTTCACCGAGATCTTCCTGTTTTGGGATCCATCCCAAAGAACTCCATCTTCCTCATTGATATCAACGTGATGAGCATACAGGGCACTGAAGAACTAATCAATGTCTCCTTCTTCCAAGTCCTGTAAATCTCTTCTAAATAAAGGATTCCAAACTCTCGTAACTTACCAAAAAAAAAAGGATTTCAACTAATTTTTTTTATAAGTAAAGATACATAAAACGAGCGTCAAAACAGGTGATGCGTCCTATTTACATAGGAAGTATACGATCTACATCAAGTATGTCTAATAGATAAACTAGCCAGAAACTCTACAAAAGAGATATTAACAGACAAAGTCGACCCATGACACCAAAAGAACAAAGACCTGAGGACCCTCTCTTTAAGTTTGTCCACGTTGGTCTGTACATTTTCAAAAGCTCTGTTGTTTCTTTCAAGCCACACTGTCCAATAAACTGCCAAAGGAACTGTGTCCCAGCAACTACTCCTCCTTCACTTACAAAGTCCTCCAACTGAGCAAGAGATCCATGATCCGCCCGGGCATGACCTATGCAACCTGGAAGATTTTAAAAACGAGTCCCAGATTACCTTCACCACTTAGCAATGAATAAGCAGATGATTCGTGGACTCCTCATCCCCTTTACAAATATAGCACCAGTTGACGTAGATTATGTAACGAGCCCGATGATTATCCTCTGTGAGTATCCTTTCCTTAGCAGCTTCCCACATGAAGAAAGCCACTCTAGGAGACACGTTTGATTTCCAAACCATCTTCCAAGGAAACACTCCATTTGTCCCCAACATTTTCTCGTAGAAAGACTTAACAGAGAACTCCCTTTTCTTAGTCCCTGTCCAGCAAACCTTATCAAACATACAACTGGAAACTTTCTGCTCATACAAGAGTTTCATGAACTGGCACAACACATTCAATTCCCAATCAAAGAGATTTCTACGAAAGACTGTATTCCAAGTAACCACCCCATTAATTCTGCTTATGACTGAACTTATCGATTCCTCTTTGTTAACAGCTAAATTAAAGAGGGATGGGAATTCTCTCGATAATTCCCTTTCACGGTTTCACCGCTCCACCTATCCTGCCAAAAGCTGACCGACTCACCATTACCTACTTCAAAATAGATGGACTTTTTAAACATCTCCCACTCTTCCGAATACCCTTCCAGACGCCAACGCCATACATCGACTGAACCTCTCTCGGAAACCACGCATGCTCACCTTCCCATATTTCTAGACCACTACTCTTCTCCAAAGAGCCTCCTTCTCCCCCAAGAATCCCCACAGCCATTTACCCAATAAAGCAGAATTAAAGACTCAACTTTTTAATCTGGACCACGGAACTCACCATCCTGTCTTTTTGTCCTCTGCTAAATTTTTTTTTTTTTTGATAAAGGTAAATGTATATAAATATCAAAGCGTCAAAACAGGTGACGCGTCCTATATACAAAGAAGAAAAAAGACAAAAGACTAACTATCGTAAAGGAAAGTTCTGCACAAAATCTACAAAAGAGGAAGATGGGGGAGAATGTAAGTGCCCAGCCCCTGTACACCACACAAACAGGAGATGAAGCAGAGCACTCTTCAAATTTGAAATAGGTCCTTCCTCGTTATCAAAAGCTCTCCGATTTCTTTCCTTCCATATTGTCCACCACACCCCCAACGGAGCAACTTCCCACAAAAGATTTTTTTCCTTCCTACGCCAAAAATACCTCCAGCTCCACAGCAAATCTTTGGAGGTCTCCGGGAGTACCCACTCCACTTTGAACAAGCAGAACAAAAGGTTCCACAATTCCCCAACCACCGGGTAGTGCAAAACCAAGTGATTTACACTCTCCTCACTCTCCTTGCACAAGAAGCATCTGTTAACATATATGATCCCTCTTTTCCTCAGGTTATCCCCAGTTAGAATAGCCTCGTTCGCCACTTCCCAAGCAAAAAAGGCTACGCGACTTGGAGCTACCGTCTTCCACACCGACTTCCATGGAAAAGATGACCGATCTCTATTGGACAATTTGGCATAATAACCTTTCACTGAGAATTTGTTGTCCTTCAACCCTCTCCAAACCACCCTATCAGACTTGCCACCAACTTTTTGAGCGTAAAGGAGCTCAAAGAATCTAGTCACCGAATCCATCTCCCAATCCTGAAAATTTCGTCTAAACGTCGGGTTCCAGGATACTCGACCTCCCTCTAAAGAGAGCACCGAGCTGATCAAACTATTCCTTTCCCTAGACAAGGAGAAGAGCTCTGGAAATAATCTAGATAACACCTCGTCTCCGCACCATAAGTCTTTCCAAAATTCCACCTTCGCCCCCGACCCAATCTCGAATGAAATATTCCTACCAAAAGCATTCCAGCCTTTACTAATACCTTTCCATACTCCTGCCCCAAAGCTTCGAGACCTCTGCTTTGGAAACCACAAATGATTCCCTAAGCCATATTTACTCTCCACCACTTACCTCCATAAGGCCCCCTTATCTGCCAAGTACCTCCACAACCACTTCCCAAGCAGGGCTTCATTAAACAATTTGAGATTTTTCACTCCTAAGCCCCCTTTCCCCAAATCAGAGCAAACTATGTCCCAATTAACAAGATGAAGTTTCCGCACCGACGACCAACCATCCCACAAAAAATCCCTTTCCAGCTTCTCTAATCTATTACGAACCGAAGCTGGGATTACGAAGAGTGACGAAATGCGTAGGCAAATTCGAGAGTATTTTTCACCAACACCAATCTCCCCCTTTTGACAAATCTTGCTTCTTCCAGCCGCCAAGCGGACGTTCGAATCTAGCAACCACGAGTTCCATACATTCTTGTTCTTATACGTGGCTCCGATAGGCAAACCAAGGTACACGAACGGAAGATAGGCAACCTTGCATCCGAAAAAAGAAGCCAAAGCGTTAACATCACGAACATCGCCCACTGGAATGATATCACTTTTGGAAATATTGATCGCAACCCGAAGCCGCTGAAAGAAAAGCACCACCATCTAAGATAGCCCAATTGGGACTGCTCCGCACCGCAAAAAACTAGAGTGTCGTCTACAAAGAGGAGATGAGACACCAAAGTCTCCGTAGAGTTTTCCCCACCCACTTTGAACCAGTGATGTAGCCACCCAAGCGGCTTTCTCCGAAGTTTGCTAAGGGCCTCCATGACTATGATGAGCGAAAAAAGGGAGAGGGGTCTCCTTGTCTCAAACCCCTCGAGCTCGGGAAAAAACCTGCGGAATCTCCATTGACCAACAGAGAACCTAGCCGAAGATATGCAAACTGGATCCATCTCCTCCACTTGAAACCGAAACCCATCCTTTCCAAAGGTGTAACAAAAAACCCCAATTTACATGATCATATGCCTTTTCTATATCCAGCTTGCAAAGAATCCCCGGAACGCCACTTTTTAATCTAGCATCCACAATTTCATTGGCAATCAAAGATGCATCAAGAATTTGCCTCTCCATGACAAAAGCATCTTTGGGAATCGGAGATGATCTTGCCCAACACCTTCCTCGACCTCACGAGACATCACTTTGGAGATGAGCTTGTACACCCCGCCAACTAGACTGATAGGCCTGAAGTCCTTGACGTCACTGGCTCCTTTTTGCTTAGGAATCAACATAATAAAGGTAGAGTTCAGACTCTTCTCAAACCGAAAGTTATCGTGGAAATGATTAAAAACCTTCAGAATGTCGTCTTTCACTACTTCCCAGCAATGCTGAAAAAAGGCCAAGGAGAAACCATCGGCCTGGGCTTTATCTCCACTCAAGCTACGCAAAGCTGCCACTACTTCCTCCTCGAAAAAGCACATTCCAGACCATCCGCATCTGCGGAGCTTAGAGATTTGAAGCTGACACCGCCCAAATCAGCTCTCCATTCACTTCTGTCCTTGTACAGATTCTGATAGAAGTCCACAATGCCTTTCTTTACCTCTACAGGATCTTGCAAAGTTATACCATCTCTGGTGACCTTATGGATCTGGTTTGCTGCATAATGAACACTCGCCATACGTTGAAAAAATTTAGTATTTCTATCTCCCTCCCTTAGCCACTGAATACGGGATTTTTACCTCCAACTAATCTCCTCACTTTTAAGAAGACGTTCCAGCTCTACAATGATTTCCTCTCTACGACTTACCTCGACCTCATAACTCTCTTCTCTCCCAGTACTTTCATCTATGCTCCTTTTCTTCTCTTCCAGCTCTTTGATTTTAAGGTCTACCCTTTCGAAAACTTCTCTGTTCCATGTTTTTAAGTCCTGCTTCAGCGCTTGCAGCTTCTTGGCCACTATGAAACCTGGATCCCCCTCGACAAAATACGATTTCCATCTCGCTTTAACCTACTCCATAAATCCCTGCTCTTTAAGCCACATATTCTCAAACCTGAACGGACTTTTCCTGCTAATCACTTCACCACTTTCAAGAAGTAATGGAACATGGTCTGACACTATTCTAGGAAGGCAGGATTGTCTAGATACGCAAAAACTATCTCCCCAATCTGCGGATACGAGGAACCTGTCGATCCTAGAGAACTGATGTCTACCTCCATTTCTGAACCATGTGAATTCTCCCCCCTCCAGAGGCAGGTCTACTAATCCTGCTGTATTGAGAAAATCATTAAACTCGGTCATCACCTTTACCTACCTCAAAGGAAAAATTACTCTCAAGAGACTCTCACTCCCTACTGATCGCCTTCCACACACTAGCCCTAAAGGAGCTGGTAATCTTTTTCGGGAATCTTAAGCTAGGGCTTTCCAAAATTTGTTCACTACTACTTTTCTCCAAAGCGCCTTGGTCTCTACCACATATTACCACAAACATTTTCCCAGCAGGGCTTTATTGAAAACTCTCAGATTCTTAATCCCTAAACCTCCTTTCAGACCGGAACAAACTGTCTCCCACTTCACAAGAAAGGGCAACCTATGAGCACAAATTAAGTAAAGTTGCTCCATTACTTAACAAAAAAAAAAAGTAAAGTTGCTCCATTAAGCCATGTCCATCGGAGGAAAGGAGGCACACTACGAACATTAGACAGCATCCCCATTGACGAACCTTCCCAAGCCATGTCCATGGGAGGAAAGGCAGCATACACGTACATTAGACAAAGTCCCACAATGATGAACCTTCCCAATCCTCACCGTGATGGGGGCCCTTGTGCACCAGGCCATCCATTCAAATTTACTTGAACAAGGAAAACATGTACAGGGAAGACGGGAGAAAGATTCCAACGAAACTACAAACTCAACTCCAAAAAAGAAAGGAATAAAGAGCAGAAAACCAAATTTTATTTTTGTCGAGTAAAACATTGCTCATATATAGAGAGAACATACAACAAAGAGAGCAAGAAATCTACCTAACAAGAGAGTGAAGAAAAACTGAAGTCAATCAAAAACAGCAATCAACAAAAACATGAAAGATATACAGACCTCCAGTAGTATGCGTAACAACTACCACTCTCAATGTGCCTCTCTATGAAAGAGAGAAAAAAACAACAGAGAACAAGACCGCCATCCTCCCCTGAGAAGCAGTACTAAAATAATATACTCACGAGAAGGAAAGAAAACGCCTTGATTGGTGTAAGAGGGTTTTCATATTTCCTTTGGGGGTAGACTTGCCCTCATTTGCCTCTCTAGTGTTCCCAATGACTATATTTCGCTTTTTAGGATTTCATAGCGAGATACGTTGGAGGGAAGCATACAGAATTCCTTGTGGCTTGAATACAAATGAAGAGGGCGAAAATTCATTTCATTTGTTTGCTTGGGATATTCTGTGTAAACTTATGGATGAAAGCGGATGAGAGAAGTCTTGTTAATGTAACTTGGTCCCGAGAGGATTACATTGGTAGGTAAGTAGCTCTCAGCACTTCCATCTAGATCCTCGCACCATCTAACACAAAATTATCAAGAGCAAATTTGGAAATCAACAAAATGCTTGGGGCTAGGATGCTAATAATCCTTGGTCATCTGTGCTAGCTCGTGGAAAATTTATTACATATTGCTCTATTCTCTTCTTTCAACTTGTCTGTTATGGAGAATGGCTCTTGGGTGCTTGTCAAGGAAGGGGTAAGGGAAGTTTCACTTGCTACTTCTATCATTCACAATGCTCCGCTCCCATCTTGAGTTTATTGGTTCAAGTAAGTGGTAAGTGGGAAGTGGTAAGTGGTAAAGTCGGATATACTACACTTCCTCTTAAACGTCAAGGCAAGTAAAACATAGGAGTTGATAGATTTATTAATCTAGATTACATTATGCCATCCTCTTTTATAATTTTTTAAACCAACTGACCACAGGTCTTGGTTTTCGATCTCAATGGCATTTTCATGATGAGGTCCTTCTTCAAGGTCTACTTCGCTATCGCATCCCATCCTTTTTCCCATTGACCTCCTTCATCTAGAAAGCCAATTTTCCTTTCAAATTGAAGGCCTTCGTTGATCACTTGTTCTTACTCTTAATGGGTTGACTATTGAGCACGTATAATTTTTTGTTTGATAAGTAAAAATTATATTAATCACAACGCCAAAAAAAGAGGCGCATCCATGTACACACGGAGTATACAAGATCAAAAATAAAAGCTATATACTATCCGTAATATTAACCAAAAGATCCCCTGCATCCATCCGAACTTGTGACATCATTCCAGAATTGTCCTGATACACCTCCCTCTTCAGCCGGTCAACATTCAACTCTGCATTCTCAAAAATTCTTCTATTCCTCTCTTTCCATACGTTCCACCAAATCGCTAAAGGAAAAGAACCCCAAATGTTGTCTTTCCTTTTTCGGTTGAAGAAGGTCCACCCACAAAGAAGCTGGACTAGGCATAACCCAAGAAATTCCAGCAAGGAGGAAGAAAGAATTCCACAACTCACTAACAACTCGACAGTGCAAAAGCAAATGATTAACAGTTTCCTCCTCTTTGCACATGAAACAACAATTGACATAAATACTCCCTCTAGCTCTCAAGTTGACCCCTGTCAAAATAGCTTCCTAAGAAGCTTCCCAAACAAAAAAAGCCACGCTTCTTGGAGCCTTTGTCTTCCATATTGCCTCGCAAGGAAAGCGGCTTTTATCCTCCTTCCTTAAACAAGAGTATAATGACTTCACCGGCTTTTGCGGAAACGGCACATGGTCTTCGTCAATAGGTGTTATATGTGTAAGGCTTGTGAAGAGAGTGTGAATCATCGGCTCCTGCATTGCCGAGTTGCTGCTGAGTTGTGGAATTTCGTGCTAGGATTGTTCAAGATATCCTGGGTCATGCCGGGGTTGATTTTTGATCATGTTAGGGGCTGGTCTATCAGGTATACGAATAGGAGAAACCGCATTTGGGAGACAGCTCTTTTGGGAGTGTGTTGGATTTTATGGAGGGAAAGGAACCACAGGGCCTTTGACAATGTGGAAATGGCTGTCCAGGATCTGAAAATTTTGTTGATTCGCACCCTTCACTTTTGATGTTCCTAGGCAGCTCAATCCACTTCTAGTCGTAACACTACTCTTGTGGATTTTGTAAATAATATTGATATTGGCCAATTCTTTTGGCTAAGTATACTCCATGTACATAGGCCGCATCACCTATTTTGATGCTTTTTATTTAATTATTACTTATCAAAGAAAATGACTTCACCGAGAAGATCTTCCTTCTAGAACCATCCCCCACCACTCTATCCTCTCTCGAACCTCTACTCTTTACAATATATAGCTTCTCGAATAACCTAGAAATGTCTCCAATCTCCCAGTCATGTAAGTTGCTACGAAACATAGGGCTCCAAACATCTTTCCCATCCAAATACGCCACTACAAAATTCACTATCTCATCTTGATTGGCAGCAATATTGAACAAATTGGGGAACTCCTGCTGAAAGGGAAACTCTTCGCACCATTTATCAACTCTCAAAGAAGTCTCTACCTTTCAAGATACCCTTCCAAACACTCGACTCATGGGAATAAGACATTGCCTTTGGAAACCAGTTCCCCCTATCCCATATTTACCCTCCACCGCTTTTTTCCACAAGGCTCCTCTATCCTCCATATACCTCCACAACCATTTACCCATTAAAGCACTATTAAAATCCTTAATATTTTTAACCCCCCTCCATTCCACACACTACTACAAACAACTTCCCAATTAACCAAATGATACTTCCTCTCCACCATACCTCCTTCCCACATAAAATCCCTCTCCAATTTCTCGAACCTTTTCACCACCCAAACTGTACCATAAAAAGAGAAAGCATATAGGTGGGAAAATAAGGGATCATCAAGATGTATGTGATGTGTTGTAAGGAGAGCGATGGGCATCTTATTCATTGTATTGGCTTGGAGATTCTAGGAGACTATGGTGCAAGTTGTTTGACATTATGGGGGACATGTGTGTGTTCTTGTGCTGAGGGACTTTTTTTTTTATAAGCATTGTATACAGAGTATACAAGAAGAAAATTAATTACACCGTACGCTATCCACAAACTCTACAAAAGGGTTTGCACCACAGAGAAACGTCTCGTGGCACCAAAAAAAGAGAGTATGCTGATGGACTTAATTTTTTTTCAAAGGATTAAATGCAAAGATAGCAAGTGTACTTGGCAGTATTGGGATTTCACAAGGAGGAATTCAACAATGTCTAGGTTATTACATTTGTTCTTACATGGGATAGTCTCTTCTTGTACTCCGCCCCTTTTGGGGCCTCTGCAACGAGCGATTTGCTGGACTATCGAATACTGATATGAGGAAGGATTGAATCCTGGTCCATCCGTGATTTTTGCTAATTTCTTCTCCTTTTCCCCTTCTTTTTTTTTGGAGGGGGGGTGGGTTCAATTAGTTGTTAATGACATCTTGTCCTCTTAATTGTGCATTCCTCCAATTTTGCTAATATGATTCTTCTATCATCCAAAAAAAAAGGAAAATATCCAAAAAAAACCCTATCTCACCTGAATGTCCTCTTAGACAACTGTGCAATTTTCAACTAGCCCCATGGCTCACTTGTATAGATTAAACTATTACAAACTTTGATCATCATAGCATCTAAAAGAAGAGTTTAGGTCAACTTGACGGAAATTACAGTGGGTATTTCACTTCCCATCAATAACAGCATAAAGAAGGTAACACGAAACTCATAAATTTTCAAATAATTCCTGCTTTCGGCCTAAGCCCTTGGCATATCGCGAATAAACATGGAACCTCCCTAAGTGCCTACTTAAAAGATTTACACATTAGTTCCCCCATAGCCAAAAGAGCTCCACCAACAAGCCGAAAACCTTCAATAAAGGCACCCATGGTAATGGAGCACCAAAAAATGCATCTTAACTTTCCAGAAAATAACCTTAATATTAATCTTATAAGCAAAAAGGCATTGGAGTCTCTAAGCTTATTCTAAGAAACAAAAGCAATTGATATAGAAACTATTAGTTTCATAACCGAATATAAGCATGGAAGTCCTAAAAAGTTCGCAAAAGACTAACTTCACAATATACCGAAATTGGAAAGAGATTTATGGAATTTGCCAACCTACATGCTTTCTCTTTTTCAGATTCCGTCGTCAGTGGTAAAGAGGATCGAGAAATTGGAGAGAGATTTTTTGTGGGAAGGGGTGCGGAAGACAGGAAGTATAATCTAGTAAAGTGGAAAACGGTGTGTAGTAGCATCAGGATTCGAGGCTTGGGAGTTAAGAGTATTAAGGAGTTCAATAAGGCTTTGCTTGGTAAATGATTGTGGAGATTTTTGGGGGAGAGGGAGGCGTTGTGGAGAAGGGTAGTGGTGCACAAATACGGTGTAGGGAACCATTTATGGTTTCCAAAGGAAGTGTCATGCTCTTATGGGGTAAATGTTTGGAAAGGAATTAGGAAAGTCTGGGACTTCTTCGAAAACCAGATTTCCTTTAAAATTGGAAATGGGGAGAAGGTGAGATTTTGGAAGGACAAGTGGTGTGGCGCGGCTTCTCTTCAAATGGGTTTTCCTAGTTAATTTGAGATGGCCATAAACAAAGATGAGATGGTTAGTGAGGTGGTGGAATGCTCCAATGGGATAGATTCTTGGAGCGCTTCGTTCAACATAAATTTGCATGATTGGGAGTTTGACGATATCTCTAGACTCTTCAGAATGTTGTATGATGTCTGAAGGGTTTCAGGGGAGGATAGTGTAATCTGGGACGGTTCGAAAAGGAATATATTCTCGGTAAAGTGCTTCTACTCTTTCTTAAAAAATGAGGTCGGGAATCACTATCCGTGGAAAGCAATTTGGAAGTCAAGGGCTCCAAGTAGAGTGATGTTCTTTGCATGGGAAGTTTCGAGGGAGGCCATTTTGACTGGGATAATCTGAGAGCTCGAGGAAAGGTTTATGTTAATAGGTGTTACATGTGTAAAAAGGGCAGTAGGTATTTATTAGGTGTTGCCAAGGACTTCTCTCCATCTTCTTCATGGTTGGGGCTCTTCCAGCAGTATAAGCAACAATAGAAGATGGAAGTCTATTCCTTTGGCAATTTGGTGAAGTGTTTGGAAGGAAAAGAACCATAGGGTGTTTGACAATAAGGAGGTAGAAGTCGACAGACTAAAGAAGGAGGTGCACCAGTTAGATTTTTTTTGGCATTCTGCTGTGACTTCAAGTTCAGGGGACTCTAATGTTAATATAGTGGATAGATTGTAATTTTGGTCTTGTATGCTCCCTGTGTACAAGGACGCATCACCTCTTTTGACGCAGTGTTTATATTGCGATTACTTATCAAAAAAAATGCTAGAGAAGTAGGAGACCTGGTGAAGAGATGGACCACCAAGAAAGTTGATCGATGTACTACATTTGAAAGAAAGCTCGGGTAAATGATGAGTAGGTTTAAGTGGGATTCTAATACTGAATGCCACATCTAAAGTAAAATACTAGTTTGGGCGACAACACAACATACTATAGACCTATGGGAACACGTGTCTAAAAACAAATTACGAACAAGACAAAGAAAATATTCTTTTATGTATATGACTCCTTATAGGATATGAAATTCAAATAGTTAGCCTATTCTCTAGAACTACTACATGACAGAGCAACTATAAAAGTCAAACCCATAGATATAACGCAAAAGGCGAAAGATATTCAAGCAAACAATATAAGATTGATGTAAATAAAATGTTTATAAGACTTTACCAAAGGATTGATATTCGCTAAACCAAATCCTTCACCAGAGGCCAAAAGAATTTCTTTATCGAGTGTCTTGTTGTCTCCAAGGTAGTTTAATATCTCCCAAACATAAAAAAACCATTGGACCTTCACTTTCTTGATCTTGTCCGAAGTCTCCCATATTTTTATCAGCTTACCAATATAAGGCTCGGGATAGCCTTCTTTGTACATGTATACACAGTCAAAAAGGGTGTACTCAACTCCATCATACACAAAAGATTCATAAAATTGAATCTCCTTCTTCTTTCCACCAACCCCTCTCTTTTTAAGCCACTTAAACTCAAGACTCTTATCTTCACTTTCTTTCGCCATGCCTCCGTCCAAGCAATCACAAGTCAAAGTAGATGAGTCCGTCTACCTGAAAACAAAATAAATATTAAGAAAACAACTCAATACTCCCAACTAAAATGATCTTCTTCTACAATCAAGGGCTTCATCCCAAAGTAATTAACATATTACTCCATCCTTCACACTTCGATAGTCCATATAAGATCAAAAGTTTTAAGAAATTCAATATGGCATGAAAGAATCATCAAAATAAATGCTATGGAAGTGTGCAACTTGTTTATTACTCCCTCTATCCAACTGATTGAAGAGGTATGCTTTCCTCTATAGTTTATTCCAAATGAGAGGCGAGTTTCTTATTTAGAGAACTCTTTTGCAGCACAATGACCATTATACCGTACGAGTTTGTGGTCAAGACTAACCCTAAATCAACTAATGCAAGTTGAAACTTTGCCCTCGCCCTCTCACACTCAGTGATCTGTATATTATAGGAGTTAATGGGTACCTTTTTTATTCAAATGAAGTATAATCTAAGATGGGTAATGATTGACCATCACAAGAAACAGAGGCACATTTAAGTGGGAAAAAAGAGTAATGAGATTGTTCAAGGCTTCAAATATTGTATTCAGCCACCAAATAGAAGGTGCCTTTACTTACCCATTCAACTATCCGTTTACAATTGTATTGAAGCCAAAATCATGAGACATGGAGTAAAGAAAGAAGGGAATCGCAAAGCGTAATAAGATCTCCCCAAATTGGATTTATTTTATTTTTTTTGATAAGTTCTCCCGAAATTGGGATGTGTTGTGTACATGTTCAATAGAGTCCCATGATCATTTTTTCCTCCAATGACGTAATGCTCCCCCCCCCCTTATGAGTTGTTTGGAGTGGTTGGAGAGGCCTCACAGAGCCCAAAGTTAATAGCCGCTCTTTCAATTGCATGTGAGGGGTTTTGGGAAGGGAGGAGATGCTGCTTTGCTTTGGCCGTATGGCGTGTATTTTGAGCTTTGGTGCATCTGGTGGCCTGAGCGGGATTTCAATTCTTCACGGATAAGGATTTCTCATCTTTCTGTATTTTCTTGTTTTTTTCCTTTTGGTCTCGAGACTTCTCGTGCGCCTTGTTGTTTTTTGTCTCTTAGAAAACTATTTCATTTATATTCTATTCGAAAAAACAAAAGGGGAGGAATCAAAAGGCCTAAAGTAAATGAGGACAACTGTTTTAAGTGAAGAGGGAACAAGAGATAATTACAACAAATTACCCCGAAACTACTTATCAAAAAAAAAATTACCCCAAAACCCCGCGTTGATTTCCTTAAGCAACCCCACTTGGGACAATCTTTTTGTTGCAGAAAAGATATGGAATGTACAAATTTGAAAAGATCCTAGCATTTTTCTCACTCCAAGTGCAGCAACGGACTGCATATACCTTGCATCCTTCAAAGTTATAGCCCACTTTATCTTACAAATTAATCAAATCATATATAGCTTGACAAAGCATACATAATTGAACCTTCTGGGCATTCTTCCCATGTATGTCTATGTGTACCGCTAAAGTTCCCCATCGCAACAGCGGTATTTACGGTTAGTATGGCACGAACATCCATCCCTAGAACAACCCTCTAAACTCTTCACTATAGCCTTCCCAACTTAAACTTAAACTAATGGCCCAACATATACTCAAATTGGAAACTATGCTAGTTTACGCGGAGAAATTCATTCATGATGCAAACAGACACAAGCAGACATGACACAATCAAGCATAATTACCAAAGATGGGGCATTATTGTGCTACTCTAGACACGAAAGCACCTCAAGCAACCTGCCAATAACCATCAGCTTCGGGACGCTCCATTCTGGTACTTGGAAGTGCTAGACAACCCTTTTGCAACCAGCACCTAGAAACGCATAACTCAAGTGGCCGTGTCATCCACCCAATAGACACTACATGTGTGGATCACACGGCGATTGCTCATATTTTCAAATATGGAACCGTATGCAGACAACCTCTGTTTGCCTGTGATATGAGGTGACCCTCATGGTAGCACCAACAGGATTAACCCTTGTAACGCCATTAGACATATCGAGACTTTTGTAGACAACAACGTCATATGATGGCGAACGCCAACAAGAAGCCGCGAGTTCAAGTGTTTGTTGGTCACTCCTCTCGCAAACCCCACGCAACAATCATTGCACCGTATGAGAAACCAAAGTTCCTTTAGAGAGTACGGTTGCAAGGCTGAAACTTCAAGGAACTAGAAAAAAGTGATGGATCCAACTTAATTTGGCAAATAATAAGGATTGACAGAAGATGGGTTAGCGCATTCGGAGGTTGATTAGGCGATTGTGCCTTGGACATTGCACTTGGTGTCAAGCGAAGTCCGGTTAGTATAAGCATTAAAGAGTGTGAGTGTTGTTTTGCTTGTTCACGGGAGGCTTCACCGTCTAGATTATAATAATAGAATGGAGAACATCCTCATAAGCAAACAGCCCAAGTCCCCTAGAACAGTGTGCTTGAAGGGGTGAGAGCCATATCGTGCCTAAATGCAGCTATGCCAAATGCATGGCTACCTCAAGCCACGTATCCTTGTCATAACTTGTCTAACACCTCTAGCTTCAAACTTTGAAGGTCTAAGGCTCCCACTGCCAATGGAATCCTAATTTTCCTAAATCATCACCACCAAAGTAGGCCACTATCCTTCCATCAAAAGTTGATAGCAGAGAAACTTGAATGATGTGCCACAAAGGGTTGGATTTCACGAGGCCGCACAAAAATGCCTTCTTCCATAACCATGGTTGTTTGATGGTCTGCTCGCAAACAGTACGGCCAGGACTACTAGATTCAACAAAATCCAAAAAAAAATAAAAAATCATCCGGGCAGTATCCTTAGCACTCAAGAGATTCATATTCCATATGATGCCTTCAACATAAGTTGCAATTCATGAACTACGGAGTATAATACAAATAGCTTTATCTTAGCACTATGTATATGATAGTATATCGAACCTCCATTTCCCAATTAGGAATGGCTATATATTCAAGAGAGTTATACACACTATATGGTAACTTGCTCCAGATCATTCATCGTATGCTATGCAGCGCTGTATTACGACTTCAACTTCATAGCAACAATCATGCAAGTACAAAGAAAAAAAGTAGGAGAAAATGGCGTGAAAAATTACAATAGAGGTGACTAAAAGACAAATTTCTTAAGTGAGAGCAAAGAGTTTCAAATAGAATGAAAGAAAGATATTGGAATGATAACAAGTACAGTGTTGTGTCTCAACATAATCCTTTCTGCTCACCCTTAAGTATATCTCTAGGTCTTCTTGCAACAATTTGATATCATAGCCAAAGATCAATTCCATACAATCTCCTTTATGTCATCATCGCTGAACATCCCTCACGCGACAATCACATCACCAGCTAAATTACTATGGCTTAAGGACAAAAAATGCCTAGCCTCTCCTCAAGCCATCATATTAACCCACCAACTCTTTTCTCTTCACAGGGCCTTAATTTATCAAGATTAAAAACCATTGAGACACAAAATCTTACCATTCTTGATCATTAATAGACACAAGCCGAAACCCTGATCAGACCTTGCAAAGCAACCCCCATGCCTTCCCCCACCCTTTGCACATCATGCCACCATTCCTCAAACCTAGCTACCCATAAGTCAAAACCTAGTCTTGGAAAGAGGTCTCTTTATCTTGCCACAACCTTTTTTACAACTCCTAGATGCCTTTGGTAGTGCAGACCAACAACTGCGACCCATCATCACAATTCTTGAATCTTGACAGCCACAAGTCAAACCCACATGTATCGGAAACACCCCCTTTCTCTTCATATATGATATATTTATAAGAAGTAGAGACAAACCATCATTGAAATACATCATGCAGGTCACGAGTTAATCTAGAATGCCCCAAGGCAATATCACGACGTAATAGATTCTGCAAAGCCTCATTTGGTAACCATGTTTTGCCAGAGTTCCTCCTTTGTCCGCTTAAAACTTCCACCGTCTTCACCACTCCTTCAAAAGCACCTAACGCCGCAAGGATCTCCTCAAAGCCGCAGCACAAGGCTCGTGTTGAACAAAGTTCCTAGGGGTTTTGCCACGTAATTTTTCACATTAGGAAACACTTCAAATTTGGCAAGCAAGTGCATGTAATGAATAAAAGTATGTTCAATTCAGCATATGTATCATAGCTAGAGGAGGCAAACAGGGGGCTGAGTGGGTTCATTTAGGTTCTGTAGGGGCTGCTGGGGGGGTGTTAGTTATGTGGGACAGAAGTGTTCTGTCGAAAGTTGACTCTTTGCTGGGTGAATTCTCAGTTTCGTTTGGATAATGGCAGAGATTGGCTTTTTACAGGGGTTTACGGGCCGTATAGCATTTTTTCAGCATTGTTGGGAGGTCATTAAGGGGGATATCATGGAGGTGTTTCAGTTCTTTCATTCGAGTCTGAGATTTTAAAAAAGCCTTAATGCTGCCTTCATAGCCTTGATCCCAAAAAAGAGTGGTGCGACTGATTTGAAAGACTTTCGACCGATTAGCTTGGTTGGTGGCATTTACAAGCTGATCTCCAAAGTGCTAGCCCAAAGAATGAAAAGGGTAATGGGCAGAATTATTTCAGCGTCGCAGCACTCTTTTGTGAAGGATAGACAGATTTTGGATGCGTCTTTTATTGCCAATGAAGCTGTGGACGATAGGATGAAAAGCGGTGTTCCGGGGTTATTGTGTAAGTTGGATATCGAGAAAGCTTTTGATAATGTGAACTGGGACTTTCTGTTATACATGTTGGAAAGGATGGGTTTTGGTATGAAATGGATCCAATGGATCCGATTCTGCATCTCTACGGTACACTTCTCTGTTTTGGTTAATGGGGAACCATCGGGGTTTTAAGCTGGAGGGGCTTGTGTCAAGGTGACCCTTTGTCCCCTTTTCTGTTTATTGTTGTTATGGAGGCTCTTAGCAGGATGTTAAAGAAGGCAGTGCTGGAAGGTTTTATAAGTGGGTTCAAGGTGGGGAGGAGAGGGGAGTGGGAGGTGTCGGTTTCCCATCTTCTTTTTGCTGATGACACCTTGGTTTTTTGCGGTGCAGATAAGGCTCAATTGGGGTATCTTCGATTGGTATTATTATTCTTTCAAGCAGTTTCGGGTCTTCGAATTAACATTTCCAAGAGTGAAATTATTCCTGTAGGGGTTGTGGAAAATGTTAAAGATCTAGCTTCATTCTTTGGATGTAAGTCTGCTTTTCTTCCTTCCTATTACCTTGGTCTTCCCATAGGTGCGCAGTCAAAGAGTAGGGCGTTGTGGAATCCAATGATTATGCGTTTCGAGCAGAGATTGTCAAGGTGGAAGCGTCAACTCCTTTCTAAAGGGGGGAGATTAGTCTTAATCAAGAACACTCTTGCTAATTTACCGACCTATTTTCTATCGCTCTTTGTGATTCCTGCCACAATAAGGCAAAGATTAGAGAAGTTGGAAAGAGATTTCTTGTGGGAAGGGCATACAGATAGGCACAAGTTCCATTTAGTGAACTGGGAGAAAGTTTGCTCCAGGGTTCAAGAGGGAGGTCTGAACATCAGAAAACTCAAATTCTTTAACGAGGCTTTGCTGGGAAAATAGTTGTGGAGGTATCTTACAGACAATGAGGCTTTTGGCAACAAGTGATAGTTTGTAAGTATGGAGTAGGGGATCACTGCTGGTTCCCAAGTGCGGTCAATTCTACTTATGGGGTGGGAGTGTGGCGAGGCATCAGGAAAGGGTGGAGCTCTTTTGAGAGATTCATTGCATTTGAGGTTGGCAACGGGGTCTCTGTGACATTTTGGGAAGATAGATGGTGCGGAGATACGTGTTTGAAGGTGGTGTTCCACAACTTATTCAAGGTTTCCACAGATAAGGATTGTAGAGTTAGTTCTGTTTTGTCTACGGTGGAGGGTAACCTTATCTGGAATCCCACGTTTAGAAGAAATTTTCATGATTGAGAGATTGAGTCAGTTGTGCAGCTCTTAAGGAGGCTTCAAGAGCAGAATACAGACAGGTTGGTGGATAAGGTGGTATGGAAATGTACGGGGGGACCTCTTTTTTCAGTGAATTCGTATTATCTCAAGCTTCTCAACCGTGGCTGAACTTCCTTCCCTTGGAGAGCAGTTTAGAACTCTCAAGCCCCTAAGAGAGTGGCTTTCTTCATGTGGGAAGCGACTCACAAAGCTATCCTAACCAGGGATAATTTGCGGAAACGTAACATGGTTTTTGTCAATAGATGTTATTTGTGCAAGGCTAGTGAGGAGAGTGTAAATCATCTGCTCCTCCACTGCCAAGTGGCTCTCGAGTTATGGAATTTTGTGCTGGGACTATTCAAGATGACTTGGGTCATGCCAAGGTCAATAAGTGACCATGTTAGGGGCTGGTCTATAGGGTATAAGAATAGGAGAAACCGTTTTTGGGAGACAGCTCTTTTGGGAGTGTGTTGGACTCTATGGAGGGAAAGAAACCATAGGGCATTTGATAACGAGGAAATATCAGTCCGGATCTGAAAAATTTGTTGATTCGCACCTTTCTTTTTTGGTGTTCCGAGGCTGATCACGCCACTTCTAGTTCTAACACTCCTATTGTAGATTTTGTAAATAGAATAGATTTTGGCTAATCCTTTTGGTAAGGTATACTCCTAGTGTACAAAGGACGCATCACCTTTTTTTATGCTTTTTATACAATTATTACTTATCAAAAAAAAAGGGCTTGCCCAATTAACAATATGGTCATAACTGGGCACACATTGGTCAATTATGAGAACTTTGACTTCTCGAAAGAAAAACATAATTACCCCACAACCGCCATGCCACTTGACCACCACCGCCTACTTCACCAAAACAAACACCTGAACTGGAATGAAACGATCTGGTTTACAATTTTTAATTTTGCACTATTAACCAGCTACATGTAAAGTCAAACTGAATTCAAGATCTATCAAATACTAGCTTTTCGGAATAATCACTTAATCGAAATCTACCGGAAGGCTGTCAGTGTACTGCCTGCACCTGTTCAATATCCTATCTTTAGAAAACTCCACCCCATAACAGTTCTCACCAATCTCCTTTAATTCTACAAATACAAAAGTAACCCAAACAAAATTTAGCCAACAAAAAGATTACTAGTAATCAAAAAACAATTGACATTGGCTATTTTCTATTTTCTATAAAAAAATCCAAGGTATCCCGACCCGAAGGCCAAGACTAATTCCGAGCTACTGTCGGCCCTAGATGTGGGGAACCAAAAAAAAACAGTAGAAACAATAAATAATAGTAATAATAAATCCAATTCAATAGTCAGATTAGAGAAATTAACAACGCAAATTAGAAAAAAAAAACACCCTAAATCCTGGTAATCCATACAATTAAAACCGATAATTTGTGAGTAGAAAGAGAAGAAAGACAAAAACAGCAACAACAATCACCAGAACTGTTGGTAGTACGTTGGAGAGGGCTTTCGTCCGAAGTCGAAGTCGAAGTCGTCCGGAAGAGGGTTGCTGACCGAAAATGAGGTATCGACGGAGTAGGGAGGTCGTTACTCGTTCACCGAGAGGGAGGCCACGATGTTTACAGGATTCTGAGGGGACAGGGAATTGGGAGATATTTATCGGTAATTAACTTTTCAAACCTACAGAACTAAAAAAATAGCCGCACTTTTAAAAAACTTACTTATTACTTATTACTTATACAACCCTAAAACCTTTTTTACGGATAAATTATCTATAACAACCCTTTTGTGTTAAAAAATTAACTTATATGGCTATAGCTATTTTGTGAGATGTCGTTAATATTTCCAAATCCAATAACCGAGAAATATGAATGTATTCTCCATGTCGTATTTTTCATATATAAATATATTCTTCTTCGTCTCTTTCTTCTTCGTTCTTCGATATATTTTTTTCGTCTCTTTTTTCTTTGTAAGTCGTTTAGCCTCTCTTTGTGATTCTTCTTCCTCTCTTTCTTCTTCGCCTTTTGAATTCATTCCATCATTTTCACGGATCGACCAATCAATCATTCAGTTAGTAGTTTTATTTTACTGTGTGTGTCTCTTGGATGAACGTATTATTTCATTTTTCTATTAAATGCAATGCAGCAAATTTGTTAAATGCAATACATAAAATTTGTTATATTTATTAAAGTTCGATTATTGGTAATATTTAATGAAATGCATTGCAGAAAACAAAGAAAGTTTGGGTAAAAATGTTTGGTTACATCAACCGAACAATCTATAAAATGTTTGATTACATCCACCGAACTACTCTGAAATTGTTGGGTTAAGATAACTAAACTTTTTTATCTTATCAGCATTGAACTATTTTACTAGACCTCTAGTAGTTTTACTAGACTTTGTATTATATTAAGCAACCTTGATATGGAATGGCTCAACCTTGCCTATTTTTTAGCAACCTTGCATATTTTTAATCAACTTTGGACACTTTTGATAGACCTTTGACACTTTTGATAGACGTTGGACACTTTTGATAGACATTGGACAACTTTGATAGACCTTGGACACCTTTGATAGACATTGGACACTTTTGATAGACCTTTGACACTTTTGATAAACCTTTGACACCTTTGATAGACCTTGGATACCTTTGATAGACCTTGGACACTTTTAATAGACTTTGGACACCTTTGATAGATATTGGAAACTTTTGATAGACCTTAGGCACATTTGATAGACGTTGGACACCTTTGATAGATCTTGGACATATTTGATAGACCTTTGAACACTTTTGATAGACCGTTGACACTTTTGATAGACCGTTGACACCTTTGATAGACCTTGGACACCTTTGATACACCTTGGACACCTTTGATAGACCTTGGACACCTTTGATAGACCTTGGACACTTTTGATAGACCTTGGATATTTTTGATAGAACTTGGACACTTTTGATAAACCTTGGATATTTTTGATAGAACTTGGACACTTTTGATAGACCTTGGATATTTTTGATAGACCTTGGACACTTTTGATAGACCTTGCATACTTTTGATAGACCTTTTACACTTTTGATTGACCTTAGACACGTTTGATAGACCTTGGATAGTTTTGATAGACCTTTGAACACCTTTGATAGACTTTGGACACCTTTGATAGACCTTGGACACTTTTGATAAACCTTGGATAGTTTTGATAGAACTTGGATATTTTTGATAGACCTTTGATATTTTTAAGCAACATTAACTTATTTCATCAACCATACCTTATTTTGACCCAAGCATGCATTATTGTTGTCATGTCAATTTTTACTCAACTAAGTGTATACTTTTACTCAACAAGGACTATTTTTTATGAAACTTTCTTTTCGATTGCTTTTCAGGTATGGGTTCAACTATTTGGATCACTATTTTGTATTTTGGACATTTTGTAAACAATGACGAGAACATTGGATCTTCGTGAAAATTTAGTTACAAACATAAACCAAAAGGTCTTACGATCAGTAATTTAACTTCATTTGAAGAGTTTTATGCTAAAGTAAAAAAGCTTTGCCAAGTTGATGATATAGAGTTAGGATTTCCTACTCCTCGACCAACATGGCAGAGTCCACAACATGATGTCCAAATTACTTCAGATGAAGATGTTGAATGGCTCTTTAATCTTAACCTTTCTAGCACTATTATTCCTCGTTATATAACTAAGCAAGAAAATTACGAAGGGAATCGGGAAGAAAGTAATCAATTTGGTTGTGACATGGATTATGAACAAAACAATGGAGAAAAGCAAAATAATGGACAAGAAGAAGCAGAAGCAGAAGAAGAAAAATAATAAAAGAAGAAGAAGAAAATGTGGGAAACAACACAAATGGTGGGTTGGATGCAATTAATGGATCATATAACCATAATGATTACTCTTTTTTATGAAACTTTCTTTTCGATTGCTTTTCAGGTATGGGTTCAACTATTTGGATCACTATTTTGTATTTTTGACATTTTGTAAACAACGATGAGAACATTGGATCTTTGTGAAAATTTAGTTACAAACATAAACCAAAAGGACTTACGATCACTAATTTAACTTCATTTGAAGAGTTTTATGCTGAAGTAAAAAAGCTTTGCCAAGTTGATGATATAGAGTTATGATTTCTTACTTCTCGATCAACATGGCAGAGTGTACAACATGATGTCCAAATTACTTCAGATGAAGATGTTGAATGGCTCTTTAATCTTAACCTTCCTAGCACTATTATTCCATGTTATATAACTAAGCAAGAAAATTACGAAGGGAATCGGGAAGAAAGTAATCAATTTGGTTGTGACATGGATTATGAACAAAACAATGGAGAAAAGCAAAATGATGGACAAGAAGAAGTAGAAGCAGAAGAAGAAAAAGAATAAAAGAAGATGAAGATGAAGAAAATGTGGGAAACAACACAAATGGTGGGTTGGATGCAATTAATGGTTCATATAACCATAATGATTACTCTACACCCCCGAGACATAGATTTGATGGGTTGAGTCAAGGCAACCAACATAAAGACAATTACTTCATAAGAGAGAATTTGTTGAATTCTTCAGTTGGAAGTACATCATGGGTGTTACTGAAAGATATTGATTTGAAGGTTGGGCAAGTATTCAATAACAAAGAGGGAGCCTCAAGATGTTGTGTACTTACTTGAATTGAATAATAAGTTCGAGTTCAAAACAACCAAATCGAGCCAAACTGTGTACACATTAGTTTGTGCTAGTGATAATTGCAAATGGCGTTTGCGAGCGACAAATTACTCAGAAAGTGATTATTTTCATATTAAAAAATATACAGCTGAACATACTTTCCCCCATAGCATGTGCATGACTGATCACAGACAAGCAACATCGAGAGTCATTGGAGTATATATTCTGTCAGAGTTGGCGGACAGACAAGTGTTTCGACCGAAGGACATCATTGGTAAGATTACCCGAGATTTTGGTGTTCATCTAAATTATCAAAAAGTGATGATGTGTAGATAATTTTCCTTAACACACCTAAGGGGTTCAGCGGAGGATAGTTACAGGAAGCTAGGTGCATGATGTAAGATCCCGATTCCCGGTTAGCTTGAATTGCGTGCAAAGCTCGCATTTCTTCCATTGGTTGATCACTTGTTCGGTTTGTGAGAGAGTCTAAGATGTGTATGAGGGATCCCATTAAGACCAAAATACTTTTAAGAGATGTCATTTAGTTGTTGACTTGCTAAAGTCACAAGTCATAACTCGACGATAGTCGAAATGCGACGCGATTGAGAGTTTACTCGGGTTTTGTGTTCCTGACCTCGATTTGGTCCTAGATCTTTACATGATGATTGATTAACATGTTTAGATGTGTTATACTTCTATTTGGATGTATTCCTTAAGTCTCATAAAGTTTTGACACTTCGAGGATATCAATTCTCCTTATCGCGTAGTTTGAGATTGAGCCGGGTGATCTTCTCGTCTTTCGGGAGCTCATTTCTCCTATCTGTTGTTAATCATCTGAGGAGCATTCAGGCCTATTTAATAGCCTTTTGAAGTGTTTATAATCATGGGTTGTTGCCCGTCGGTTTGTGGTTTCATTCGACGTTCCGTTAGCAAGTTGTTATGCCTTGCGTCAGTTTTGCTCTGAGTTGTTTCGGGTGTTGTTTATGGGAGTTTAGACCTACTTTGAAAGTGATTTGAGACTTGTTTGGTTTAGCCAAGTGTTTGAGGACTTTAAGGGTTGAATTATAAGCCGTTTCAAAGCTTTAAGGCTTGTGGTTGTATGCGGGAACGACCGGACGCGAATGAAGATTGCAGAAATTCACCAAGGGCTGGAAAAGGAGGGAAGCGGTCACTTCATGTAGGCACCATGCGACCGCATGGGTGCCGAAGACATCCTTGCCCTGTTTTGGTTTTTGATGTTCATTTCCTATTCTACCCTTACTAAACCCCCTCTAAACCCTTCCTAACACTCATACTTAGTCCTAATGATGTCCTAACATGTTTGGGGAGTTAATTAAAGTTTGATTAGGGGTTAATTACAACTAACAATCATTAATTGTACCCATGGAAATCTCATTTGTGCCCCTTTAGTTGTGTTAGTATAAAGGCTTAATACCTTGTAGAATTTCAGCCATTTCTTCATTTCTTCCCTTCCTCATCAACCGTATAAAGTGAGAAAGAGTTGGGAGACATGGGGGCTTTGAAGCCCTAGCTTCTTCTTCCTCAAATCCATGGAGATCCGACCGTTAGATCGCCTCCAAACTTCGGATTCTTGACGTATTCGACGAGTAGAACAACTTCACCGTTCGGATTTCGATTCTCTTGAGTTTTCACTCAAGCTAGGTAAGCTACTAGACTCCCTCTTCTTTTGATTTTGTGCTCATTGACCCTAAGGAAAAACAAATATGCTTGCTATTTGAGGTCAATGAGTACACGTGTGTGATGTGTGTGATTTTATTTTGAATTTTGGATTTTTGGTGAGTGAACTTGCTAGAAGCATGAATAGGTTGATTTATATGTTTAATGAAGTATGATATTAAGCTTCAATTTGTGAGTTTGGACTTGAGATTGATGGGTACATAATTTCCTAGAAACTTAGGGTTTGATATGATGATTATGTAGTAAATGGGTTCTTGATATTATGAATGATTTTGGGGGATTTTATGGAATACTATGAGTTGTTGGAATCACATATGTATATGTTTAAAGTTTGGGAGGTATACTTGATGAATCTCTATTTTGATTGTAAGCATGAAAGATGAATTTTTACAATGGATTACATGTTTGAATGTTTCGTTTGACTTTTAAGAATAGAGTTGACTATCATGCATATAAGAGTATGATGCTATCTAATTCATGAATTTTTTGTTGTGAGCATGTATAATGAATTATCATTATGGATTGCATGAGTAAAATGTAATGTTTGACTTTATTGGGTTGAGTTGACTTTTATGCATATAAGAGTATGTTGGTCAACACTAATTCATGAATTGAAGGTTATGAGCATGCTAGATTAATTTATATCTTGGCGATGAGCATGCTAGATGAAATTACATCTTGTTTAGATTAATGATTATTTTGGATGAAAGCATGCTTGATTAAATGCTATATTGAGATGCATGCTTGAAATGTAATGGTTGACTTTAAATGTTAAGTGTTGACCTATGAACCATGTTTTGGGGTTGTTGTTGGGAAGGTATGGATTGTTGGGTTGCACAATGTTGCTAACCTTAAGAACTTAGCCATGAATAATAGCTAATGAATAATAGGAGGGCTATGATGCAAATAACTTTTATGCCTTCAAATTTGAAAAGAGTAGAAATGACTCAACGGGTCGATTATTGGACTAATATGAATATAGTGAATCACATATTAAGATCCTACGGAATTTGGGGTAGTTTTGATGGAGGTCAAGCCTCCGAGCGTTTTCAAGTGTATGAAGAACACTTGGGTATTAGAGACTTGATATTATCGCTCTAAGATGTTTATGTGTTAGTTAGCATAGAAATGCATAACTATGTGAGTTAAAAGTAAATATCTACTTGATTGGATTAGTGCGGTGTGTTGTACTTTTCCTTTGGATGAACATGCGAGTATATATTACCTATGCTTGTGTTTGAGTCCAGCTGGCGGTTTTTGGTTTGACTTTTGGCGGACGATGCATTGTCTTCACGAATTATGGGATTTGTGATCGCAATGGATCGCCGCGCCGGGTTTGCACACACCCCTCCATCGATGGCCACGGTGGGGAAGTAGCTGATCTTAGTTAGAGTAATACACATGACTTTGATAGCTATGGAACTCGAACGGGGATTGTTTCGGGGACGTCGATGCCGCGAAAGGGTTATCGAGGACACGTTTGTTTCCGCGGAGTTACACGCTGGAAACGGAAAGGAAAATCATCTCTCTCTCTTATGTGGTTTATTTTACGAGCACGTATATGAATTGTTGTGCTACGTGGTTATGATATGATTTACATGAGATGATGATTGCTTGATGAGATGTTATAATAGAAATGTAACATGCTAATGAAATGATGATTTTCATATGTTATACTAAAAATATAACATGTTATGTATGATTAGAATGGAAACAATAATCTCACATATATGAATTATTATATGAGTTGTGATAAATAAAGAATTATGAGACTCATGGTATGATTGGGTTATGTGGCTTGATGATAAGTTAAAATGTGGAATTAACATGCTACACATTTTTGGAAGTGAGATGCATACTTTATATGATATGGATTACTTCATGATAAATTATATAGAATTGTGTTCCATATGACTATGGATGAAAAATGGGTTTATGTTGAGAATTTTACTATGACATGACATATTGTAAGTATGACATGAGATGTACATGTTTTATTTGAGCATTATGTCATGCCATGACATTGCATATTTAGTAGCTTACTAAGTCATTATGACTTACTCATTTGCTTTGTTTTCCTTAGATTCGAGTTGAGCTAGTAATTCGAAGGAAACCGCCGAGCCTACGATAGAAGTATATTTTTTGTGAAGGTTGCTACTTTAATTTATTTTTGTAGCCTTAGTTTTTTTGGTAAGGACGTTGGGAAAAGTGAAGTTATGTAAACTTCATGATGGGTAGCAAACTTATTTGTGAATGTAATATTTATACTTACGTTGGTTAACACTTGTTCTTTTGGTAGCCGACTTGTGTTAGTCATGCTTGGTGGATATGATGATTATATTCTAGTTATGTGTTAATGATGGTTAATATATCATGTTTGTTCTTCGGCATGTTTTTAGCCGTTGAGTATGTTAGACTAGAGTCTTAGACTTAGTGTAATGTTGGGTTCCGGCTGTAACGTCGCCGATGACTTGGTTTATTTGTTGCTATATATTTATATTGCATGACAGGGAGTTTTGCTCTACGTGCCCAATGTTGCGGCACGTGCGTCGAATTTTTGGACCGAGAGATTAATGATCTCTTTGGTTGTATTTAGTTTGAGCTTGTTAGCTCGGGCGCCACTATGATATTATGTTTCGCTTCCGCATGTGTTTTGAGTTGTTGGCGTATTGCCGTTATGGCCTTACCCATTATTTGTTATTTGCTTGTTGTTGCTTGTTTCCCGATGGCACGACCTTGGGATCTCGTCTTGGGATCCGGGTCGGGTCGCCACACATATGCCCATAATTTGCAATTGACTAATCCAGCAACATTGTACTCTTTAGAGCTTGATAGTGAAAACCGATTCAAGTACTTCTTTTTGGCGTATGGGGCTTGCGCTATCGGATTCCACGTTGCAATGCGTCTGGTGATAATTGTGGATGTAACATTTTTAACTGCAAGATATAGAGTCACATTGATTATGAGAATGATGATGCATGGACTTGGTTTTTTACGAAGTTGAAAGCAATAACAGGTAGGGGTGGTAATTTGAGGCACAACACGATTGGCCAACACGAACACGACACGCAATTATAGGGTTTGGGCTGGGGTTTATCAGGATCGGACCGTTATATGGCCAACACGATAAGGCACGATAACTAACATATATATGTTTTTAAAATATTTTTTAAAAAATTTACTAAGGGTTATTCACTTTTTTCTAACTATTTTCATGATTATTTCATGGTTTTATCATTTGAAAATTTATGACTTTTAAACTATTTGACTATTTATATTGAAAAATTTTCAAAATATGTATTAAAAATCAAAATTATATATTTTATAATGTTTATTGGGCTTAACGTACTTAACGGGCCTGACTAAATAAATCGTATTTTTTTGTTAATCGTGTATATCGAGCCGTGCTTTTCGTGTTTTTATCGTGTCGTCTTCGGGTTTTAATATTAGGCACGATAAACTTATCGCGTGTTTGTGCTTATCGTGTCGTGTTGTTATCGTGTCGGCCCAATAACAGCCCAACACGACCGATTTGCCACCCCTGTCTGAGACATCGGTGATAAAGGGGAATTTTGTTGTCGGGGATGTTAATGACTACCCCAGAGTTTTCAGTGTGTTGGTCTAGATGTTTTGGGGATGTTAATGACTACCCCTAGTGTTTTAAACATGTACTCAATGGTTGCCTGTTGTGGACCTTGTATTATATTTATATTTTATGTATTATTATGTTTTGTAGTGGTTTTTTTCGTTTGTTAAGGACTGTTGTAAGATTTTGTAGCACTGTTGTAATATTTATGAAGTGAAGGAGGAGCCTTCCGTGTATATAAGACTGTACCTTTAGGTTGCTATTGTCAAGGGCTTTATCGTAATCTCTTTTAGAATCGTTGTAATATTTCTGACGTGAAGGAGGAGCCTTCTATGTATATAAGACCGCACTCTTAGGCTGTCTACGTTTCTCATTGCGAGGCTCAGGTCTATGTAGTTCTTGTCCTATTAGGGACCAATCTGCTGAAGACATGTTCTATCGAAAACTGTTATGTTGGAGACAATATGTTGTAGACTGTATGCTAGAGACTTCATGTTGGAATGCTAGAGACTTTTCTCTCTCTTCTTTTCTCCTAGTTTTTTCTTTTTTGCGTGCTCTAATTTTTGTCTAGGCCGCCCTTTCAAGTTTTCAACCTAGCGAGTCTTTATTGTTCCTTGTATTTTTTCTTTTTTGTTTGCTCTAACTTTTGCCTAGGCCGTCTTTTCAGGTTTTCAACCTAGCGAGCTGAAGATAGAGATAAAGTATCTGGGCCACTATAGCATGTTATATTTGCACTACCCTCGCTTATGCATAGTATCGTTTGGGTTTATCCATGTTGAAAGGCTAAACAAGATCTTCCCCATCCTGCTTTCTGAGGAATACTATGTCTCCTGACTGTATGTGTATCATTATGGGCATGTTTGATTTGACTTATCTGAAGTGTTTATGACTTATGACGAGATAATTGCAAAAAAAACCCTGACCTATTTTGTGTTTTGCAAAATTAACCTCGTGTTTTGATTTTCGACAAATTGAACCTCCACCTATTTTTTTTTTTGCAATTCAAACCTTAGTTAAAGTGGAGTTAATTTTTTAACGTGATGATGAGTTAGCTGCCAGGTTGGCGGTGACGTGGCACAACACCTTCAAGCGATATTTCGCGTTTTTCATTGCAAATTAAACCTTGTACATTTGTTTGTATTGCAAAAACAACCTTGGTCAAACCATAGTTTATTTCCCGCAGTTTTTTGATTGCAAAATAAACCATGTACATTTGTTTGTATTGCAAAACCAACCTTGGTCAAAACCGTAGTTTATTTCCCGCCATTTCGATTGCAAAATAAACCCTGTACATTTGTTTGTTTTTGCAAGATGAACCTTGGTCAAATTACTTGTTAATTCCCGCCTTTTTTATTGCAAAGTAAACCTTATATAATTTTTTTTGCAACATAAACCTTGCCAAAAACCAGATTTTGGCTATATATATACTCATTTCATCCTAAAAAAAATTCATCTCATTCTCTAACTAACAATCCATTTCATTAATTATATTTTTTATTTCACGATGAACACAGTTCGCTGCCATTGTGGAAGGATGGCTGTCATACGAACATCATGGACGGATCAAAATCCAGGAAGGAGGTTCTTGGGTTGTGAAAAATATGGCTTTTCGGGCTTTGCCCGCACGGGCTGCGGGCTTTGCGGGGTGGGCTGCGGGCTGCCCGCACTTTCTTAATTTTATAATGCAGTTACACTTTGGCAGTAGTGACTGTTGAGCCAGTGACCAGTGAGTATAGCCCACTTCCCACAGACAACCCAACCCAAACCTCAAGCCCATTCCATAATTCCATTTGGACTTTACATCTAATTAGAGTTAGGGTTAGGGTTAGTATAAATACAATGGTATCTGCATCTTACTCAAAAATGAACAAAAAAAAACTCTCTCACTTAGACAGTTCGCACGGCGTGAGTCACTCTCTCTCTCTCGCTCACGCTGTCACACGACTCACACAGACAAACGCACGGCGATTGCGCTGCCTCCTTGGCTCCGGCTCGGGCTCTCATCTCACACTCTTTCTCACGCAGTCTTCTTCGGCACTTCTCCACCGCTGTCATCGTCTTCGCCGCCTTCGGCCGGGTTTCTGATTCCTCTCTCCTCCATCTGTTCATTCTTATAACAGCTTCGCCGCATCCGTCTCCTGTCCTCCAGCTTCACCAATCGTCGCTTGCCGTCCTCTCGGATCTCACGCTCTCTCTCCCTTTCACGCTTCCCGGCCTTCCGGATCCGGCTCTCCTCCACGACCTCGGTCCTCGGACCTCACTTCTCAATCGTTACTGTTATTGCCCGCTTTATGGAGTCCCAACATTATCAATTGTTATTTGCTAGTTTGCTACTTAAAAGCCAATAGATACCTTCATAACTGTTGTGACATACTGGTGTTTCTACTTTCTAATATAAAGTTTCTGGTATATTGCTATACGCCTATAGGCCCTATACCGCTGGAGCTGTTGTTATTATTATCAGTAGTATAGAAAGTTTCTATACTGTTATTAAATTTAATATTGGTATTATATTGGTATATTGGTATATAATTAATTAGTTTATTTGTAAAAAATCCAAATCTATTTTAAATTTAAATAATTGATAATAAATTAAAAAAATTAAATTAACCAATTTTTGCGGGCTTTGCCCGTTTTGCCCGCAGCCCTACGCGGGGCGGTTTGGGCTAGGGGTTTTCAAGACCGTCGTGTTTGCGGGCTTTCCCGCCCCGCCTCGTCTAACAGCGGGTTTTTTCGGCCTGCGGGCTTTCCCACCCCGCAAGCCCGTTTTGACAGCTCTACTCACGTGTGTAAACTACGGTTTTGACCAAGGTTCATCTTGCAAAAACAAACAAATGTACAGGGTTTATTTTGCAATCGAAATGGCGGGAAATAAACTACGGTTTTGACCAAGGTTGGTTTTGCAATACAAACAAATGTACAGGGTTTATTTTGCAATCAAAAAACGGCGGGAAATAAACTACGGTTTGACCAAGGTTGTTTTTGCAATACAAACAAATGTACAAGGTTTAATTTGCAATGAAAAAACGCGGGAAATATCAGTTGGAAGGTGTTGTGCACGTCACGCCAACCAGGCAGCCAACTCATCATCACGTTAAAAAAATTAACTCCACTTTAACGGAAGGTTTGAATTGCAAAAAAAAAAAATAGGTGGAGGTTCAATTTGTCGAAAATCAAAACACGAGGTTAATTTTGCAAAACACAAAATAGGTCAGGGTTTTTTTTGCAATTATCTCGACTTATGACTTACCATAAATTGTTTTGAATCGTTTGATTTCACTTATGGTAAGATAAGTCATAAGTCATGTACAAGTCACTTAAAGCACATATAAGACCATAAGTTGTAAGCACTGAGCCTAGTGCTTAATTCTACTTTTCAAAAACATGCGAGTTCTCTTCTTTATTGAAATTTTATATATTCCAAGATTACTCTTCTTAATAATAATAAAAAAATAAAAAGTAATAATAATAATTATTATTATTATAATAAATAATAATTATAAAATGAATTATAATAATATTAATAAATAATACTCTGAATAATGATAATTATAATAAAAATAATAAATGCAGTATTAATAATGATAAATATAATAATAATAATTACTAATAATAATAATAATAATAATAATACTAAAAAGTAATATTAGTAAAAATATAGTAAAAATAATTGTAATAATAAAAAGTAATAACAATATAAATAACATTAATAATATTATTAATATAATAATAAAATAAATACTAAAATTAACAAGTAATACTAATAATAAAAGTAATATTAATGTTAATAAAATAATAATAATAATAATAAAGACAATAATAATGATAATAATAATAGTTATAATTAATAATAGTGATAAAATGTGTATTAATATTAATAAAATAATAAAAAAGTGATAATAATATAGATAAATAATAGTAAATCACACTAAATCACTCACACATACTCCACTCAACATACTCCACTCACACTCAATCACTCACACATACTCCACTCAACATACTCCACTCACACTCAATCACTCACACTCAAATCCACTCACACTCACACTCACATACTCCACTCAACTCAACATACTCCACTCACACTCAATCACTCACACATACTCCACTCAACATACTCCACTCAACATACTCCAATCGTGGAATATCTTCCATTTCCGTGTCATTGTTTTGTCCGCTGTTTTGTCCTTTCCCTTTTCTTTTCCTTTCTTCTTGTTCTTGATGGAAATTAAATTGCTCGTCATCCTTCATTTCTTGTTTTACTTTTTCTTGGTTGTTCATAAAGAGTCTCTTATTTGGTCTGATTGATTCCGAGGAAGACGATGTGTCTTCTTTTGACGATTCTGACGATTCAGTTGTTATTTTAAAGATTTTTTCTTCTTGGATTGTAAATTTTTCAAATCCTTTATTTATTTTTAAGGTATTGGTATTCATTTTTACGTTTGATATCTATAGTTACCAAAAACAAAAGGGTTTCTTTTTATTTTTAGTTTTTCTTTAGATTTTATTATTGATTTGTCATCATCCTCTTCGGATGAGTCTATGTCTATTTTTTGTTTATTGGATTCCTTTAATCTTTCTTTTTTCTCAATTGCTCGGAGTATTTCCTCGTTGCGTTTTTCGTTTTCTTTTATGATTTTAGCGACTGATATTTCAATGTAGCCCTTTATTTCATTTTCTGATTTATGGACTCTTTCTTCTATGTTTTCGAGTTTTTTATTTAGTCTTTTCTCAATATCTTCTAGATCTTGAACTAGTTTCTTTATTTGGGTTATTTGATCCGTTATTGTAGTCATTTATCCTAATTTTTCTATCACGATTTTTAAAAGTTTGTTATTGTTTTGCTGTGCTTCTTCTAGCAAGTTTATTTTTCTTTCTAGCAAGTTTATTTTTCCTTCTAATTCTTGTATTTGATTGGAACTCTGAGAGCTTTGAGCGTCTTGAGAGTCATTGACTATTTTGTTGTCTAAAAGTGTATTTAACTGAGTTTCGATTTGTGTTAGGATTTGATTGAAAGACTGTTCCTTGTCTTTTGTAGTTTGATTTTTAATGTCATTCCGTATCAGAAGTTCTCCTAGTAGTGCATTGATGTTGTTAGTAGCTGCTCCAATATTTTCGACGTTTTGACCAATTGATCCTTCGGAATAGTAATTATACAGATATTTTCGTAGTTCGGTTCTTGGTTCTTGTCTATCGATATGCTTATAATCGTGACGATCGAAATAATATGGTAGACCAAATTTATTTTTTAACTTGCTGTAATCGAATGGCTTTTTGTCTTTATTCATCAGTGTATTCGATGGCTTTTAATATTCTCCGTACGTTATTATTTAATTGATCTATATTTCTGTTTAAATTGGAATCGATTTGTATACTTCGCCGGGGTGGTAGAGTATCTTGTAATATTGGTATTTCATTTATACTTTTTAGGAGTTCTTCTTCTTCTATGGTTTCATCATCATTTGGTACAGATATTCTTTGAGGGTTTTAGGATATTCGTTTATGGTTATTTTCAATATTTTCGTAGTTTGTGTATTTTGTTTTTGGTAGTTCTTTTACCGTGATGTCTTTAAATAGGGACGTTACTTCTATCTTTTCAATAAGCTAAATCAAACAGGCCATATGTAGGGTCCCATCCATGGAGAGTTTCATTTTCCCCTATTGTCGATATAACTTGGGAGGTTTTCTCAAAGTACCAGATCACCCACTTGAATGTTTCGGTCTTTGACCCTTTTGTTAAATGCTCGAGCAATTCTTCTCTGATATGCTCGAGTGTGTTCTAAAGCCAATAGTCGACGTTCATCTAGAAGAGCCAACTCATCGTATCGTTGCTTGAGCCAATCAACTTCAGCTATGTCTGTTTCCATCATTACTCTTAATGAGATAATTTCAATTTTCAATTGGTAGTACAGTTTCCATGTCGTAGGCTGGGGAATACGGTGTAGCCCATGTAGGTGTGCGAACCGATGTGCGATACCCCCAAAGGGCTAGTGGTAATTTCTTAGGCCAATCCCTTCTGGTTTCAGCCATTTTCCTGATAATGTTTTCAAGTGTTTGTTAGCTGCTTCACCCCATTGGCTTGTGGTCGGTAAGGTGAAACTTGCGTCGATGTACTCTAAATTCATCTAGCAAATGGTTTACTTCCCCCTCAAAATGTGTGCCATTATCGGAGATCACCTCAAAAGGTACCTCATATCTGTATATAATGTTGGTTCTGATGAACTCTGCTACTTTCTTGGCATTCAGTATCTTGTAGGAAGCTATTTCTACCCATTTGGTGAAGTAGTCGATGGCCACTAAGACATATTCATGACCATTGGATCCTTTGGGATGGACATGCCCTATGAGATCAATTCCCCAGGTTGAAAAGGGACATGGAGCGATATAGTTGTAAAGTATATGTGGAGGAACATGTTGTAGGTTGGCGAAACGCTGTCAATTTTCACAATGACGCACCCACCGAACGCAGTCAGTTTCAAGCATGCTCCAGTAGTATCCTTGTCTAACTGCTTTCTTGGAAAGCATATGTCAGTTCATGTGTGGCCCACAAGCACCACCATTCAACTGATTCATAACTCGTTCTGATTTTGCTTGGTTTATACATAAAAGGTTTTGACCATGGTAGTGTCTTTTGTAAAGGCTTCTCCATTGATAACAAACTATGCAGCCCATCGTCAAAGAGCAATTCTTCCTTTCTTATCTAATCTATCTGGATATTTGCCATCTTTAAGCAAATTCTAAATGTCCAAGTACCAAGGTTCACTATCTTGTTATGAGGTTGTGTTGACTGTGAAGCAATAGGTAGGGGTGACCTTTTTCCCTACTACAAAAGGTTATACGGTTATGTCTGATGGAACTTCGACCAATGAAGCCAAAGTTGCTAATGCATCTATGAATCAGGTTTTGTCCCGTGTCAGATAGTGAAACGATATGTTATCAAACCATTGAGCCAAAGTGGTAAGTTGGGCATGATATAGCTATAAGCAGGGATCTTGCGTTTTCCATTTTCCTTCGACTTGGTTTGTAATCAGAGCCGAGTCACCGAAAACTTCTAATTCTTTTGCCCCTCTGCGAATGGCTTCTTCTAGACTAGTGATGCATGCCTCATATTCATTAGTGTTGTTGGAGCATTCAAACTCTAATATGATGGTTAAGGTGTATGAGAGTCTGCTGGATCAATGAGCAGTATCCCTATACCGAAACCTCGTTTGTTGGCAGCCCCATCAAAAAATAGTTACCATTTGGTGTCATGGTTTGTAATCTCAAAAATGCCTTCGTCTGGAAAGTTTGGTTCCTCTACATTTTCTGTTTCTAATGGTAGATCTACCAGATGATCTGCAATTATGTTCCCCTTGATAAACTTAAGGGTAACATAGGTGATGTCGAATTCCACTATAAGAAAACAGAGCAATTGAAACGGAAAATTATGTTGCAAAAAATGAAAATCCGTTACAATTAGACGTTCGAAACAGAAAAAGTTTGTTGCAAATACGGTTTGGAAAACACTCGTTGCAAATTCTGTGCAACCGTATTTATTCCGTTGCATGATATTGTAACGAAACCGAGCGTTGCAATTTCAAAATTTTCAGTTGCAAAAGTGCTTCCTAAGGACATTTCACGTCTGTTGCAAGTAGCAACTAATTTTTTCTGTTGCATTCTTGTAACAAACTTTTTCGTTGCATTCTTGCAACAGGCTTTTCCGTTTCATTATTGCAACCGACTTTTTCGTTGCATTCTTACAACTAACTTTTCTGTTACATTATTGTAACAGACTTTTCCATTGCATTCTTGCAATAGACTGTTTCGTTACAATGTTTATGTATTTCTATTGTTAGTTTGTAATTGAAATTTTAAAAAATTATTATTGCAACAGAAGAATCTATTGCAAATTTATATTGTGAATTTTTTTTTTTACAAATTGTACCTGATTGAACATTTTGCATTTGACAAAAAAAAATTTAATCTAAAATCAAACAATTAAAGCAAACCAAGTTCAAACATTTCATTGAAAAGTCATGGTCAAAGTGTCAGATTACATGGAAGTGTGGAGGATGTTGAACACCTCCAAGTGACCAACAAAAGGTATTGTCTAACTGTCAAACTACATAGACATTGGTGGAGGATGTTGGGTTCTAAGTGACCGAATTTCCTCTTGCATTAGCTTGAAATTAGCTTTGATTTGCTCAATTTCCACAACATTGTAAGCTTGTATTTGTTTTTTGAATATCCTCCCTCATTTGCTCCACTTTTTCACAAAACTTATCTTCAAATTGTTGGGCTTGTGTAAAATTTTTATTCACACTTCCATATGAGGAAACTTGATACCTTCTTACTGCGGCAAAACTATCAACCTGAAAGAAAATTAGAGCATCTTAATGTGACAAAGAAGGAAAGAAAATTCACAAAGAAGTGTGGTGTCTACAGTTAATACTTGTGAACATTCCAAACATAAAGTCAAACTTTTTGGGTATGAATAGAATCTAAAAAGTAACTGATTGAGATGAATCTAGTTTTTCTCCTGGTATAGTAACTTTTACTGCCAGAGGCAAGAATAATTAATAAGATCCTGTAAGTTTAGGCTAGCCTGCTAAAAACATTTCCCCCCTAATCATCTACACTATAAAATGGGAACTGGTTTTTCATACACTAGCCAAAGTATTTCTTTGTAATCTTACAGTCAAGAACAAAGTCAATACCTTCAAGACAGTGGTGATTCTTTATGCCAAAAATCAGCTTAGTATTAGCATAGCTTGTGTGTGTGTGTGAGAGAGAGAGAGGTTGGCAGTGAGTGAAGTGTTCCCTGTGAGTCATTTCGACTAAAAGCGACCATATATGAGTCTCATACGTATGTAAATACTATTTGCTTGCAGATAATTTCATGGTAACTCTGTTTTAAGGTATTGTATAACTTCAAAGTAACAAGAACCCGCAATACCCAAAGTAGAAAAGCCACTAGCAAAGTAACAAACCCAATGCTCAGGCATGCTCTTACATCACCATAAGTTAAGAGCAAGAAGTACTGTCTTTTAATAATGGATGATGGATCCTTCTAACAAGTGTCACTATTACGTCTTAGAGATCTACTTAAATAAGGAGCTATTTTACATTGAGAGCCAAGGATTAACGCGTCCATCTTCAACGATTAATGCCTGAAAACCCTACAACGTTAGGAAATCACTGCATAAACCTTATCCTTCTTCCACTGTTCTATTTGCACCTTGTGTAACAATATGGAAACATCTTCCTCTAATTAAGCAAACCATAAAGTTCAAAGTCACACCACTTCATCCATTGACTTATCGTTAGGATTATAACATCAAGCATTTGAGTCAAGAGTCAAAAGCACCAAACCCCCTGAATCACTTAATATTGCATCTAATTGGTGTCAGTTTTTTATTCTTTTGGACCAGTACATTTAAACCCCAACTCCTTCACAAACCCTCTGGACACATCTTAATCAGGTTACACTCCCCCTCACACTCCGAATACCTTCTACTGCTAAGGTCTAACACATCACATTCCACACCTTCATAATCATAATCAGTAACCAAATTAGAAAAGTAGCAAGCATAATTGCTTAAAGCCCAATTCTTAAAAAAAAAAAAAACCATTATGCCACAGCTAACAGACTCACCTCCCCCTCCAAAATAACAATAATAATAATAAATAAATAAAATAAAAATCTCCCTAACTCCCAGTTCCTTGTGCTACCTAAAAATGTCCAACATCACAGTCACCAACATAATCATACTCAGCACCTGAATTGATCATTGGGAAGCATTATTCCAATAATTTTAGACACTGATAGAATCCTACACAAGTAAAACCATGAACACTTGAAATAAGAAAATCCTACAATAAGACCGTACATACTTAATGCATTTCATCATGGTACATGTGCCCAATACAAATTAAAGATGACTGATACTGTAAAATACAAATTGGATTTCTCTATTAACATGTCACTATTAGAGTTGTAAGGTTCATGGTCGCTTACAAAACATTAAAGAATTAAACTAGTTAAGTGCCCTTAATTTTTAAAGATTGAAGAAGTTTCCCTAATTTTTATGCTATTGTAATGGGAGTAAACCTTGAAACTCAAAATTTTATTACCTTACTTAGGATTGAACTGAATGTCGGAAAAAAATTCATTTAGCCAACCTAGGTGATTGGAACTAAGATTGAGTTGATTAGGTGTTTTATGATTTTGTTACCTTAATTTTTCAACCAATACTCTATAAGTCAACTGTCCCAAACAGAAAGTAGGGGTCATTGACTACAATGGAGAAAGTAATACTAGTTAATTGTCCATGTGCACTTGTTAAATATCTAAATTCAGAAATTTTGAATTAGGGAACACACCAATAGCTTGTTCCCATTGACTACAATTCAGAAATTTTTAAATAGAGAAAGTAACTAGTTAATTGTCCCATTGAATCACAGTTAGTTTACCTGCATAGCTTGAGCTTCAGACATCTTAAATTGTATAACTCCAGAAGTAGGTGAAAGAAGTGGCATACACATCTTCATAACATCAACCTCCGTATAACAAGTGTCAGCAACAACATGACTACCATTCAAGACTAGATATCGTAGTAGTTTGCACGGTGTTTCTGCCACTAACATAGAAGGATCGTGATCATTATGAAAATGACAAAGATAAAAAAAATCAGCCACTAGTAAATCAAATTAATGTATAACAATGGTAAGGTAAAGAATAACTGTTGGTGGCACATAAAGCAAGCAAGTCCATCCATCAATGAGAAGGCTAGTATCAGCTGCTTCTTCCTTTGCATATATAACATGACGGTTTCCATCCAACTGTGAAACAATTGACAGGACTATCAACTATTACTTTGAATAAACTTTATCTAAGGCATAGTATAAGAGATACATAAACCATACATATAATGAAAAAAGACAACAATACATTATTGACTAGTACATGTTTGCATAACATATCACCAATTAAATAATAGAAATTTTTGTTTTTTGCCTGCATCAATAAACCCCCATCACGTAGGGTATGTATCTATGCTTCAATCTCGGACTTATTCATCCTCAACCTATAACTTCCATATCCTTCTCCTACCATATTAATCTAAAATATATATACCTTTGTAAGCCAAAAATCTAGACGATCCATGACACTTAAAAATCTCTGCCCTTCTTTGTCAAATGAATCGAGGCCCAAAGGCAGTTCATGTAGAGAATTAAGAAGGGACTTCTGCTATTACTTATTGTGTATTTGATTCCTTCAATATTCAACGAAACCTGAGAGTTGACTAGCGATATATGATGTAAGCAAATGCACCATTAATTAGCTTGGTATAACAAGACTGGATTTGAATGTCGAAAAAATATATCTTAAAGCATGGTACCTTATTTGTCCCTTCTCGAGATTACTAACTTATTCCGAAACCATGGCAGCTCTGCTCGCAGAGGCTTTTTGAGGTAGACAAATGAAGTTACCACGTAAACAATGGTGATATAAGCAATGACTCACATATCGTGTCAAAAAGGAGAGAGTATGCCCAAAATAGAGAACTTAATTGCTAAAAAAACAAGTTCACAAATAATAATAAAAAGGCAATATTCTGAAGAATGAGAAGCAAACATCTGTTTTGCAGTTGGTAAGTGATTGGATACGGTGGAGATATAATATGTTTTGAGATTGAAGACAAAACACAATTGTGGTGACTTAACTTTTATTATATTATGTTCTATAGATAGTTTGGTAATTTGGAAATAGAACTTGGGTTCACAAAGGTATACTTCTTCTTTGTTATTGAAAGTGTGCTCCTGTTATTTGGTAAGTGTTCCACAAAAACGTAACAGTTAGCCGGGAGTATGATTGACAACCCCTTATTCAAATATCAAGGACTCACAAAACATGGGAAATCATATTTAACTATACATCGACCTATGCAATAACATAGAACTAATTGCAGATTGCAAGGGCAGGGCGTGGGGGTGTAGGGGTTGGAAGAGAAAGAGAGAAAGAGAAAGCACCTCAAAGCCACAGTAATACTTTCCTTCAACCAGAAGCTCAAAATGAACCTTTCTTTTTATTGGTTTATCAAGGAGAGTGCATACAGATATAGAAGAAGCCCTTTTTAATTTCAAGTAAGCAATAAGACACGATAAGGTGATGAGAATAAGATAGCAGCATCACAAGGTATATTAAGAAATCAATAAATCCCAAACTCTTTTAGTAAACTTTTGAACTATGTCATGAATCATGATCTTTAGTATGGAGTATGGACTTTAATATACATCTTGCATCATTCTAAGCAACAAGAAAGGTAGCATCAGATTTACAAGAGGTCCACTTAAAATCTCACAAGTGCTATACATAATGGTGAATAAAAATGAATTGTCAAATCAAAGACACCAATAATAGAAAAAAATTATTTGCAATACAAGTTACATTTTTAATACCAAGTTAATTTAAATATATCCGGTAACTTTTCCACATTAGAGTACATATTCATCATAACAAATAAGTCATGTGATGCATAGCAACCATTTTTTTTTGTTTCTTTTGCAATAAGAACATAAGAACTATATTCTATGATTACAAATAATAAACATGTAACCTTGCAACTAACCTGTTTTAACAAGAAAGGTAAATCATGAGATTTGAATGGAACTTTATCGTTTGCGACAGCATGATCTATACCTTTACACCAGTCAACTGAAGATGTGAGTCAAAAATTCAAAAAAACAATGAAATCAATCACACAATCCTTTTAATGAATTATAAGTCTTGTAACAATCTTCAAAAAAAAAATCTTGTAACAAGTGAGAGAAACTAAAGATACAGTGAGTGGTAAGGGATAAGGTATGATATACAGGCCTAACGTTAAAAAATCTACTGCTTGCATCATATGGAACATGACAGACTAATTTAGGTCTTTCACAGTTACAGGGAGCAAATCAAAATCCATCAAAGAAATAGAGTTGTAATGAAACTCGAACAGAACTTCATATTGTATTGAATTTGATGAGTTCGAAAAGTGAAAAGGTCAGATGTAAAAAAAGCATAAGCAAAAGTATTTCAGGATGAACAAAGATGTACATTGGGGGAAAAGAATACCTTGTTCGAAAGAGGGTGAAATCGTTAAACTAAGTTGACCAAACTCCTTTAAAATCTGAGATTGAGTATGACGGTGTGTGGTATGGCGCTGGAAGAAGACGACATGTTTAGAAAAGGCCGGAGGAGAGAGGCCAGAGGAGTGAGGTTGCACGAGAGAGAGAGAACCAAGGGTTTGAAATCTGATGAGGGGTTTTAATTAATTTAGGCTAGCTTTAGGTTTTTCTATTCTGTAGGAGTTGCAATTTTAAAAATAAAAATATAAAATTGTTGCAGTAACTGTTGCAATTTAGGCGATATTATTCCCTCCATTTTCCCCCAAAAAAGAATGCCGCTAAAATGGGTTACCAGGCAAAGAATACACTATACACTTTTATTTTGCAACTAAATTCATTTCTGTTGCAATAGTCTGTTGCATTTGCCATGTTTTCTTGTAGTGTTCGTTGAGTAGGAAGGACCATTTGGCTAGCATGCTAGAGAGTGATGGTTTCCCAAAGATGTATTTTATTGGGTCTATTATGGAGAATACTTTGGCTGGTCGAACTTGTAGGTAGGTCTTGAGCCTTTATGTTGCCCATACTAGACCCGTGCAGTTTTTGTCTAAGGCTGAGTATAAGTTCACTGCCTTGTAATTTCATGCTTACAAAGTATATATCGTTTTCTGCATAGGAGTCTTTCGTTTCTTGTGTGAGCATGGCACCGACCGTAGTGTCTGTAACGACGAGGTATAATAGTAGAGGTTTGTGTGTATGGGGAGGAGCTAGTACTAAAAGGCTAGTTAGGTACTCCTTGAATTTCTCAAATGCGAGCCGACATTCTTGATCACAGACTCTGTTAGTATCTTTCTGTAGTAGTTTGAAAAGGGGTTCACACATGGAGGTCAGCTATCTAATGAAACGGTTGATGTACTGTAATCTACCAAGGAAACCTTTGACTTCGCTTAGAGTCCTCGGTTGTGGCATATTCGCGATGGTTTTTACCTTTGCAGGTTCTATCTTGATTCCATGCTTAGTCACCATGAACCCTAGCACTTTTCTTTTGGTGACTCCAAAGGTGCATTTGGTTGGATTGAGTTTCATCTGGTGTATTCGTAACCTTTCGAAAAATTTACGAAGGTCTCTGATGTGAGCACCATTTGTTTCATCTGAGTAAATGATCATATCATACACGTATACTTCTATTTCTTTGTGAATCTTATCATGGAATAGGGCGATAGCAGCTCTCTGATACGTAGCCCCAACGTTCTTCAACCCAAATGGCATGACTGTGTAATAGTATGTTCCCCAAGGGGTAATGAAGGAAGTTTTCTCATGTTCTACTGTTGCCATTTTGATCTGGTTGTAACCAAGCATGCCATCCACAAAGGATCTTACTTTGTAGGATGCTACAGCGTCTACCATAATGTCAATGTTTGGTAGCGGGAAGTCATCTTTTGGAGATGCTTTGTTGAGGTCGCGGAAGTCGACACAGATCCGAACCTTTCCATTGGGTTTCAGTACTGTTACTATGTTTGATAACCAGATCGGGTATTCAACCACCCAGAAAAACTTAACATGTAGTTGTTTCTTGATCTATTCTTTCACTTGTTGAGACCATTTAGGCTTGAAACTGTGCAATTTCTGTTTTACTGGCTTAACATGAGGGTATGTCATAATTCGGTGCTCTACTATGGTTGGATCCAATCCAGACATGTCTTCGTAAGACCATGCAAACACAATTGTGAATTATATTAGTAAACTGATCAATGTTGTTCTCTCATTTCCTTGCAGATAACTACCTATTCTGACTTCTCTGGTTTCATTGTTCATGTCACTCCCCAAAATCAAAACCCCAAACTGGTGTCTAAAATCAGGCATGATGGGTTTGCTATTAACACTAAACCACCTATAAAACATTAAAAAAAAACAATAACAACAACAACTGGAATAGCAGAAGCAACCAGGCTGCGCTACTATATACAACAAACCAAAAGAAAGTATTATCTAGAGTTATACAAACTCCAACCATACCATATACAACATGAAGACATCCAATCTTCCACCAAAAGAAGGTATATACAACATCTAAAAGTTATATACAAAGGTAGGTCAACAAGACCCACAACTACCCAAAATAGTAACCACCTGCCCTCTGGCACTCCTGAACAGCTCACGATCACTTCCTCGCCTTGCTGTGATCTAAGGAAAACAAATAAACAAACAATGAGATTTAACTCAATAAGGTTCCACTATACTTATGCACGCTATGAATGGATGCAACATATCAAGCATGTCATGATGACAGTTCATAAAGAGAGTTTATAACATGTTATTTAACATTTAATCAATAAACTGTCACATAGATATATAAATACACAATTAAGGATATATGATTGAGATACATCTCCAATAATCCACTTCCGACCCTATAACCCATTGTTGTTGTAGTTCTCATCATTCGATCACTTTCAAAAGTATTAGATTATTAACAACCCGAGTACCAAGTCGACACGAGGCCAAGTCCCTACAACCTCAACAGTTGTGTCACTAAAGAGTATTACCTCAGCTATGGCCATTAGTGAAGGGTTGGGTCACATAGAGCTCCACACTTGACTCACAGCCCTTTGCCCCATGTCAAGTCCGGGGTCTTCCCTAAAAGATTATTGTCACATAGCAAACACCACCAAGTGTTCCAAGTATTGTTCACAAAGATTGTTCCTTTATTGACTATTCAAAAATGTAACAAATATGACAAGCTATAAAGTAAACTCGTCAACCACTTAACATTGAGAATTTACGTATTTCACATAAGCTTGTTAATCTCAACTCAGTCACAATCACAATTTATAAATATATTCAAAAGCATGACTTATTATCAAATAACCAATAATATAACCAATTAATCACAAATTAACCACAAGTAACGAATCAATTCCACGTATATTGAATATTGACCACAAAATATAGACTATTGATCGTGCAATAATGAACATACATAAACAAGTAGTTCCTTACCAAAAAGGTAGAAATTCGCCCGATTAAAATATGCCAAAATAGCTTTAAAGTAACCCATGAGCTAAACCATAAGGTTTCCCGGTGTTGGATTGAAGAAATAAGTTGTATTTGGGAATTATAATAAAAACCCTCCGTACACTTTGTTGTTCTCGCGTCCTCTGTAACTCTTGAACTCATAGCTTTGAACAATGAATGAAGAATAAAGAAGGAATAGGTAAGGAATTAGACTAACACAAAGTTTGGTCAACAATTACGGCCGGTCAACACGGCATGAAGAGAAAACTGTTTCAGATTCACTCCTACTAACTAAGGCTCCAACAAATGATAATGTAAGGTATATTATAATATAATATTTAATGTATCATATAAACGTACTAACATAATAGTATTATTATTAAACTATAGTATTATTTTAAAATAAAGCTAAACATTGACTAGTCAAACTTATACCAATTAATATAAAATTAATTCCTAAATATTAACAATTTAGTTATTACAACTATAACATTTCGGTCAATATAACATTTTAATACTATAAAATAGTCAACGTATCTTATTTAACTTTATTATAATATTAATATTTATATTATTTAGTACCATATAATTAAGAAAAGTTAATAAAGCATTGCCTAGTCAATTATAACATGCACCAAAGTAGACATTTATGAGATAATTAAACTTACTAAAACCTTGGGTGTTACAGTTCAGCCCCAGATTGATGACATACAACTCTTATTCTGTTGTTGTTGATTTGTGTTTTTCTTGTCGCTTGACCAACTTGGCGAGCTCAATTAGGTATTATTTATCTTCTTGGTCCACTTTGTAAGTAATTCATTATTAACTGGTTCAATTATGTTTTTATTGTGTTCAGTTAATTCATCTTTTAACAAATTGGCAACCAAGGAGTACATCCAAACACTGAGACTTTCATTGAAAGAAGGGGTTACATGGTTGGTTATTTCATCAAGGTCTTCGTAGGTAAGGTCTTTGATATTGGTGTCAGGAAGCGGGGTAGTAGGTGACCAGTCCGTGGCATAAGGGACATGAGGGGGTATGGTCTATCGAAATCGATCAACTAGGTCCGCAACAGTCAAGAGAGACCCAGTAATGGTGTATCAATTCTGTAGTGGACTATCTATGATAGCCATAAATTCCGTTGGTGGTTCAACATAATCAGTGCTTCCGTCGATCATTCCGAGGAAGTTGTTTCCCATGAAGTCACTGTCAAGCAATGCTAAAGCATAATCATCGTGATCTATGGTCCAAGTATTTTCAACTGACCTTATTTTTTACGAAGGGTTGCGAGGTTCAAGGACTATTTCTTCCATCTCACTTGTAGCAAGACTCATATATTTGAATATCTCCCAACCAGGTTGTTTCTTGCCGTTATGGTCAACCTATGTAGTTTTCTCAAGGTTGTTCACCTTTTCCTGAGGTGAATTCTAACCTTTACTTGATATGACACTCCAAGGGAGTCTGTAATAATTGGTTCTTTTGCAAACAGAGGAACAATGATGTAAGGCAAAAGTTCTTTATTTCCAAGCTGAGCATGTGGATATTTCAGTACATTATCAGTCTCGATCGCGTTGATATGAGGTAGGGGTTGTTCACGATGTTTGGTAATGGGTGCGGTTTTTCGATGACCTTGTCGTCGATGTGATTTTGAATGGCAGCCCGGAGTAGGTAGCATTTGTCGGTGAGATAACCACTTTACTGATGTTATTCACAGTATTGAAAATGATTCCATGTGTTGGGTAATGAATTTGAAGGTCTGTAATTTTCCCCTTGTGCTTTCAGACCTTGCAGTATTAATGACATTGGAGCATGCACCTCATCATAATGTCTGTTGTTCCCTTTGTAGGATCCTCCAAAGTTTCGATTGTTTCCACTGTTTCCTTCGACGGTATTATTAGTCCTATCTGTCCCATATGACCATGGTACATTACCATAGGTTTGACTAGCAAAATTGATTGGTGGTGCAGTTGCTGGAATATTTCCAATGACATTAACTGATGTTCCTGATGATGCCATTTTTCCTTTAGAATAACGAAATGAGCTCTGAGGTGTATCATTTTTCAAATGCACTGTGCGAATGTCTTCGTTAACGCAGATTCCTACTTCGAAAATGGCGCTGAAATTGCCATAGGGAAGGTACCTTATACGTTCCAAGTAGATTGGCTGGAGATTTTTATGAACATTCTTGCTGACTCACCTGGGTCAGGTCTATCTAAGGTTTGGGCAATTTTCCTTTTCCACCTAGCTGCGAAATCAGCACATGTTTCTTTCTCCCTCTGGGTGCATGACTCAAGTTCTCTCTTGTTTTCATAGCTGCTATTGTCCTTGTACCTCTTTTGAAATTCCTCAGTGATCTGATCTCAACTACCTATGGAACTATTATTTTCCAACATTAACCATTGTTTTGCTACTCCTGCCAAGGTTTGATGGAAATTAGAGGCCATAGCTTCAAAGCTAGCTCCTTGATTGTATTGCGGTGGAGTAAGACTTTAGGTGAGAGATAGAGCAACCGGTCCCATCAAACTTTTTTATGTCTGGCATTTTGAACTTTAGTGGTAGGATGGCTAAAGGTTGTAGATTCAATGATCATGTGGAGAAATCTCCTTAATTTGCTTAGAACTTTGAGCATCATTTCGTTGAGATTCTCAATATCTATTTCGACCTTTGTGGGGCGGGGGGGAGGTGTACTCAAGATATTTACTGCAGCGATGTTTATCACGACGGTTAATTGGGATGTGGGGCGAACATTAGGAGGAGGTGTTATGTTTGAAGCCCTTGTCTAGTGACCAAAGTTATTGAATGGGAGATAGGTGGTAACTTGCCCCTTCGGGTTATAGCTTTTAGGATCTGCATGCGGGCTGTTTTGTAGTGTGTTAGGTATGGAAAAATGGAGGTTCCCAGGAAACTGCTGTGGGGTATTAGTGTTTTGAGGAGGGTAGTTGGTGTTTGGGATGTTGGTATTTAGAAGAGGGTTAGTATACTTATATGGAGGGTAGGTGTTTGGGAAAGGGAGGCCAGTGTGTTGGCACTGAGGTGAAGGGTTGGCATGCTGCGCTTAAAGTTTGGATTGGTTGGTATTTGGAGGAGGATTAGCATATTGGTATAGGGGGTTTGTATTTGATGTATGATGGTTGGTGTTTAGGGGAACATTTGAGGTTGATGCTTCATGGGGTCCCACGGAGGAAGGAGTATTTTCTATGTTTGGTTTCAAGCCTTGCATAAGGGTTGCCATTTGGCCCATTAGGCGATCAGCTTGTGCGTTTAGATTTTATTTCATCAATTACTGCATGGCAGGAGTAGGAGCATAATCAGGAGCCACTGTATTTGTACCCATGAGAGCATGTTCATCTTCGACGGCCATTCTACCCAAATCTGTCTGTGTTGAACTGATCTCTATATTCGAACTCAAATCTGTACTATATGGATTGTCCTTTGTTTTCAAACCCAAATATGTACTTTCTGAATTGTCTTCTGTATTTGAACTCAACTCTCTTATCAAACGATTAGTAATGTCTCTTCCCTTCCAAGTCTGGGCCAGGTTTCTGAAGAAAAATGGTCGAAGAAGATATGGATCAAAGGCCTGGTTTGAAAGGTACAGTATGCATTTTTATTTAATGGACATATATTTTTTGTTGCATTTCTTAAAGTTGGCCGAACAAGCATAACTTTGTTTTGACTTTCTTTATTAGGTCCTGGAAAAGTGGATTATTTCTTCAGAATATAAGACCTTCATATTCCACCTGCCTTTCAACCTCCCAAGATCGGATAAATCCTTGGCGAAGAGTAAATACTCTTTTTGGGATCCACCATTCAAATCGTTCTTGTGAGATACCATCAAATTCATTTATCATTCCCAGTATATTTTTGTTTGATCAAGAAAATATCTATCTTTTTTTGTTGCAACTAGGATTGGTCATTAGCTTTGGGGTATAAAAACCGACCGATCAATAAAGTGTCCTATATGATATACATGCAATTAACGTGGCTGATGTAGGGGGTAGGCTGGCTTTGGTCTAGAGGGTAGCAATTCGGAATATCTCTATGTGAGTGCACGTGTGTAAGTCAACTAGGAAATCTAGAAACTTTTCACAGTAATATAAAGCAGTAAAAATGTCTGTCTTTTTATTCTTCTGTGGATTTTCTCGACTGATTAGTTTGTAATTCACATAAGGGATGGAGCGATCGCGCGAAACGGCTATTCGATCAATAAATAGAAAGAAAAGTGTGGAACCTATCTATTCCTATTAATTACATGTTTGTCCTAATCTCCGAAATAAAATTGACAAATATCAGTTGTCAAAAGCAAATAGCAATAATAACAGAGCATGTATGTATTATATTATGAAAACAATTAATATTTTCAATATATATATATATATATACATGAAGTAAAAATCTAGACTATGTGTAAAGGCATGTCGAGTATATAAATAAATTTATCAGCCCCAAAAAAGAAATTGAGTCTAGACCTCTTTTGTTTTTTTAAAAACATCCCCAGCAGAGTCGCCACTATGAAAACCCCGTTTCGCGACCCCTCACATGAAAGCGAGTTACTTGGAAACATCAAAGCGCGTGGAATACGCTCAGCCTCGTCGTGGACTTTAAAATGTTTGTATACAGAGTCGACACCTCTATTTTAAAGTTAAACATAGAAAAACCGTATCTTACCAGAAAAAATATATAGGTTTGAGGCTAAGTTAATGGGTTAAATTCCCAACTCGCCATTTCGGTCTCATTTTTAGGGTTTTATTAAATAGCATGTTTTTTTTAAAATGTATTTAGTCTTGAAAATGTATTTTATGTATATATATATAAATGAAAATTACAGTGCTTTGTATTTGATGTCATTTGGACAAAATAAGGACTATATTTGTATTTATGTAATGTATATGTCTAAATATTAATGATACAAGGATATATTATTAATCTAACTATACATATATATATATATATATATATATATATATATATATATATATATATAAAGTTAAATTAACATTATCTATAAACATGCATAAGTAGTTTATTTACATTTTTATTTATTATTTATTACATTTCTATAATAATATTTAACTAATCCTAACATTATTAATATTTACATAGCATGCATAATATTAATATTTCTACAATTTATCTAATAATAGTGGGAACATAATGTAACACTCGAGAATTACGTATTTGATTAATTGTGCATTATGGTGTATTAGCATGAATAATTACGTACTACGTATTTGATTAATATGTTTTGTGTGTGGGTTCTTGCGTAGTCTATATATAAGGGACTATACGGTATATAAAGAGTATTGGTGATGGATTCATGCTATGACGATAAGTAATCAATGGTATTATGAAGTTGTAGTTTCATTGGCCTATATTAAGAGCCATAGTGTGAATATGTGTATATATATATGAATATATATATAAGGCATGAATTGTATGTTGATACTTATTTGGTTTGGTATGATGTTTGAATATACTACAGAGATATGTTTAATGTGATGAATAATATAATATTATATTATTGTTAGTGGTTATTATGCGAGTAGGATATACACTCGACTTGTGAGAAGGCTAAAGGTTGCGATTTAGAAGATAATCACGGTTGCACGGAAGTGTATGACGCCTCACCGTGACTATTGAGACGTTAACGTTGTGTTAGGATGCTTAGTGTATGCATTGGTTGCAGACTTGGTCTAGAGCTTAAGAAAGGATAGTTTTGCGGAGTATAGACGTTACGGTATCGATAGACGTGTCGATTCCTTGTGATTTCTAGTGAGTTAACTTGGTTGAGTGTACTAGGTACACGAGGTTTGTGGTAGCTACGACTATTGTTCGCCAAGGTAATAGACCTTGTTACTTGGTTTGATTTTTATTCAGTTATGTGCATTAGGCGTAGGAAACACCTATTTGATGCATTACATTGTAGTATATTAAATTCTCATTTCATAATTATTATCTCCTGTTCATTCATTTCATTAGTATAGGGGACTGTTTAAAGGATGCTTAAAACTTTTTATTCATGAACCTTTGCATCCTTACGACGGAAACTTTTGAAGCTAATTAAGTAGGTACCCTGAATTAGTGACCAAAAGGTATTCGTCGTTGGACTAGGATTGGTAAGAATTAAGTTAGAAATTGACTATACCCGTTACCAAATGGAATGGACAGAATTGGAATGAACTTTCAAAACATTTCAATTATGTGCTCTTATGTGTTTATACCCGTGATTAGGAAATTGCGAGTGTGATTTGCATTTTCTGAATGTTAGTTTAATTATCTCTACCATGTTTGCGAATTGCTCCATAGACAATTATTATTCCTTTTAACTTAGAACCTCTTGTGCTTGAATTTCGTGTTGGGCCCCGAGACAAATAGTTTCGGTAGTTGGACGTTTAAGTGTCCTTGAATGTGTTTTTCATGTTGAAATTTGGGGTTTTACTTACATGATTGGCATAGTGCGTTCGTATGTGTATTTGCGACTCAAGTATGAGTCATGTTATTTACAATCTTAAGTGTTGATGTTGTTGTGTCTTTTGAGAGTTCGTGGACTTTTGAATTTGGATTATTAGAGTTTGACCCTCGTGTGTTTTGTGGTGGTAGACTCGGAGATTCGAGTCTAGGTAGGTGGTTTTGAGATCGAGTGTTCACCCAGGACTAAGAGACACCGTAATCATTGTCTCGATGTATTGTGGTTGAGTACGGACCTATCGTTGGTTTGTGTCACGGTTTAGAATTTGAGATGAATTCTTTTTAAGGTGGAGAGAGTGTAACACCCCGCTCCTTGGTTAGCTCGATGTGCGTGCAATACTTGCACTTCTTCCTTTGTTGACTTCATGTTTGGGTTGCGAGAGGGTCTAGATGTGTATGAGAGATCACATTAAGACCAAAACACCATTAAGAAAGGCCATATAGTTGTTGACTTGCTAAAGTCACAAGTCGTGACTCGACGATAGTCGGAATGCCACGCGATTGAGGGTTTATTTGTGTTTTGCGTTCGTGACCTCGGTTTGATCCTAGACCTCTACAAGATGATTGATTAACATGTTTAGATGTATTAGATTTCAAGTTGAAGGTGTTCATTAAGTCTATCGATGATTTGGAAGCTTTGGAGATAGCATTCGTCTCTATCGCGTAGTTCGGGGATTGAGTCGCGTAATCGTCTCTCTTTTGGAGTTCTTATTTCCCTAGTTGTTATTCAACTTTCTAGAAGTATTCAAACTTCTTCATTAGCCCTTAGACATGCCTTAAAGTCTCATTTCATTGCTCGTTCGATTGCTAGTTCATTCGTTGTTTCGGTTGCACGTTGTTGCACCTCTTCCCGGTTTCGCTCCGAGTGGTTTTGGGGGTTGTTTGTGAGTGTTCTATGGGAGTTCTAGGCCTACTTTGAATGAGGTTTGAACCTTGTTTGGTTTGGTTGAGTGTTTGGGGTCATTTGGGGTTGAATTCTAAGCCCTTTTTGGTCTGGGAGGCTTGTGGCCGCAAGGGGGAAGGACCTTGCCCTCGCAAGGTCATCAGAAATTGTCCAAGGTGTGTGCTGAGGAGCTTGCAGACTTGAGGCTTGGGGACCTTGCGGCCAGAGGTGCCCCGGTGCTGTTTTTGTGATTTTTGATGTTTTACCTATTCCACCCTTACTAAAACCCATCCTAATCCCTCCCTAACCTTCCTAATTAGTCCTAAATGAGTCCTAAGATGTTGGGTTGATTTTATTGAGCATCATTAGCCTAATCTAAGATGTGATTAACCCTAAACATTCTCTAAGTGTACCAATGCAATGTCTATTCTACCCTCTTTAATTGTGGGTGTTATAACCACAAACCCCCAACCATTTTCAGCCATTTCCTCCTTCATTTCTTTCCCCCAAACCGTGAGTTAGAGAGAGAGAGTCCATGGGAGATTTCAAATCCTAGCCCTTCTCTTTTCGATCCATGAAGATCCAACCATCGGATTGCCTTCAAACTTCGGATTCGTGAAGCCCTCGACAACTAGAACAACTTCACCAATCGGATTTTCGTTCTTTGGAGTTTTCATCCGAGCTAGGTAAGTTACTTTCTTTTAATTTTGGTTCATTGGCCCTAAGGAAAACAATCTATGTGCTATTTGTGGGCAATGAACACTTGATATGCCATGTATGCCTAATTTGGGGATTTTTGGAAGTATGAACTTGTTAATAGCATGAATAAGATGATTTGAATGAGATTGTGTGTTGTAGGAAATGAATTATGATTTATGTTGAGTTTTTATGAATTTTAGGGCTTGGGAATTAAGCCCGAATTATTTTGGAATTTGTTATAATTGAAGTAGGAAAATGTCGGGATTTATGGAATGTGTAAAGGATGACTCTTAATATTAAGACTCAACGGAGTCATTATAAGTTCAATAATGTGTTAATGAACTCGGGTTGAAGTCCTACGACATTTGGGTTTCGTTTGACTATGATTATGAAGAGTTATATGGATTTTTAGGCTTGGGAATCAAGCCCGAACGAATTTTGGGATTTTGCTGTATATTTGAGTAGAGTGTTAAATTGTGGGTTTATGAAACACATAAAGAATGAAATGTAGAATTAAGACTCAACGGAGTCGTTGTAAGGTCAATAATATAATAATGGGCTTTGGGTTGAAACCCTACGATGTTCGGGTTTTGGTTGGTTATGTTGTGCGCACCCGAGCATCTCGAATTGTGTCAAATTGTGACACCCATGTTATGGATACTTATTGGGGATTATTTAGAACGTACTCGTTAGAGCATGAAGTATTAAACACTTGCGAGATTTGGACTACGGGGTAGTCTTGTCATTCATGAGAATGGTTTTGAGGATGTCAATTATATACGACAATTAGGACCATGGTTGAGTCTGGTAGGCTTTTATGTATAGACTAAACACTAAGTCTTGATTTATGATTGTTCTTAGACTAAAATAATAGTCTTTGGTTTAATCTCGAGTAGAGGACTATAGTGGACCTCACATTATGATTTATTAAGCTTATATGCTACTCTTGATTGGGTGATGACTTGAGGATTATGAGTATCTCAATATGTGCTTCTTGGACTAAACTTATAAGTTAATTGGGTTTGTTAAGTACGTGCAAATATGTGCATTGTTCAATTGGTGTGTAGAGCTTTATGACATACTTGATTTGATGAGTCCGCCCTTGTCGGACTTGGTTCTTGTTTGAGCATGCGAGTAAATATCTACTTGTGCATTGCATAAAAGTCCAGCTGACATTATTTGGATTGATTTTTCTGTCAGGGTGGGACGATACATCGCCTATACGAATCGTAAGATTCGTATTCGCTATGGATCGCCGCACCTAGGACCTCACACACCCCTCCATTGTTGGCCACAATGGGGAAGTAGCCCCTTTGACGTATCAATACGTGCGCCATCGGCTTGCTATTTAAATCGAGTAAGTTCTCGGTACGAGTCGATGTAATCACAGAGCATTGATGGCACGAACCCGTTTAACATTGTGTAATGCAGGAGCAACACAACGACACTAGCTGGGTATCTTCTCTATCCCTTATGTGGCTTACTATGAGCACTTATATGAAAAAACAATGTGCTATACGGTTTATGAAGTTTATGTTCCTTGATAACTTAATACAAGTTTATTTTTGGTATATTATTGAGATGCCATGATTTTACACATGCTCGTGCATTATGCCATGCTATGTCATACAGTTGCATTTAGTAGCTTACTGGGTTATTATGACTCATTCGTGTGTTTGTTTTCCTTAGTTTGTGCAGTGAGCTCGTTAGCACGCGTTGCGGTCGCGGATTAGTGATTTCTAGCAGGTGGTCTTCCGGGCGATAGCTTGGATTTATTATTATTGTTACTATGTATTTGTGAGACACGAATGTAAAGTTACGTATACTTTACTAGGGTAGATTATGTTAGTATTTTATTATCGTATTCTTTTGGGAGCCGACTTGTTTGGTCGAGATGTTGTATTTATTTAGAAGCTGTTATGTCGTCTTCCCGAGCAAGGTTTTAGCTCGCGTATTCTGGTATTGTGTTATGGTCGTTTCTATCTCTGACAACTTTAGTCGTGAGATTTTGGTTTAGTTCTCTAATATTTAATCTCTTATTCTTTTAGTTAATTTGTCCCTCCGGCATGCTATGGACGTTGAGTGGTTGTTTATCAGGTTGGTATTTTTGTTACTTCACCGGCCTTAGGTTTGCCGATGGTTTGTTGCCCGTGCGCAGTGTTGCGTCACGCGAGTCGTAGAATTGTCGAGAGATAGTCGTCTCTTAGTCTTGCATTCCACGATTTGGAATTGAAGACCCAGGTTCCACATATGATTTGCTTCCGCAGATTTTAGTTTTTGTTGTTCTGTTTTGCTGTTATGGCTTTACATTCCTGTTTCAAGCTTGTTGGCTCAACTTTTGACTCGCACCATTATACTTAGCAGGTGCTTGTCCGTCTTCTAGCTTGTCTTGACGGCACGACCTTGGGATTCCACATTGGAGTCCGGGTCGGGTCGTTACATTTACACTAGCTCGAGTTTGATTTTAAGTTCAGGACACGTATTTCTGCATGCCATAAACAACCTGGAGTAAAACATAACTTTGTGTAGAAAACTTGGAATTCTGATCTGTTTGGTGCGTTAGAAATTAGACTTCAAGGGCTTTGTAACCATATCTCATTTGTAATTTTCGAACTTATAAATCAACCCAAGAATGTCTCTGAAGTTGACTGAATTTATTTGTCAGCATTTGGGCTATTGGGCTTTTGGGGTGCATGGGCTTTGGACCCATTTACCTCATTTTTATATGTTAACCGTGAGAGATAAGTTGAAAATTATCTATTTCTCTCCAAAATAGCACCGTCCATCATTTGTATGGGTTTTTGAAGATTTTGATTCCCGAGCTCGTTTAGCTATCCAATATTTACCCGTTTTCAATGTCGACTCCGTAAGGGTGTTGTACGTGTTAAGGGCTTTATTTGTACCCGAATATTTTTTGTTTCCACCGATATTTTTCGGAGAAGGTAAGTTACTAATTTTCTTGTTTGCTTGTGTATATATTAGTTAACAGGTAGAAAATATACTAATTGTTAATTGTTTTTAGCTAGTAATTGGTATATGTATTCGTAGTAAATAATTACTCAATTTAGTCGGTATAATAGCCGATAAGAATGAAATAGGGTGACACTACAAAATGACATTTATGACCCGAAAATTATGGAGTTGTAATTATTACTGCTTCGAGATTTGATTAGTTGAATAATTGACTCTATGGAGTCAAGTTGGGTGAAATAAGTTATATAGAGTAGTGTAATTAACTCCTATGAGGTTTGTAATTTATTTGGGGGATAATTATACCCTTACAGAAATTTTGATGTGATAATAAGAAATTGTTTTTTAATGTTTGTGGGCAAATAAATAATTAGCGGTTGTCATCCAAAAGTATTATAGTATTATAATTAACCATACACGATTAATTTGTGTGACAGTAAAGTATCCAATGAAGGAATAATATATTAATCCCTACGTTGTACGAATATTATTGTGATATTGTAATTGACTTTACGGAGTCAAATTGAAGTTGACTAATAGTTAAGTCAACTAAGAAGTTTAGTTCCTGTAGGGAATTAATGTAATTTAATGATATTATTCTTATGCTAAACTTATTAAGTTTTGGGAATAAATAGCAGTGAATTAATTGAGGTTAAAATAGATGCTATAAGATGTGAAAATAGTATCTGAATTCCAGTTACGTGAAATTGTAACAATTAATGGATGTTCGTTTGTCTGTATTGAATGATAGGTAGATTCGTACTAGTCATGAATATAAATAATTATATGTCATGGATGAGTATTACAACTATTTAATATCAAATGACTCTTGGGTTTGTGACTTAGCAGAGTCAATATTTAAGATAACTAAGTTATCTGGATTGTGTAATTAACCCATGTACTTAAAAGAGAAACGGTTAGGTCTCAGCGTAGAGCTTGTTACAATAGACACCTTAGATATTATAACTGCAAGTCAGTTACGGGACAATATCAATATTGTATGAATTAAATACCTGTAAATTGTGAATGATATTCTGCTAGGTAGTAGGCGTTAATTGCTTACTCCTACGATTGATTTAAAACCCATGACTTGTAAGCCTGAGTTTAGTATTGATGGTGAATGACTAACCCAATTAGGGTAGTCGTGGATAAATTGCGAGACTTATATAAGAGTTAAAGTGCTCGACTTGTAGACACCCCAATTTCGTACCCCTGGTATGTGACTGACATAAAATATCAAGAACTGTTAAAACTTAACAAATGTCAAGTTGCAGAAGTCAAAAATGCGAAAGAAAAAGCAGGATGCGCGAAACAGTGAACTGCAGGGGGGAAAACGACAAATTTTGAAACTTCCAAAAAGCCTTTGGTGCCGCCAAAGGGTTGCTTGGTGCCGCACCAAGCACCCTTCTGTTCATCTCTCTCACATTGAATAAGTACAAGCTTTAAAGCGCAAGGTACAAGCGGCTGATGCACGGGAAAGAAATTCAGAAATTCCTGCCGTCCTCTCCATCGCTATAAATAGGAGGCCGGCTCCCGCCATTTAACACATTTCATCCGCGATTTTTTTATCGCGAAGCTCGCCGTTCTTCGCTTAAAATTAGTACGAGAGGTGCGAGATAGGTGAGTGGAAGCCCTTAAAATCTCCAAACCCCATCCAAACTCTGCCAAATCAAAAACACATAGGTTATAAGTGATCCCTAGCCTAGTTGTTAGGTATCCACCTTAAAACCCCAAATTCCAAAAATCCCAAAATAAGTCAAGTTACTCTACCCTGTAACGAGCTAAAAAGTCAAAACTTAAGTCTAGGTTCCGCCTAACCGAAAGGCCAAACCAACCCAAATAAAGCTGTCACTCTGCCCGAGTTGACAAGCCCAAACCTCAAAACATCAATGAAATCAAGCAGCAATCCAGTTCAATTCAATCCAGTTCAATTCAAAACAAAAAGACTCCCTCTCCCGAGGAGGACAGAGCGAGCACACCACCGCTCTAAAAGGTAATACCTTTAAGAGCGTATTTTTATTTCATTTGTATTTTTCATTTTATTTATTTTCAAAAAGTTGTATTTTAAATCCAGCACAATGTAGCCAATATAAGACGTTGTGCTGCCCGGATTAGATTATGAAAAATTATGTAAAAGAGCCATTATAATGGCCAAATATTCTTAAATGTGTTTGTAATTATTGGAAGGAGGCGCCATGAGTCCGTAAATAATGTAGCCACGAATGTATCTGTTTAATTTTCCCTTGTCAAAATAAGACCTTATTTATTTGCTAGATTAATATAACAATGAGCATACTTCAGCCAAAAACGCTTTGAGACCGAAAGGGCGAGTTGGGTGCCTAGCACCTTCCCAACTCGTAACTTAGCCCCCGAACTCGCTTTCTAAAATCTCTGGTTTTCTTTTCTGGGTTTCCTTTATTTTTGCCTTAAAATAAAGGTGGCGACTCTAAAAACTTTCACATCCAGTGGGGCCTCGCAACATTCCCTCTTTGCACTTTTCTGTTCTTCCCTAAAAAAAGGAGATACGGGAATGGAGGGGTGATGTATTCCCATATCTTGGTATCCCCTAAACAAGGGATAACTTGATGCGGGAAACCCATAGCTCCCATAGCGATCTGATTGGGCCATAAGGCTATTTTAATAAATCCATAAGTGGGGGCGTCGCAATATCTTTTCTTGCACTTCTCTATTTTCCCCTGAAAGATAAAAGGGGAGAATGAGAATGGAAAGGTAATGCATTCCCATATCCTGTTATCCCCGAAATAAGGGATAACCTGACATGAGGAAACCCTTAGTTCCCATTTTGGATACAAAATCCACTCAAGGCAACCGAGGCACATTCCAACGTGCTAACATAGACAACACTCCTCTCGCACTTTGGATTTCGTCTTCCCCTAAACAAGGGAGGGTGGAACGAGAGCAGTGGTGTCCCGCATCCGCACGTACGCGCACCCCTATCCAAGGGCGCGCGGGGCGCGGGGGCACGTCCCGGAAACCTCACAGTAGTAGCTTTTTACATTTTGATTAGAGTTGTCAAAACGGGCATGCGGGGTGGGTTTTGCCCGCGGGCCTGAAAAGCCCGCTGTGAAACGGGGCGGGGTGAGAAAGCTCATAAATATAACGGTCCTGAAAACTCTTAGCCCAACCCGCCTGCAAGGCCAAGAAAAATTGTTTATACCAATATACATATACTACCAATATACCAATATACATCAATATTAAATATAAGTATAACTATAACATAGTAATTACTAATTAGTAAGCATAATAGTCCATAGTAGATTAGCAAAGCTGAAAGCCTCAAACTGTGAAATTAAAATGAAGAGTCCTACATAGCCGTTGGGATCAGAAATCTTACCTGTGACTCTGTAAAGGGCACTGAGGTCTGAAGCAAGGACGCCGGGATCTGGAAGCAGCAGGATTGGAGGCTGGAACATACGTCAGGATCTGGAAGCAGGGATGGCAAAGACGCTGTCGGCTACGCCTACTCAACTCGGCTGTGAGCTGTCGCTGGAGAGTAGAGGTCCTTGTTTCCTCGATCCTGGTCAGTGACTTAGTGGACCAGTGGAGGGAGAAAGCGTAGTGTGAACGGTAGAGAGACGAGTGACGGAGTGAGCGGCTGAGAGCTCCGACTCGCTGAGACGAAGACGACAACAGATCACAAAATATGCGGGCTGAGAGTCTTGTACTCTTCTTGATCTTCAGTTCTTCAGTCTTCACCCTAACTAAGTCTAACCTAACCCTTACTCCCTTAGTGGTTTAGTGCCTCAACTCAAGGTCAAAACTCAAGGGCCTACCCAAACGGGCAACAGATATCGAAAATTGGAAATATGGGCTGGGCCGCTTCATATAAGTTATTACTTATTAGTTATTAAGTTATAATAACTTAGTAAATTAGTAGTAATAACTTACAAATTAACAAATTAATTAATTAAGTTTAGAATATGCGAGCTGCCCGCGGCTCGCTCCGGCCCAACCCGTGAAAGCCTGTGGCCCGCACGGGCAAAACCCGCATCCTAGCAAGTCTTGAATACATCAACCCAACCCGCCCTTAATAGGTGGTGGGACGGGTATGCCCGTGAGCTTTTACACTATTTGACAGCTCTAATTTTGATGCCCAAAATTTGACAGATTTTCAATTGTGCATAGTGATGCCCAATGTTTTCATTGCGATACCCGAATTTGGGCAGTGGCTTTTTGCATTTCGATGACTGAAAATTGACAGATTTTCAATTGTGCATAACGATACCCAAATTTGGACAGTGGATTTTTGTATTTTGATGCCCAAAATTTGACAGATTTTCAATTTTTCATAGTGTTGCCCAATGTTTCATTGCAATGTTCAAATTTGGGCAGTGGTTTTTTATATTTTGATGCCCAAATTTTGACAGATTTTCAATTATGCATAGCCATGCACAATGTTTTCATTGCGATGCCCACATTTGGGTAATGGTTTTTTGCATTTCGATGCCCAAAATTTAACAGATTTTCAATTGTGCATAACGATGCCCAATGTTTTCATTGTAATGCCCAATTTTGGGCAGTGGCTTTTTGCATTTCCATGCCCAAAGTTTGACAGATTTTCAATTGTGGATAGCGATGCCAAATATTTTCCTTGAAATGCCCAAATTTGCGCAGTAGTTTTTTACATTTTGATGCCCAAAATTTGATAGATTTTCAATTGTGCATATTGATGCCCAATGTTTTTCTTGCGATGCACAAATTTGGGCATTGGCTTTTTGCATTTCGATGAACAAAATTTGACAGATTTTCAATTGTGCATAGCGATGCCCAAATTTGGGCAGTGGCTTTTTGCATTACGATGCGCAAAATTTGACAGATTTTCAATTGTGCATATTGATGCCCAAATTCATTGCGATGCCCAAATTGTACATAGCGATGGCCAATGTTTTCATTGCAATACCCAAATTTGGGCAGTGACTTGTTGCATTTCGAAGCCCAAAATTTGACTGATTTTTAATCGTCCATAGTCATGCCCAATGTTTTCATTGCAATACCAAAATTTGGGTAGCAGCTTTTTGCGTTTTGATACCCAAAATTTGACAGATTTTCAATTGTCCGTCGCGATGCCCAATATTTTCATTGTGATGCCTAAATTTGTGCAGTGGCTTTTTGCATTTTCATACCCAAAATTTGACAGATTTTCAATTGTGCATAGCGATGTCAAATGTTTTCATTACGATGCCCAAATTTGGGCAGTAGCTTTTTGCATTTTGATGGCCATATTTTGACATATTTTCAATTGTGCATAGAGATGCCCAAATTTGGACAGTGGTTCTTTGCATTTCGATACCCAAATTTTGATATATTTTCAATTGTGCATAGCGATGTCCAATGTTTTCATTGCGATGCCCAAATTTGGACAGTTGTCTTTTGTATTTTGATGCCCAAAATTTTCACATATTTTCAATTGTGCATAGTGATACCAGAATTTGGGTAGTGGCCTTCTGCATTTTGATGCTCAAAATTTTATTGTGCATAGAGATACCCAAATTTAGGCAGTGTCTTTTTGTATTTTGATTCCCAAAAATTGACATATTTTTAATTGTGCATAATGATGCCCAATGTTTTCTTTGCGATGCCCAAATTTGGGCAGTGGCTTTTTGTATTTTGATGCCCAAAAATTGACAGATTTTCAATTGTGCATAATGATGCCCAATGTTTTCTTTGCGATGCCCAAATTTGGGCAGTGGCTTTTTGTATTTCGATGACCAAAATTTGACAGATTTTCAATTGTACATAGCGATGCCCAAATTTGGGCAGTAGATTTTTGCATTTCGATGACCAAAATTTGACAAATTTTCAATTGTGCATAATGATGTCCAATGTTTCATTGTGATGCCCAAATTTGGGCAGTGACTTTTTGCATTTTGATACCCGAATTTTGACAGATTTTCAATCGTGCATAGCTATGCCTAATGTTTTCATTGTGATGCCCAAATTTGGGTTTCGAAGCCCATAATTTGACAGATTTTCAATTGTGCATAGCGATGACCTATGTTTTCATTGCGATGCCCAAATTTGGGCAGTGGCTTTTCATATTTCGATGCCCAAAATTTGGCAGATTTTTAATAATGCATAGTGATGCCCAATGTTTTCCTTGCGATGCCCAAATTTGGGCAGTAGCTTTTTGCGTTTTGATGCCAAAATTGAACAGATTTTCAATTGTGTATAGCGATTCCCAATGTTTTCATTTTGATGCCCAAATTTGGACAATGACTTTTTGCATTTCAATGACCAAAATTTGACAAATTTTCAATTGTGCATAACGATGCCCAAATTTGGGCAGTGGCTTTTTCCATTTTAATGCCTAAAATTTGACAGATTTTCAATTGTGCATAGTGATGCCCAATGTTTCATTGCGATGCCCAAATTTGGGTAGTGGGTTTTTGCATTTTGATGCCCAATATTTTACAGATATTCAATTGTGCATAACGATCCCCAATGTTTTAATTGCGATGCCCAAATTTGGGCTGTGGCCTTTTGCATTTCGATGCCCAAAATCTGACAAATTTTTAATTGTTCATAGCGAAGCCCAAATTTGGGTAGTAGCTTATTGCATTTCGATACCCAAATTTTGACATATTTTCACTTGTGCATAGCGATGCCAAATGTTTTCATTGTGAGGTCCAAATTTGGGCAGTGGCTTTTTGCATTTTGATGCCCAAAATTTGATCAATTTTCAATTGTGCATAGCGATGTCCAATGTTTTCATTGCGATTCCCAAATTTGGGCAGTTGCTTTTTGCATTTTGATGCCCAAATTTTTCACATATTTTCAATTGTGCATAGCGATGCCCAAATTTGGGCAGTGACTTTTTACATTTCAATGCCCAAAATTTGATAGATTTTCAATTGTGCATAGCGATGTCCAATGTTTTCATTGCGATCCCCAAAATTTGGGCAGTGGCTTTTTGCATTTTGATGTCCAAAATTTGACAGATTTTTAATTATGCATAGTGATGCCCAAAAGTAGCCTTTTGCATTATTTTGATGCCCAAATTTTGACATATTTTTAATTGTGCAAAGAGATGCTCAAATTTAGGAAGTGGTTTTTTGCATTTTGATGCCTAAAATTTGACAAATTTTCAACTGTGCATGATGATGCCCTATGTTTTCATTTCGATACCCGAATTTGGGTAGTGGCTTTTTGCATTTCGATGACCAAAATTTGACAGATTTTCAATTGTGTACATCGATGCGCAAATTTGGACAGTGGCCTTTTGCATTTCGATGCCAAAAATTTGACATATTTTCAATTGTGCATAGTGATGCCCCAATGTTTCACTTCGATAGCCAAATTTCGACAGTGGTTTTTTGCATTTTGATGCCCAAATTTTGACAGATATTCAATTGTGCATAGCGATGCCCAATGTTTTCATTGCGATGTCCTAATTTGGGCAGTGACTTTTTGCATTTTGATGCCCAAAATTTAACTGATTTTCAATTGTGCATAGCGATGCCCAATGTGTTCAGTGCGATGCCCAAATTTTAACAGATTTTTAATTGTTCATAGTGATGCCCAATGCTTTTAATTAGATGCCCAATTTTAGTTAGTGCCTTTTTGCATTTTGATGCCCAAATTTTGACAGATTTTCAGTTGTGCATAGCGATGTCCAATGTTTTCATTGCGATGCCCAAATTTGGCAGTAGCTTTTTCCATTTTGATGCCAAATTTTGATAGATTTTCAATTGTACATAGCGATTCCCAAATTTGGGCAGTAGTTTTTTTTTTTTGCATTTTGATGTATAAATTTTGACTGATTTTCAATTGTGCATAGCGATAGCAATGTCCAATGTTTTCATTGCAATGCCCAAATTTGGCTAGTGGCTTTTTGCATTTTGATGCCCAAATTTTTACAGATTTTCAATTGTGCATAGCGATGCCCAAATGTGGGTAGTGCCTTTTTGTATTTTGATGCCCAAATTTTGACATATTTTCAATTGTGCATAGAGATACCCAAATTTTGGCAGTGGCTTTTTGCATTTTGATGCCTAGATTTTCAATTGTACGTATCGATGTCCTATGTTTTCATTGCGATGCTCAAATTTGGGTAGTGACTTTTTGCATTTTGATGCCTAAAATTTGACAGATTTTCAATTGTGCATATAGATGTCCAAATTTGGGCAGTGGTTTTTTACATTTCGATGCCCAAAATTTGACAAATTTTCAATTGTGCATAGCGATGTCCAATGTTTTCATTGCGATGCCCAAATTTGGGTATTGGCTTTGTTCGCACATCTTTCCTTCATTATAAGGTATCTTCGTCATTTCCCACCCAAAAAGTGTACTTTAACGGTTTAAAATAAATATAGCAAATTTAGACAGTTATAATTCTACCAAAAGGGATTGGCTTGATTATCACTCTAATTTTTTTAAAGGATAAGTTTTTAGATTTTTTACAATGGTGTTAGTATATTTGTACTTGGTCCCTTGTGGGAGAATTTTTTTCGAATATCCCCAATAATAGTGTTATTACTAGTAAAATATGGTTTACAATGGAACAATTCTTCACTTCTAGTTTATGTACAAAATTGTGAGAGTTCCCACTCTGATCACAAATTGTCAAGCAAAGTGCATGTGAGGTCAATGTGTATTTTCAAGACATAATTGTTACAGGGTGATAACTCTAGCAATGTTGTTTATGGTATGGCATCGTCATGGGACATTAGTGGAGTCTAAGCTTGGTAAAACCTACTAGATAAAAGAACGTATGATGTCCCAAGTAGGATTACTTAGCAGTTTAGCACATTAAAAAGTAATGCTATAGGTAACTAATCAGTACGAAATTTTATAGAAAAAAGATAATGTGATATTCTATGAGTCCGTCTTATTGAATATATTGGTGGCTTTAATTCATATTAACATGAGAAGCTAACAAGACAACACAAAGGATTATATTATTTTTGTGCACAAAATTTAATTCTCATTAAATGTCTTGTTATAGTGGCAAAGCCGACATATTTTAGAATATGGGTCAAAATTGTTTTACAAGGGATATGTTTGGTATTTTTTTTTTTTAAAGAGGATCAGTAGTGGTTCCCCACTTACCTTTTGGGTGACTCGAACCCACGACCTATTAGGTATAGGTGAAGCGTCTTACCACTACGCTGCACTTATTTGTCTAAGGGATATGTTTAGTAGTATTTAACTTTGACTTAAAAGAGGTCCAAACTATTACATAATGTAGATTTTTTGGAAAAATTATGGATTAGTCTTTTCTTCAATGTTTTCAACAGCTTTACAACCTCATATTTTTCTTGTAACTTTCCTTTGTCATAAGCTTTCTTCCTTCTCTTCTAAAAAATGCTTTACTTATTGGGTGAGAGGGGGTGGGGGGCGGGCATTGCCTCTGAACCCCCACAATGGGGCCGCTGTCTTGTGACTTGATCGAACAGGTCGATCTTCGTTTCGTTGCCTCCAACAATTGTAATTTTCGAATAATTTAGGAAGAATACGTTGGAACTATGGTAGGAGACGGATTTATGCATTTTATGAAGAATATTATAAAAAAGACCTTTTTTTTTCAATTAAAAAAGAAAGAGAGTAATGCAGCGATTTAAACTTTAGAAAAAGGCATCAGCCGACAATTTTTTCCACCTATAATCTAGTTAATCATCCCATTATGTTCTTGGATTCCAGTGCATTAAGACATGATTAGATCATGTTTAGAAATTAGATAAGTTTAGAGTTGTTCATACAAAACATTCTTCGTACCCTCATGTGTTGCTTTGGGGTTCAATCCTATTGCATCAGGTCTAATCTTCAATGGCCATGATATTGCCTAACATATCCCCGGATTAGTTATGTGATTTCGACTTTTAGACAAAGCATTTCCCTAATAATAAATCAATCTCCTGTAAAATCGTCTTACGGATCTTAATTCGTAAGACGGAACTCCCCTCTCTCATAGTTTAACTCACCAACACACGGTGAGTCGGGTAAGATAGAACTCCCCTCTCTTGGATTCGTAAGACCGTCTTACTCAAGTTTGTACCTAAATCAAAATACAAAGATTATCATCAATGGCAAAAACTTAGGTAGATCGGTCTTACAGATATTTTTTGTAAGACGGATCATCTTTATCCGATTCAGCGTGTGTTGGTAGATTGAGTTGTGAAAAAGTGAAGCTCTGACTTACAAATTAAGATTTGTAACACGGTCTTATAGAAACTTACTCATCATCGATTGTCAATTTGAGGTGTAAACACTACCCGTTAAAAGATGACCATCACCATCTTGCCTTGCATAGGCAATTTGGCATAGACACTCCTCTAGAGTTTCTTAAGGTAGAACGTTGATTTGAGTTTACAACAACCTTAAGCACTTCTTTTTTTCCCTTTCATCTCTTGTCGTTATAGTGTAACTTCCAAAGGTGATTTTATTTTCTAAAAATATGTTGAATATCTATTTGAAATCTGGTCAAATCTATCAAAAAGATCAAAGGATCCCTCTCCTTTGTACTTTGTAGTTTGTACAAGTATGTAGGATGTATATTTTTGCAACAAAAAAAAAAAAAAAATAGCACAAAATCAAATAAGATTGGTACACGTTAAATATAAAATCAAATAGAATTACTATACATACAAAATCAAATACAAGTTGTAAAAATATGTTAAATATCAATAGATTTTGTTAGCAAATGCAAATCACAAGTTCATGTTTGTAAAAATAGTTTTTCCCGTCAAAAGTAAAGATTCTCATGTCTATTCTGCTCACGACTCTTCTTTTTATATTTAAAATTCAATGTGTATATATCAAATCAATACTCAAAATATATTTGTTCAACATTCAAAATATGGATTGCAATTTTTAAAAGTTTATGTAGGCTTTGGTCAAAGTTTAAATTTGACCTGGATAAAAGTTTGGTCAACATAATTGATAGAATGATAGTGTTTCTCACTTCCATACTATTTCAAGTTTTGGGCATAGGTGTCCAACGTTCATTACTCTCTCAATCTCATTTATATTTACACTAGATTTTGTGCCGATTAATGTGTGCCCAAGGTTTTGTAGAGGTTGGAAACAATTAATATTTTAAGTAGCGATCACATACAAAACCTCAAACATATATTGATTCGTTCTCATATGTATGATCAAATATGACACTATAACGAAAGTGAATAAATAATAATACAAAACTAATTAGTAAACTTCAGGATATGATAACAAAATTTTCAATTTCAAAAGAACATTTACTAGAGATGTATAATCGCTTACATAGGATAACAATGAGAATAATTTATTTATTTTTGATATGTAAGTATGACTCCTTATTGATATGAGGATTGAAACCAAGAATCTCAAGATCTTTACCCGAGTGTTGTTGCCATCTCTCCCAATAATATTACAATCTAATTTCTAATCTTGACAGGCCCAAGAACACTTCACCAAGTAATATGGAATATTATTGTCTACTCTCTCTCTCTCTCTCTCTCTCTCTCTCAACACTCTCCACAATCATCCAACTCACTCCACAGCTAATATAACATCACACTCCAATAAATATTCAACCAAAAAATAAAGAGGCTATAAAAGCCGATACCCACTTATGTAATGTTAAGCTTAGACCGAAAAAAATAATAATACAGAGATGAAGAGAGAAAAGGCTTACATACTGTTTGTTATACTGCACAGGTTTTCACTTCACTACTCTACCTTTACTCTACCTTAAAAGACAATAAACTGATTCCTCAACCTAATACCACAAACAACACTGCCTAAATATGAAAATCATAGGAACCATTGGAGAAAGATAAAAGTGCAAATAGAACAACCGATAAGAACCAACTGTAAAATGAAACAACCAAATCAGTAATAGGAAAGCAAAATGTGACAGTAGAGAGAGAGGCATACTTCTTCACTAACATTCTTGCAATATTCCTCCAATTTCTTATTACATATGCTTTGCGACTCAGAGAAAAGGAACCCTGACAGCTATCTAAATTCCTCAAATGACAATCCAAATGCACATAAAAACTACCAAATTAAGCAAAGTACAACTCCAAACTACACTTAAAAATGAATCAGCACATCCCAATTAAATGATAACTTGAACAACTTAATAGAGTTTAAATTTACTAAATACTAATTCAGGAACCAAACAATTAGGTACATAACTTTTTTAAACAAATCAAAAAAGAAAATCTGATCAATTATTGCAAAGAAAAATTGGGGTATATACCCAATTTTAGGGTGAGAAAAAAGAGACAGTAACCAATTTCAAAGCAAACGGAACGCATAGTGGAAAAGGAAGTAAAATTGAAAGAAAACATGGGAAAGAGCTTGCGTCCTGTGGAGACCGGATTATTGCAGAGGTAAACTAATTAACAAAGTTGGGATGAGAGATTTTGGGTAGAAATGGTCAAATTGAATAGGTGAGAGTCATGTACACTAGCAATTGCCTGAGAATGTGTTCTCATTAGAATTGCCTTTCAGCAAGCAATATAAATATAATACTCCCTCTGTCCTAAAATGAGGTTTGAATTTTAAAGTTTTCTAGTCCCCAAATGAGGGTCAATTTTTGTGTACTTTTAATAAATTCAGCTTTACTAACTACTATGTTATAACATAATCGAGGTACTTCAATTTTGTGAAAATCTAAAAAATGACACTGATATGACCGAGGGAGTGTAACTCAAAAGTTTACAGAAAGCAAATATGTTTCAAAATTATGCAAGACACCAACGAGAAAAACACC
>CM028377.1:26778071-26926475 GCA_013146195.2 Codonopsis lanceolata | reverse complement strand
CTATCTCTTTATAAGCATCCCTACCATCTGATTTATCCTTAAAAACACACTCACTCTCACTTTTCACTCTTACCTTTCTCTCTCTAAAAACCTCTCTCACTTCTACAAACTTCTTCTTCTTCAAAAGCTCTTTTTCTTCTCAAACCCTAACCCTAAATTCCTCTGGTATTTTCCATCTCTCTTTTCCTTCTCTCTTTTTCACGTTTCTTAACCTATCTGTTGTTATTTCAGGAAATGGCTTCGAATACGGTAGTTGGATGTCTTCTAGACATCGTTTCTCTGAATGCAGAACCTCTAGGGCTTGAGCTGATTAATCTTTATGACGATGGTTCCACTACCTATACTATCCCTGATGAAACTCAACGAGCAGGGTGGCTTACCATGAGAGGTGAAGTTCCAGTAGAGCTTGCCTTCGACAAGCACAAGCATCGTTTTGCTCCACTTCACTATGCCCTAGCCACGGTATTGGACAAGTGCCTCATAATCAAATCTGGGGGCCATGACAAGATTACTGAAGCTCAAATGTTTCTCATGGAAGGGATTGTAGAAAACTGTGAAATGAACTGGGGAGCTATTTTGGTGGGGTAAGTAAAAGTCAACATTGCCAAGTACAAGGAGAACATGGCAACTGGAAATCCAAGGCTCACTTATCACCTGATCTTAAATCAGTTTCTTCGATCCATTCCTACTCTTCAGCATCTACTCATCAACGTTGGTGATCTTGAACCAGTCAAGATCAAGAAGTATGTTGCTGCTGATATCAGGCGAGCTAGTATCTCAAGCAGATTTGGTCAGGAAGCACCACCAGTTCAGTCAAGCAGGAGACCAAGGAGAACAAGGACCCAAGCTCTTGGTGTCATCCAATACCAATTGATGATGGTCAAGAACCAAGTTGCTCAGCCAAGTGTTCAGCCAACAAGAATTCAGCCATCCAGAGGTCAGTCAAGAGCTCACCCAGCCTGTAGGTCGCCAACTAAAACCGGTCGCCCTTGTTGTGCAAGAGGCTGAAGTTCCTGATAGGAGGCAACCTAGGAGGAGGAGACTGACACTGGCAGCTGATACTGCTGCAAAAAGACAGAGAAGGAATCATGAACTCAATCCATGTACCTTTGTTCCTTTCTCCCCTATTGCTACAACTGATCCTGCTCCCAACTCTCCCCCTTCCAATCCTAAATCTCCAAATACTGCTCCTATAAAAATTTCCCCCAATTAGGAATCCTACCTTTCATCCTAGGCATTCCTACTATCAAGCTAATCCAGTATCCAATTCCCCCAAACTGGGTCTTCCTTATAGACCATTTTCCCTACTTTGTTCAGTTTCTCATTTCTTTTCATGAGGAGAAGAAAGCTGACAAACCCCCTGTCAACCCAGTCAAGTACATTGACCACAACCTGAAACGGAGACCTTATGTGTTATACCCTGCCACTCCAAACCTCAGTCAAGAAGACTTAGTGGCCAATTATGGCAAGTACTTTGACCCTCTCCCTCTGCTCTGGAACAGATTCTATCTCTCTAATGATAGATTTGTTCAAGATGAGCTGGTCTATTTAGTATGGACAATGAATAGCAAGGTTCATGAACTACCATCTCTTCCTTCCAATGATCCCTTCCTGGTTGGCAGACTTGCACTGCCTGAAGATGATGACCTTAACCAGGATTGGGAACAACCTACCGTAGACCCAGCCAAGTTAGCCCGTATCCAGAGAGCCGCCAACAAATATGTCCAGGATGCAGTTAACACTGCAAACCAAGCTTATATCGAACTCCACAGACGGATGGCCTCCATGCCAGGAGGAGCTTCCATGAGCACTGCTTTTCCAGATGCTATGTCAAGTCAACCAGCCCCATTGGTTACTGAATCAATACCCACTATTCCTTACATCACTCCTTCAGCTATTCCCTTTGTTGTGTCAGCCACAACCTTACCAGCTTCAGTCTCACCTCAGCCCACTGCCATTTCCACTTCTACTTTGCAACCTATCTCTCTACCCACCTTCAATCCAACCATTGATGCCTCTTCTTCCATTCCTCCTACTGTTCCTCTCCCTACCTTACCAACATCAGTACCAGTTCCTCAACCTTCAATCCCCCTTCCAGTGACTCTTCCTCCAATTCTACCCGTGTCAGTCACTCCATCCCTTGTGTCAGTCACTCCATCCCTTCCCATTCCCACATTGACTGATACCATTCATGTCCCAATTCCTACTGTGTCAGCCATTCCTGTCCCTCTAACTGATGTCCCAGCTACTGTTCTTATCTCATCAGCTGACACTGCAGCTGCTTCTCTTCTTCTTCCCACAGCTGACATACCATCTCACCCAAATCAGGCCTCCCCTTTATTTGTTCTGCCTGACCTCTCCCTTCACACATCCCTCACCCTTTCAGTCAGTCCAATATCGACCATCAAGCCTACTCAACCTGAGCCTTCCATAGAAGAAGCTTCTGATTCCCTCTCTTCTGAAAAATCTGTGGACCAAACCGCCATAGACTCATCATCTGACTCCTCCAAGTCCACTTCTGAGGATGAGTCTCTTCTCAGCCCCTCTCAGTTAGCCAGTAGAAAAGCCAGAATTCAAAGGAAGATTGTTTCCAAGGCTTTGCTTCATCCTACAGGCACCAAAATTGTCTTTCCTGAAGACATGCCTACCCCTTCACCTGAGCCAGAAGCCCAAGCTCCAGCCTATCCCATGGATGTCTTTTTTCCACCTGACCCTGAGGATGCTGATATCCATACTTATCAGTTATTCTCCAATGAGCATGAATCCTCTCAGCCACCTGCTCCAGAATCTGCAACCCCTGGTTCTCTCTGTCTGTCAGCCAAGCTAGACCTTCTGTATACCCATCATTTGCACATGAAGTCAGCCTTCACACACCATACCAACCAGCTTGCTACACTTCAACAGCAAGTAGCTTCTCTGCTACCAAATCTTACCCAGATCATCACCACCGAGGTGCAAGCTGCCATTGCTGCTGGTGCCCCTCGTGAAGCTCATATGGATGACTGGAGGACCATCTTACTCTACCAGCAAGAATGGTCCAACCGTGCCTTCAATGCTGAAGCAGCACTGCTTTAAACCATTCAGGAGGAAAAGAAGCAGAAAGCACGAGCTGATGCTTACATGGCAGAAAACAAGATTCTCAAACAGCGTCTGAAACTGATGCCTGATCAGCCAGTGACACCAGTGCATGAAGCTGACCCTAACAAAGACCCAGAAGTTGAAGCACAGGCAGAAGAAGCCCAAGCTGAACCTCAAGCAGAAGCTGAAGAAGGCAACCAAGTACATGCAGATCCAATAACTGAAGAAGGAAACCAAGCTGAACAAGAACAAGTGCAGGAACATGAAGCTGCTGAAACTAATAGAGAAGCTGAAGTTGGTCCATCAGTTGAAGCAGACAAGAACAACTGAAGGATCCACATCAACCAACTGGATATCTCATCTCTCTAAACCTTGAACAACTTTTAAACTCTCGTTTTACTTGTAGTTTACATTTGGCATTTTTAAGTTTTCAGTTACCTTTCTTCATATATTATTTGCTTGTTGCCCTAACATCACTTTTGCATGAACTTTAAATTCGTTTGGCTTTCTACTTTCAAGTGAATGGTTTTAAGCAAATAGGAGGAGATTGTTGAATCTTGCATATAAATAGATTTGCTTAAAAACATTTCACTTGATTGTCAGCCAAGAAATTCTAGTAATCTTTGGTCAGCCCGAAAATTATTTTGTCAGCTATTCATTTCAGTTTACCTTAATGTTTAGTGTTAGTTTGCTTTTCCTTATTTGATTAATCATACTTGTACTGACACTTTCCTACTTTGTGTTTTTGGTAGATATTCTGCTAGAAAATATTTCCCAGGATCTTTTGAGATCTTGCATCTGCCAAACACATTTTCAAATTCAAAATGTGTTCCTAACGGGTTGCTTTTGAAGACTATCTATAAATATCCACTGGAAGCATTTTTGAAGACAAGCAATTTCTTACAGAAGTCAAAAGCCTATATACTTTCAATTTCTCTGTGACTTTGTCTTCCAAGAAAACATTAGCTAGATACTCCTCTTTGAACATTTCTTTCTAGTTATTGTTTAGGCAAACACTGAGTGATTTATTTCACATTATTTAGAAATCAGTCAGTTTGTCTCACGAGTTTGATTGCTTCTCAATCATTCTCCACAAACACCGGTCTTTTGTTGTACACTGATCCATTAGAGATCAAATAGATTTTTAATAAAATTAGTGCACTTCAAAAATCCAAGTCTGACCAACTTGGTAGTGGACGTAGCAGTTTATCTGTGAACCACTTCAACTGATTTGTCAGCCGCTTCTTAAATCCTTGCAAACTGACTCAACACTTAAGAAGTTTTTCAACTAATTAAGTGTCAGTCAGTTAACAACAATTGTTTCCTTAATTGTTCAGTTAATTTGTATTTCAATTTCCTCTCTATTTTCAGTGATCAACATTAAAAGCAACTTCTTTTGAAAAACAATTGTGTCAGCCAGCTGACCAACATTTATCAGCTTAAGCATTTTCAAAAGTATCAGCCAGCTGACCAATTCTTCAGCTGACTGATAAAACTAAATTTTCCGCTGCCAATATTTTAAGTTTTACAAACCAACCCTCAAAGTTTCTTTTTAAAGGCTATTCACCCCCCCCCCCTCTAGCCTTAACTGTTGCCATCTGGACTTACAATGCTGCCATTTAAGACTGAAGAAAGATGACACTTGACGAATTGTTCTGATTTTGAAAACAACTCTAAGTCTTATAACTCAGTGCATTCAAGAGATCATCAACAGATCCAGAAGTCCTCGTCAACAACAAGAAGTCGTGCATCAACATTTATTATTTTACTTCTTGTTGTTATTCTTTCAAATATCTATACTTCTGCACGAATTAAATATCATGTTCTCACAGATATTTAATTCCTTAACCCCCAAACACAAGTCAATATTTTGTACACGATCCATTGGGAATATTCTTTGTAATAGATCTAGTGGAAAACATAGTGCACTATTTAAATCCAAGGTTGACTGCCTTAATTGGTGGTGGACGTAGCACTCTTTATAGTGTGAACCATCCCAAAATACTTGTGTTAATTCCCTTACTGTTTGTCTATTCTTTTATCTGCTTAATACTTCATTTATCATTACCCTTTACAACATATTTAAGTAAATTGTTTAGGTCTACCGGTAGTCCTTATCGGCAGACTTGATTCAGCCTTATTGAAAGACTTCCGCTACTTCAATCTTTTCAATAGATTGAAAGTACCTTTCAAAGAACTTACTTAAAAGTTTTTAAGTGTATAATAAGTTATTCAACCCCCCCCCCTTCTAGCTTATTATTGTGCCCGTTGGGACCCACAAAAGTGACACATTTTAAGGTTGAAAGTGACACTATAAAGGAAATTTATTATAATTCTCATTAAAATTCAAAGTAATACTCTTAATGCTAAAAAGTGACACATTTAATACTTGACGGACCTTAATGGACTTTAACAAAATGTTAAATGACACGTTTAAAGCCAAACGCAACACCTTGAAAAGACAAATGTGACACATTTTAAGGTTGAAATTGACACTATAAAGGGAAATTTATTATAATTCTCATTAAAATTCAAAGTAATACTCTTAATACTAAAAAGTGACACTATTAATACTAAAAATTAACACTCTTAATACTAAAATGTGACACTCTTAATACTAAAATGTGGCACATTTAATACTAAAACGTCACACTCTTAATACTAAAAAGTGAAACTTTTAATACTAAAAAGTAACACATTCAATACTAAAAAATGTTACTTTAAAACTAACGTTGACTGCTAAAAGTGACACATTTAATACTAAAACTTGACATTTTCAATGCTAAAAAAGGACACATTTAATATTAACAGTGTCATTTTATAGTATAACATGTGTCACTTTTGGCCTTGAAAGTGTCACTTTACATTTTTAATGAAAATTATAATTTTTCCCTAAAAAATTGTTACTTTTTGGGCTTAAATATGTCACTTTTAGTCTTAAATGTGTTACTTTCACTTTGAAAAATGTCTCATTTTTTTATAAATAAAAATCGTTACGTTTGACATTAAAGTGTTATTTTATAACATTAAAAGTGTCATTTTTTTAGAATTAAATGTATTACTTTTTAGCATTGAAAATATCACGTTTTAGTATTGAATGTGTCACTTTTTAGTATTAAGAGTGTCACTTTTTAGTATTAAGAGTGTCACATTTTAGTATTAAGAGTGTCACGTTTTAGTATAAAATGTGTAACTTTTTAGTATTAAGAATGTCACTTTTTAGTATTAAGAGTGTCACTTTTTAGTATTAAAAGTGTCACTTTGTATTTTAATAAGAATTATAATAAATTTTCATTTATAGTGCCACTTTTAACATTAAAATGTGTCACGTTTGGTTTTAAATGTATCATTTAGCATTTCATCAAAGTCCATTAGGATCTGTCAAGTATCCCATGGCAATTGATGCTAACGGATCTGACAAAGGATTAAACTGCAAGACATGGGAATTCGGCAGCAAACATTGAAAGTGGAGGGACACCGGAGCAAATAGAGAAATGAGCATTATAACATAATTTTGATGCTAGGGAGTATCAAACCTTAAACCACTTTCAACTAAACCTCTAAGTTCCACCTATCACCAACTCGGCTAAACTATTTTTATGTTAATTATTAACAGATTTAATTATTAACCCACGAATTTGTAAATGGCTTACGAATTTAGGATCCGTAAGACCGTTCTACACAAGTCTTTGCCTTTAAAGTTTGACTGATTGATAAAAAATCAAAATTAATTAAACACCGCCACCTCCAATGGAGAGAGGTGTCCTACTCTCATCCATGCATCTTCTTTGTTTCTCTTTCCTTGACACAACACTTCACTCCAAGTTAGTTTCTTGTTTGCCTGACTTTGAAGGAGAGTAGGACACCTCTCTCTCTCTCCCCCCTCTCATTCTCATGTGGGGTTCTCTCATTCAATGGGCACCGTCCGATCGAATGTCTGCAACTTAATGCCCAAGACATATTCACATGGTTCCGGATAAATAGTCAATTATTTTATTTTATGAGTTTTACTTAAATAGTATATTTTTAAAAATTAAAACATAAAAATATTATTTTATTAATAATGAGTTACTAAAAGTGTTATTTAAAAAAATTAACTTTTAAACAAATACTCTTTATCTAAAACAAAAGGTATTTTGGAATGAAGCATAACTTAGTGGCTAGATGAATAATCTCGACCTAAGAGGTTATGGGTTTAAGGGATAAGTGAAGAACCATTAAAGATCCTCTTGAAAAAAATTGTTGGACAAAGAAAATTGAAGGTGTTAGAGTATCACCAATACAAATGTGGACTTGATTTTATGTAGCTTTGGATAATTAACACTCTTAGGGCTTGTTTGGTAGTCAGACAAGGATAAGCAGTATTATTACTCTCAGTACTATTAGTGCCCTCGCTATTAATCCTCACTTGTATATCGGGGGTAATTTTGAGATTACAAATGTTAAACTCAATTTTTTTAGTGAGGGCGCTAATAATACCACCCTCTTCCTTGGTATTAATAGTGATGCAATAATGGCTTAATCCGGATAACTCGTGTTATTAGTTTCGACCACCTATTGCGTACCAAACATCAGGTAACTCGGCTTATTAATCCTATCTGCCTTTAACCCTGGCTACCAAACGGCACCTTAATTACATATGATATTTTTTTTCTTTTCATTCACATTCTATTAAATAAGACCTCTCCAATTCAACTGTGAGATTTGATCTTATGTGGCATGAGCCCCATCGATAACCAAAGGGATCGACAGTTGAAAGAGTTTTTTTAAAAAGAAAGATGTTGACTACAATGTATATTCACATCCTCGACTAGATTGTGAAAAAAAAAAAACTTGGCAACCTTATTGGCAATGCAGAAAAAAATATAATTAATTGGTTAACACGTCTTATCCATAACTTTTTTTACAATTGCATGGAAGAGTTTTATTTTTTTAATGTGTAAATTCTAGGTGATATTCAATTTTTACAACATTCACATGTTCATTGGGTTATTTTTCTACATGTGCTTGATAAACATTGAAGTTATGAAAAAAGTTTGGTAGTTCCGTGTGTAATTAACAAAAGTAGAAAGTAAATACTCCCTCTTTTTCGGATAAAAAGTTCAGTATTTTATTTTGAGATATTTTACTTAAAGAATTATTTTCAAAAATTAAGGTATAAAAATGTTATTTTATTACTAATGATCTACTAAAAGTATTTTTTTTTTTTAAGTTTTGATTTTCAAGCGGTGACTCTTTACCTAGAACAGAAGGAGTATCAAATAAATTTTGTCCGAAATATTAATTCACCCATCTCCCTCAACCCACTACATGTGTGTGTGTCCGTGCTCGGCAGTCGGCACAATTGAGTTAGAGTAGGTCTCCTGTAAGACCGTCTTACGGATCTTAATTTGTAAAATAGAATTATACACTTTCACATCTCAACCCATCAATACATGATGAATCAAATAAAAAAGATCAATTTTACAAAAAATATTTGTAAAATTATTTTACACAAGTTTTTGTCATTGAATTAAGCAAGTACATGAGTGGGCAATTGACAAAATCACCCAAACATCCAGCATTTATGACAAACTAGTGTTTGTATCCGTGCGTAAAACGCACGACAAATATGTTTTTCAACTAAATTATATATATATAATTAAAAGAATAAATTAGGAGACACTGTTTAACTAAAAATATATAACAATAAGATTAGTCATTATAAATTTTGAAAATTAATCATTTTCTACAAAATAATTTTATATATAATTATTCAATTGAAAAAAAGCAAACACCAAAATGATCATTTAGTCATACTATGATTTTGATATGGATCAAATAATTCAAGACTTTAACATTACTACATTCATCCCAAAAGAAAGGATGATGATAATTTAAAAACTGATGGAGATTTCATTTCAATAGTTTTTGAATGGACACAAAGAGAACGATGAATAATAATATTGGGTCGGAAGAAGTATATATTTACTGATTAAATATCATCTAATAGAAAAAGACAATAATATGTGAAGTTGGCCCCCAAAAAAGTCATTAAATATCATGTTAATTACGTGCTCCCTCCGTTTCGGGTAAAAAGTCGTTGTTTGAAAGTCAAACTTTTGAAAAAAAAATGACACTTTTAGTAATCCATTAGTAATAAAATGAATAATTGCGGGCCGGTTCTTTATTTAGAAATTATAACCTCCGGTACGTTATTTTTTATCCAACCGCATAAGTCCATTTTTTTCTTCCTAAAATGTCCCTCCTCCCGTTGATGGATATCAATCACTGGAGTTGACACGAATTCAAAGAAAATAGATCTAAAAATATAGGACTTAACATTTTAATTAGTTTCGTTTTAATTTTTTTTTTCATAGAACTGGATAATTTGAGCTTGTCAATTTTAGAGTTGGAATTTTCCTAAATTATATATTGACAAATTATTTTGATTTTATTAATTTATTTTTACATCCTCTAGTTTTTCAGACATGCTTCCTTAAAGCATAGATGTAGATCCGAAATTTTTGAATATGTAATCTATGAGAAGTACATAACTTTATTTTTAAGAAAATAAAATTATAATAAATATAGATCCTATCTTTATAGATGGATTTAATTTATTTTTTAAAAGATCTGGGTAAACACAAAGTCAAAATATTTTAACTGGGAAGGAAAAAAAAATTTGAAGTAAAATGCCAAAGCTAACCATATATGTTGGGCATATGAATACAATATATATTCCCAATGTACAATACAATAGGACTTTTGAAATTTGAATGATGATCACAAGCATGATTGACACAAGTATCAACTATCAAGGAATATAAAAAGACATTTTATATGGATTAGTGTGAAGTGTAATGATACATTTAATTTTTTTCAAATAGCATGCAAAGTTGTATCTATATTAATAAATGGAGAACCTTCTATTTTTGGAAAGAAAATTTTGACGGAATATTTCCTTTTATAGATGCATCTGTCTTTATATATATATATATATATATATATATATATATATATATATATATATATATATATATATATATGGGCCTGACAGTCGTTTTCGTACTTCTAGCACAATAATTTTGCATGTATTAACAATGGGTTAATATCACTTGAGTAGGTCTCCAGTATGACTGTCTTACGGATCTTAATCTATATTACGGATCAATTCAATTTAAATGGGTCAAGATTCAGTAATTTAAGTGTAACCCCTCGATTTTTGAAAATTACAGCGTCATCCCTCACGTATATAAATAAAGAGTGTCACTTTTTAGAATTAAAAGTATCATTTTTCGGTATAAATTGTGTCACTTTTCAGCATAAAATATGTCATTTTACGTTTTTAATAAAAATTACTCACTCAGTCCCTAAATAATCGTCCTAGTTGACCCTGCGCACAGTTTAAGAAAAACAATTGACTTGGTTATTTATATTGGTTTAACGTGTAGTTTCATTTAAAACTCATGTGTATGTGACCCATAATTAAAGTATGGTGAAAAAGTAAGGGTAAATGGTAAAAGTGACGTTCTAAAAAGGTAAGTTTCAAATTGAACAATTATTTTAGGACGGATGAAAAAGGAAAGGAGCGTGATAATTTAAGGACGGAGAGAGTATAACTTTTTCCCTTTAAAAAATGTTACTTTTTAGCCTTAAATGTGTTACTTTTTAGCATTAAATGTGTTATTTTTTGTCTTAAATGTATTACTTTTGCTTTGACTTTGCTACTTTGCATTATAAATATATAAATTAAAATCGTCACTGTTAGTTTTAAAGTGTCACTTTTTAATATTAAATAGTATTAAGAATGTCACTTTTTAGTATTAAGAGTGTTACTTTATATTTTATTGAAAATTATTTTGTTTTCACATATAAAGAGTCATTTTTACCTCAAAATGTGTCACTTTTTAGCATTAAAGGTGTCACTTTTACCTTTAAAATGAGTCACTAGTGTTTTATCAAAATTCGTTAAGGTTCGTCAAACATTTCAAAGCAAATAAGGATAACAGAGCTAACATATGATGAAAGTGCAAAGCGTGGGAAGAATGAAATTTTCGACAGCAAACTTTAAAAATACAGGGGCACCGGAGCAAAATTAGAAAGATCTCATTAATGCGCTGGCACCCCTACCGAGCGAACATGTGGCGAGGCTCCTCCTTGGGCGACCCGTGTGCTGTGTTGGCGGATCCTTGCGGATCCACAAGTTTCAGCCCCATTCGTCCAATTTTTAACTCATTTTCTCTCATATTTTGACCTTTATTTATTACTGAGTAACCCGCGGTCTTTGTTGATGAGTTACCCGCTCTATCAGTCTTCTTTTAATCATTTTTAGGGCTCTATCCGTAAGAACGCCCTACACAAGTTTTTGTCATATCACTTTTGGTAGCCTAACTTTACTTGTGTTTTGCTTTTATTACCCCTTGTAATGACTTTATCAAATCTTATCATAAACGTTTTAATTTTTCATCATATTACATACCTTCGATCTATTAATTTTTCGTCAAAAGCTAACAGTCGAAGGTATGTAATACGATAACAATTGAAAAACGTAAGGTATGTAATCCGATGATAGTTGGATGTTAACATCACGTTAGCCGTTAGTTTTTGACAAGCATTTGACGGAAGATATGTAATATAATGACAATTGAAAACGTTTATAATGAAATCTGATGATGTCAGTAAAAATGGTACCAAAATCAAAAAGTAAATAAAGTTAGGGTACCAAAATTGATATTAACCCTATTACTTGTCGTATGATATCTCATTAGTTTTAGGCAAATAGTACATTATATTATTTTGGAATCTTTCACTTTAACAGTCTATTTATAAAAAAAATTATAATGATTAAACTTCTTAAATATGAACTCTTTTGGTGGAACGAAGAAGATGTATTTTTCCTATATTTACTAAAACAAAATCAGAAACCAAAATAGTCTCATTTCTTATGAGGTAGAAAAGTGGGGAAAGAACGTTAAAGCATTCAATAATAGTAATATAATTTGAATTCTAAATTATAGGCTATATACAAATGGTTTTTAAAAAGACTAACTGTTATATAAATATTTATAATAAAATTAATTAATCTTTTTTATATGTCTAGCTAAACAAAAGAATTATATAAGGATCAATATAGAGGAATTTATAATTCCACTAAATAATGGAGTAGAATTATGAGAGTATTACTACTAATAGTAAGTGCACCAACCACCAGATCTATCTTTGACCAATGACTGCATAAATCTTTCTCTTTTCTTGTTTCTATCTCATATGTGTTTATAGTGTCATGTTATCATTAAACATTTTTACTAATTGAATGATTTTTAGCTGATTGCTTATAACTTATGACTTATGGCTGATAGCTTAAATTGGTAGCTGAATGACTTTTAGTTGATTACATGATAGACTGTTTGTTACAGCTGTTGAAAAGCTGCTTATGAGTCTTTATAATTATTTGTTAAAAAAAAACTTGAAAATTAGTATTCATATTTTTATGTATATTTCATAAAAGGATGAAATGAAGACAATCAAATATTTATTAATGAATAATTGTCTTCATGTTTAAAAAAAAAAGCCAAAAAAGCTTAAAATTTTGGCTTTTTGGCTTTTGGCTTTTCAATGCATAAGGGTGTTGTACCTTACTTATTGACTTTTGGCTTATAAGCTGAAACAAACACTTTAAATATGACTTTTCAAAAGCCAAAAACCAAAAATCACTCCAAATAAGCTGCAATAAACGAGTACTAAATAATGGAGTAGAATTATGAGAGTATTACTACTAATAGTAACTGCACCAACCGCCAGATCTATCTTTGACCAATGACCGCATAAATCTTTCTCTTTTCTTGTTTCTATCTCATATGTGTTTATAGTGTCATTTTATCTTTAAATATTTTTACTAATTGAAGTAGTGTTCTATGATTAATAAGAGGTCTTGAATTTGATGACGTGTTTTATTTCTTTGTTTGTTAAATAAGTGTCTCATTTTACTTTAAATTGTTTTAAAATAATTTTCGACTTTTTATTTTTAGAAAGATTCAATAAGCATGGTTATAAAATCCTTTTTATCTGTGTGACAAGAGAATAGAAGGAAAATATGTTGATTTTACATCACATGGTTTCTAAAGGCATTAAAAGTATTTAAATAGAGCCAATCTTTTTTCCTAAAATGTATATAAAGTTGATAAAGAACTACTCTCTCTATTTCTAGCAAAGAGTCTTGTTTAAAAGTCAATTTTTTTAAGAAAATAACATTTTTAGTAGTTTATTAGTAATAAAATGACATTTTCATACCTTAATTTTTTAAAATGAACTCTTAAATGCAATATCAAAAAATGAAAATTTTGACTCTTTGTCAAGAACGGAGGGAGTATCATTTTAGAACTGAAGGATTGTGTAACAAGGATATTTTTAAAACAAAATTCAAAAATGTTTACAACTGAGAAAGTTACATTTCTTTTCTCGCTAACTGATTTAGTTACTTAAATTGTAATTTTGGGGATAATATTGAGTGCAACGCGATAATAATAACGTGTTGTTACCAACCTATCAAAATACACCAAATCAAGAAACTTGATGATGTGAAGAGTAATTAGTGTGATAGAAATTGTTCTTCACATTAGCAAGATTGGTGATTTCGTACATTTTTGTTTGTTTATAATATGAACGATGTGGTATAAGTATAATCATTATACTCAATATCTACTCATGTTTATAAACATTCTTTTTATTTGATCTCACCGGCTTTCTTTTTATTTTCTTACTTTTCTTTAATCATTACTCTCTCCGTTTTAAATTGTGACGACCCGACTATTCTAATTTCCCCAATGCGAGATCCCGAGTCGCGCCCAAATAAACACGTCATAACTCAAACAGGGGAAAAAATCTCAGAATATACAGCAGTGAGGCGGGCGCCACAAGCCATGCGGCCGCCTCAACCACGAGGCTACTCCCAAGTTCACCCACTTTGCGATTGCTCCCCGCATTTGAGGCGGGCGCCTCACCCGGCCATGCGGCCGCCTCCCGTAACCTCTAAAACTTGATCTAAACTTGATCTAAATGGTCCCAAACTTTGGGCAACCATTCTAAGTCTAACCCTACTCAAAACAAGTCGGAAACACACACCGAACAACAACCGAACAAGGTAGAACAAGGCGAACCACGCGATTTAATGAACAACTAATCAAACTACAATCAAACACCATTCAAACTAGGGTAACTTGGACATGAAAAAGACTTGTTTCCACATGATTAAGACCTGAATATAAAGCCAAGAACTCAACGAACACTTCGTACATCGAAATAGAAGCGAATACGAGCAACGAGAGGAATCGCTAAGGCCAAATTCAACGCGATTAAACCGGCGATCCAACAAACAAGTTTATATGATTCTAAGCATGTTATGGACTTCTAGAATGATCTATGAATGATTCTAAGACGTTTATATATTAAGTAAACAAGCTCACAATCAACCAAGAAAGTATAAAGACAAGCATAGAATGCACATGCAAGATTATGGGCGTTACACTCTCCTCCTTTAGGAATTTAGTCCCTAAATTCAAATTCTTACCAAGTTCATCAAACAAATGTGGATGCTTCTCGCGCATCTCCGCCTCCGCTTTCCCAAGTCGCTTCTTCAATGTTGTGGTTTCTCCAAAGAACTTTAACTAAGGGAATCTTCTTGGTTCGTAGCACTTGCTCTTTGGTATCCAAAATCTCCACGGCCTTTTCAACATAAGACATATCCGGCTCAAACGTGATCTCCTCATACTCAAGTACATGGGTATCATCCTTCAAATACTTTCGCAACATGGAAACATGGAATACATTATGAGTCTCCGAAAGTGACGGTGGCAATGCAATGCGATACGCTAAAGACCCAACTCTCTCAAGAATCTCGAATGGGCCAATGTACCTCTGTAAGCTTCCCTTCTTGCCAAATCTCTTCGCACTCCTCCCGGTGTTACCTTCAAGAACACGTAGTCACCCACTTGGAACTCAAGATCTCGTCTTCGATTGTCCGCGTAACTCTTTGTCGACTTTGAGCGGTGCAAACGATCTCTAATCAACTTCACGCCTCAACCGATCGTTGCACTAACTCTAACCCCAAAGTTTCGCCTCCAACTTCATCCCAACAAATTGGTGATCTACATTTACGCCCATACAAAGCTTCATACGGCGCCATCTTGATGCTCGACCGGTAGTTGTTATTATACGCAAAACCCTGCTAAAGGTAAGTGAGAATCCTTCCCTTGAAATCCACGCACAAGCTCGAAGCATGTCCTCCAAAAATCAATCAATCGCTTGGACGACCATCCGTGCGGATGAAAAGCTATACTCGAAGTCTAATTTGGTCCCCAAAGCTTCCTCGCAACGCTTGCCAAAATCTAGATGTGAACCTCGGATCTCTATCTGGACACAATACTCACAGTGTACGCCATGAAGTCTCACGATCTCCTCGAATGTACAAAGGCGCCAACCGAGTCAACGAATAAGTGATCGCGATCGAATAAAGTGTGCACTTAGTCAATCTGTCCGACTATAACCCAAACCGCATTAAATCCTCTCCGCGCGCTAACCCCGTCACGAAATCCATGGTAATGAACTCCCATTTCCATTCAGAATCTCCAATGGTTGTAGAAATCCCGCAGCCTCGATGCTCAGCCTTAACCTCCGACAAGTCAAACATTTTGACACGCATCTTCGCAATTTCCCTCTTCATGCCTTTCCACCAAAATTGTCTTTTTCAAGTCTAAGTACATCTTCGTGCTCCCTGTGAATGGTATACCTCGATTTATGAGCCTCATCAAGAACCAACCTTTTCAAGTCATCATTAGAAGGAACACAAATTCGACCTCGAAATGTCAAAGCACCCTCACTATTAATCACAAAATCAGCGATACATTCTCACCAATCCTCAAAAATTTTCTTCAATTCGAATCGCCTCAAGCGCTTTCTTTAATCTTTCCAAACAAACCGGTGTAGCACGAACATTCGCGAAAATCACACCTTTATCATAAACACTAGGACCCCAATCTCGCAAGTCCTCCAACATCTTCCATTCTCTAACCATCATACATGACATGTGAACCTTCCTGCTCAAGGCATCCGCTACTACGCTTGCCGCCCTGATGATATAAAATAGTGCAATCGTGGTCTTTTAGTTTCTCCATCCATCTTCTTTGCCTCATGTTCAACTCCTTTTGCGAAAATAAGTACTTCAAACTTTGTGGTCGGTGAAGATCTCAAATTTAGCCCCATACAAGTAGTGTTTCCATTTATGCAACGCGAAGATAATCGCACCAACTCCAAATCGTGCGGGTAATTCGCCGTGAATGGACAACTTCCTCGACGCATAGGCGATGACTCTACCATTCTCGCATCAACACACAACCCAAACCTTCCTTAGAAGCATCACTATAAATCACAAAATTATCTCCTCCACTAGGCAAAGCCAAAATAGGTGCCGACGCCAACCGCTTAAGCTCTTGAAAACTAGTCTCACATTTCTCGCCCAAACAAATGGCACATTCTTTGGGTCAATCTCGTCATAGGAGTCACGATCCGAGAAAATCCTCAATAAATCTCCAGTAATAACCCGCTAGACCCAAGAAACTCCGAACCTCAGAACCGAACTAGGTCTCTTCCAATTGCCACCGCTCAACCTTAAGGATCAACCGCTACTCCGCTTAGAAATGATATGCCCCAAGAAGGATACTTCCTCAAGCCAAAAGCACATTTACTAAACTTCGCAAAGTTTTCTCCCGAAGAATAGACAAGACAATCCTCGTTTTCTCATGCTCCTCCCGAGATTTCGAATACACTAAGATATCGCCAATGAAGACTACCACGAAACAATCAAGATAACTATGAAAGACACTGCGGTTCATCAAGTCCATAAACACGCCGCATTCGCATTCAACCCAAACCATCACCACGACCAAATGCCCATATCTAGTGCGAAAAGTCGTTTCGAATGTCTTCCTCCCTAACCTTCAATTGATAGTAACCCCATCGCAAATCAAGCTTAGAATAGACGATAGACCCTTGCAATTGGTCAAAGAGATCATCAATGTGGGTAGAGGATACTTATTCTTAATGGTCACCTTATTCACTTCGCGATAATCTATGCATAACCGCAAACTCCCATCTTTCTTCCTCACAATAGGACCACAAGCGCCTGAAGCGACACACTTGGTTTAATAAAACCAATCTCTAGGAGTTCTCGCAACTGAAGTTTTCAACTCTAAGCTCCGCGGCGCCATCCTATACGGTGCCTTAGAAATCGGTGAAGTCCCCTGAATAAGCTCAATACAAAATTCTAGCTCTCTATCTGGTGGCATAGCATGGCTCTGTAGAAAACACATCGGGAAACTCACATACTACCTAACCTCTTCTAAATTCTGGCGAAGACCTCTTCTTATCAACAACGCAGCAAGATAACCCGTACACCCTCGAGACAACAATTTTCTAGCCCAGCCCTTAAATGAAATGCAATTCACTCGACGCTGATCACCCAATAAAAGTAAATTCAGCACACCCTAAGATATAAAAGTAACCCTCTTCCTATGGCAATAACTATAGCATGATAAGCACATAACCAAATTCATGCCAAGAATCACATCAAAATCACGTATAGGAGAACTACCAAGTCCGCATGCAAAGTGTGGTCACCCACCAAAACATCACAAGATTTCAACACTTCAGACGCGAAGCATATATTCCCGAGCTGGTAGACACTTCAAGCAAGTATGGCAAAGATCGAGGCAATACGCAAAGATTCTCAACAAAGTGCGAAGCAACATAAGAATGCGAAGACCCGGATCTATGAGAATTCGAGCCTTATGATCAAATATAGAAAGAGTACCTCCTATCACCGGCCAGACCCTCGAACCTCGCTACCGATCAAGCGCAAACACACGGCCCTCGAACTTTCTGCTTTACCATCCACATCTCTCTTAGCCCCAGATCGCCGCCTGGCCACACTGACCGATTGCCTTATATTTGGGACAATCCTTCCTCACATGAGTCCCATCTCCACAAATGAAACACTTCCCGCCTTCCCCAACATCTATCACCAGGTGCCGCACTCGCGTAACGAACAAATCATAGTCTCATTACGAGACCCTCGCCTCGAGTAGAAGAAGTGTTGTTGCCCTGCTTCACCGACCGTGGCCTACCTTGGCCTCCACCTCTCCTATCCCTGCTTCCTTGGTATCCCCTTCTCGCTACTCGAATTATTTCCGATTAGTGTTCGAGTAGCCTGTCGTGCATTACCCGACTACTTTGACTCTGCTCCTCAATATCTTGTTCAACCTCATAAGCTCTATCAACCGCAACCGATAATCGTGAGCTTAAGTGCTAGAATCGCTTCCTAAATTCAGTCCTCAACCCTTTAACGAACTTATGTGTCCTTCGTGCTTCAAGAGGAATCAAATACGCACAATAACCGCCAAGTGAACTTCGGCAATCACTCCGCCACAGCCATGGTACCTTGCTCAAGATTATAAAATTCTTTCTCCCTTTGTTGCGAACCACATCCTGCACGTATTCCTCCTTAAATTCCTCTCAAAATTAGCCCAAGTGATGTGGACTTGTCAGATCTCCCAACTTTCCTTCAATACATTCCACCAATGTTCGGCTGCTCCCTTTAAACTTAAACGTCGCTTAGTCTCGACTCTCTCTCTCGCTCTGTACACTCCAACATAGATAAGATTTTGATCATCTCTTCCATCCACAACTCAGCCTCCCTCGGTTTGGCTCCCCAAGAAATGCACTAGGCTTCAACTTAAGGAATCTCTAGAGAAGAGTTATCGCCCCTCGGTCTCTGGTGGTGCAACGCCCTCCCGTCGAGGCGGTGGTGGTACTCCCCCGCCTGACCTCCCTGCCCGCCCGCCGAAAGCCATCAACCTACTACTCGCCATATCCGACCCACGGATCTCAAGTACTCAACCTCGTGTTCTACGACTCTCCCGGCCTACCTCTACCGCGCCATTTCCATTCCTATGGTTATCCATCGAACTCTACAAGAATTCACTCGACGTTAGAATCATCACACAAATAACCAACCCACCTAGGCCATGGAACCTATCCCGGCCGACAACTAACCTATAGCTCGATATTAATCATGACGACCCGAATCTAATCTCAACGCGAGATCCCCAGTCGCGCTGGCCCAAATAGACACGCATAACTCAAAACAGGGGAAAAAATCCCGTAACATACCAATGAGGCGGGCGCCACCAAGCCCGCCTCAACTACCGAGGCTACTCCCAAGTTCACCCACTTTCGCGATTGCTCCCTGATTCGAGGCGCCACCCATGCGCCGCCTCCCCAACCCTAAAACTTGATCTAAACTTGATCTAAATGGTCCCAAACTTTTGGGCAACCATTCTAAGGTCTAACCCTACTCAAAACAAGTCGGAAATACACCGAACAACAACTGGAACAAGGTAGAACAAGGCGCGAACCACGCGATTTAATGAACAACGAATCAAACTACAATCAAACACCATTCAAACTAGGTAACTTGACATGAAAGAGACTTGTTTCCACATGATTAAGACCTGAATATAAAGCCAAGAACTCAACGAACACTTCGTACATCGAAATAGAAGCGAATACGAGCAACGAGAGGAATCGCTAAGGCCAAATTCAACGCGATTAAACCGGCGATCCAACAAACAAGTTTATATGATTCTAAGCATGTTATAGACTTCTAGAATGATCTATGAATGATTCTAAGACGTTTATATATTAAGTAAACAAGCTCACAATCAACCAAGAAAGTATAAAGACAAGCATAGAATGCACATGCAAGATTATGGGGCGTTACATAAATTGTTATCCTGGTTAACCCGGCGCACAGATTAAGAAAAAATAATTGACTTGATTATTTATATTGGTTTAATGTGTAATTTCCTTTAAAGCCCATATGTATGTGGCTCATAATTAAAGTAAAGTGAAAAAGTAAGGGTAAAATGGTAAAAGTGATGTTCTAAAAAGGTAAATTTCAAAGTAAACAATTATTTTGGAACAGATAAAAAAGGAAAAGAGGACGATAATTTAAGGACGTTGGGAGTATTTGTTACTAACCAAAAATCAAAAACCAAACCACTTAATAAAAAAGTCAAACAAACCTTTAATGGTTTGGGACATAATGACACATAAGTTTGGCTTGGGACAATGACAGTTGAAAATAATAAAACCCAAATAGACAATATAGGTGAAGTGTTAACTTTTTCTAGCTAGTACAAATCCTCTAGAATGACACACTTCTATTTCCTTATAAATATCCTTGCAACCCCTTCTCTCCTTGCTCCAAGTTAACCAAGCTTTGTTTGGCTTTCCATCATATTATTCATAAATCTCTTCTCTCAAGAAATTAATTTACAATTTAGTCCCCCTCCAATGGAGTTCCCTCTCCTTCACTTTCTCACCTTTCTTTCGGTGAGTTCAACATTCTCCCCAATCTTCAAAGCCATGTATATATATATTTCATTTATATGTATTGACATATTTTGTTTGTTTGTTTGTTCGATTTTCAGCTTGCATTTGTTGCCGCAAGTCATGCAGCTCTAACTTCTGAGATATATTGGAAGTCAGTGTTGTCAAATTCTCGCATCCCTAAAGCTATCACAGATATATATACTACACCCTACTGGTACGTATTACATTATTAGTTATGAATTATGATGATTTTTTTTATTATTACATCTTTGTAATTAATTGTTTAGCCCCTCAATTCCAGAAAAAATAAATAAAACAAAAAGGTCATTTAGGCTTTTAAATTTCAATTTTTTATTGATCTTTAACACGGGGTTTACTTAATTGTAGAAAATAAAGTCGTAATATCGTTTTATAGTGACTTTTCTTTTATTTTTATATTTTTTAAATTATAAAATACGTAACTCGTAGTACAAAATATGTGTTTTAAGATTTCGAAAATATATACTCCCTCCGTCCTTAAATTATTGTCCTCCTTTCCTTTTTCGTTTGTCCCAAAATAATTGTCCATTTTGAAACTTACCTTTTTAGAACATCACTTTTACCACTTTACCCTTATTTTTTCACCCTACTTTAATTATGGGCCACATACACATGAGTTTTAAAGGAAACTACACATTAAACCAATATTAATAATCCAGTCAAATAAGTGTTTTTAAACGTTGCACCGGGTCAACCAGGACAATAAATTAGGGACGGAGGGAGTATATGATTTTTATTTGAAAAACAGTATGTTTGACTTAAAACAAAGTCAAATGTGACATTTAGGAACCAAGGGATTATGATCTTAAATAATACTCTCTTCGTTTTGGGAGAAAAATCTATTATTTTATTTTGTGATGTTTCACTTAAATAGTTTATTTTTATAAATTAAGGCATAAAAGTATTATTTTATTACTAATGGATTACTAAAAATATCATTTTATTAAAAAATTTAACTTTCAAAGGGGAAATCTTTGCCCGAAACGAAGGAAGTACATAATTCTATAGTCTCCTAATTAAGTTAACATTCTAATATAAAAATTAAATTATTTTATTAAATTATTATTTAATCATCGTGACTAACTTTGACTTATTTACATATATTATAGATTTAATTATATTGATTAAGAGTAGGTCTCATGTAACTGATGTAAGACGTCTTATGGATTTTAGTTTGTAAGATTAAGTCACACTCTCTCACAATTTAATCCATCAATATGCGATGAATAGACTAAAAAAGATTCATCTCACAACAAAATATTTACAATCCTACCCAAGTTTTTGTGGTCGATTACTATATAATTCATTCGAGTCTCTTTTGAACAATCAGTTTTCCATAAATTATGAACCACTTCCACCTTAAGTCCAAAGAAATACGCAAAAGCCCCCTTAGGTTGCAAAAGTTACAATAAACCTTGAGATTTACTTTCTTTTTACTAAATGGATTTTAAAAACACCACCATTTGTCTTCTTCATTTTACAAACCCCTCATCTTTAGAACGATCCATCAACGAGAAACCAAATACAAATTGAATGAATCATACCAAAACAGACGGACAAAACCAAAATGATCAAGCTTTGTTTTAACATGAGGCCCTCAAATCTCATGATCATGATAGTGCAGAGTATATATAGCAAATTACAAAATCCAAAATCTCATGATCATAGGCTTAGTCTTGAAAAATGTTTGTATGATGATTCCACTGGTTAATTTTCAGAATTGGGGGAAGAAAAGAGCACCACACCGGGAGCAGACCCAAACATAGCCAGATATGCTGCGCCTGCTACAGAAAATCAGCTCAAGGATAACCCAAATGTGGCTCTATTCTTCTTGGAAAAGGACATCACAATTGGCACAGAGATGAACTTGCAGTTCACTAAAACTACAAGCACTGCATCTACTTTCTTACCTCGCCAGGTAGCGGAATCAATACCTTTCTCATCCAATAAACTACCAGAAATCTTGAACCGGTTTTCGTTGAAGCCCAATTCAGCAGAAGCTGAAATGATAAAGAAAACTATCAGTGAGTGCGAGGAAACGGGAAACGTAGGCGAGGAGAAGTACTGTGCAACATCTTTGGAATCAGTGATAGATTTCAGCACTTCCAAGTTGGGGAAGAAAGTCGAAGCAATCTCGACAGAGGTGAACAAGGAAACTCAGTTGCAGAAATATAGCATTGCAGGAGCAAAGGAATTGGCAGCTGATAAAGCGGTTGTTTGCCACAAGCAAAACTATGCATATGCTGTGTTCTATTGCCACAAAACAGTTAGAACCAAAGCATACATAGTTTCGTTGGTGGGCACCGATGGGACGAAAGCTAAAGCTGTTGCAGTGTGCCATACAGATACAGCGACATGGAACCCGAAGCATTTAGCGTTTCAAATGCTTAAGGTCAAACCAGGAACCGTACCCATCTGCCATTTCCTTCCTGTGGATCACGTAGCGTGGGTTCCCTACTAGATGATAATTGTTAGATTGGAATATCACGTCTATCTAAAAGCTTGAAATTAATATCTACCTACTTAGGCATTATTACTGTAATCTATGCCAGGACTATATATATATATGTGTCTGTGTGTCTGTGTGTCTGTGTTTGAGCATGCATGTACAGAAAGCTTGATATGAGCATGAGAAAATGCAATAAAACTATTATCATCTCTTCTTAGCATCCAACCATGAATGAATTATAACTCTAGTAATTATTAACTGGTGAAAACTTAAACAAGGATTTCTTGAACCAGCAGAGACAGTCACCCGCAGAGGTAGAAGATTTCAACCTTCCTTTTTGGAAATAGGGAGGAAAAAAAACAAAAATATTAATATCAAAAAAAAATCCAAAGGCCATTACTAGTAAATGAAGACTTTTGGCTAGATTATGCTGCATGTTTGGTCTCGTTAAGTTTTGTTAGACCTCCGTCAAATTTTACATAGGCTAAGATTGTATCGCAAGAAAAAAAAATGTTATCTGACTTAACGAAACCAACAAAACGTAACACAATTTAACTGAAAGTGTTAAAATAATTAATAAACAAAATTTGAAGATATGCCGGCCCAAAAAACTGCACCCCCCTCCCCCTGGGATGGCTGCTCCAAAAATCTGGGGTAAACTTAAGAAAGATAGTCTTATAGGTATTTGATAGTATAATTTATATATAATTCCATTAAATAATGGAGTAGAATTATGAGTACTGATAATAATTGCACCACGTCAGATCTTTGACCAATTGACCATATAAATCTTTGTCACTCTTTAGTCTTTACTATACATATCTGTAGACGATGACAAAATCTAGATTGAGACGTTAAAAGGTTGAGGAATGGAGGGGGCTATTAAATTGTAGTCGAAAAAGGTTGGGGTCGAAAAAATATATTTCCTTCGTCCTTAAATTATCGTTTTTTTTTTCTTTTTTCATTCATTCTAAAATAATTGTGCAGTTTGAAACTTATCTTTTTAGAATATTACTTTTACCACTTTATCCTTATTTTTTCACCTTACTTTAATTATAAGCCACATATACATGTGTTTTAAAGAAAACTACACATTAAACCAATATACATAATCTAATCAATTGTTTTTTCTTAAACTGTGCACCGGGTCAACTAGAACGATTATTTAAGAACGGAGGGAGTAACTCTTTTAAATTTATTGTTAATAAGGCTGATCCTATTAGAGTCATAATTCTATAAGGTCAGGGTCAACCTGAGTAACTACTAACTAGAGTCAATCCTATTAAACTATAACAAAAAAAGGTTAGGATCGATAAAATGTAACCCTATTAAATTCAGTGTTAATCGGGCTTACAACCCTACAGGATTGGTCCTGTAAGATTAGGATCAACCCGATTAATATCTCTATAATGATCATTAGTTGAAGTAATGTCTTATGATTAATTATAAGAGGTCTTGAATTTGCTCGATTGTGAAATAAAGTGTGTTTCATTTTATTCTTAAAAGAATTTCAAATTAGTGTTAATTACCCACACTTTCATGAGATGATGTAAAAATTGGGAACCTTTACAAATTTTTTAACTGCTCGCTCCCCTGTTTTTATTTAACATGAAAAAATACACTTTTTGTATTATGATGCACAAAATCTTGTATTATGGTGCATCATTTTGTACATCACAATTCATGAGAGTATTTTATTTTGTGCATTACGATACACTAAGTGGCCTTTTCCCGATTACAAAAAAAAATAGAGCGAAATGGTTAAAAACTTTGTAAAACGGACGGTCGGAATTTCTCCCTAAAAAATTCAAACAAACCTTTAATATTTTGGGACCCCCCAACCATGTATGATGAGTGATGTGTATGTATTACACAAAGACATAATTACTTATGAGTTTGGGTTGGGGAAATGGCAGTTGAAAATAATAAAAACCAAGTGGAACAAAGTATGTAACTTTTTCTAGCTAACATAAATCCTCTTAAATGACACACTCTCTGGATCTCTGCTCTCCACTCTCTACTCTCTACTTCACTCACTTCATAAATATTCTTGCAACCCCTTCACTTCTACCTCCAAACCAAGCTTTCTTTATTTAGCTTTCCATCCTGTTCCCAAGAATTTTACAACTTAGTCCCTCTCCAATGGAGTTCTCTCTCCTTCACATTCTCACATTTCTTTCGGTGAGTACAATTTTCAAACCAATATTATATATAAATTATAAATAGGTGAGGCTAATTGGGAGTTCATCTGTTCATGCATTTTGAAATATTTTGTTTGCTTCTTTGTTATTCAGCTATCACTTGTTGCAAGTAATGCAGCTCTAACTTCTGAGATGTATTGGAATTCAGTGTTGCCAAACACTCGCATGCCAAAAGCTATCACAGATATATTACACCCTACAGGTACATATTATGATCAAATTAAATTTCTTCTATTTTTTAAACTAATTGTTTAGTTCCTCACTCCCAAAAAATAACAAAAAAAAAAAAATAACGTTTTGACTTTTGAATGTTACTCGCTCTGTTTCCACTCATAGAGTTCATATTTGTGAAGTTTAATTATTAAAGTTATAACCTTTTTAAACTTCACTAAAATATCTCATGTTTAATACTACCTCGGTTCCAAAATTATTGTTTTCCTTTCATTTTTCGTTCTTTCCTAAATAGTTATCTTATTTGAAATTTTCTTTTTTAAAACAACACTTTACATTTTATCCTTATTTGTTCATTATATTTTAATTATGTGTATGGACCATATATATAAACATGTGTTTTAAAAAAAACTACACATCAAGTTAATATTAAAGTCAATTATTTTTGCTTAATACATGGGTCAGGTCAAACTAGATAATAATTTTGGAACTAAGGTAGTAGTTTTTTTAATAAAACAAGTAAATTTACATCAAACTCTTATTTTAAAAAAATAAGTTGATTTTTAAAAGTTAAAAATGGACCAGGGAACACTTAAAACTACTTTTGAAGGCATGATTATAGTAGGAAAAATTGCGGACCAGCCACCTATTCAAAGTTTTCAGTCGCACTTCATGCATCGCGATGCATTATTTGTACAATTTAACATTTTAAACATAAATTATATCATAATTTACAATCGAGTCCCTAGGGTTTCGAAAAAGACTCTTAAGGTTTTTTATTGAAGTTAGGGTAGTTTGCACATACATTTAAAAAAACATTTATTTTGTTTTTTTACCTCCTAAGGGGGTATGAAAATAGATCAAACCTGAAACCTCACACATTATGAAGCTTCATCTCTACCACTGAGTCCACCCCTTAAGGGAGTTTGCACATATATACATTACTTCCTCCCATTCCATGAAAATAGTTTCACCTTTTCTATGTGTTTTATCTATAAAATCTTATTTCTAGAAGAAGAAAAACTTATAATGCAATTCAAATAAAGTACAAACGACTTTAAAAAAAAAAAAAGTACAAATGACTAAAGATACAATTCAAAAAGAAAAATTGAGTTGTAAATAAGCCAACTTAATTCATGTACACGGGATTAGATTTTTTTTTTTTAAAAAAAAAACCTAGTATTTTCGATTCTCAATAATAGTCTTACTACTTGTATCATCCTTAATAATTAAATTGTAATTTTATTTCAATGATTGAAATTTCCTGACTTAAAATATAAGAATTGTATATTGAACAATATTCTTTCCATTTTGGACAAAAAGTCCAGTCCACTATATTATTTGAAATATTTCACTTTAAATGTCTATTTTCAAAAAATTATGTCTATTATTTTCAAAACATTTCAACATTACCCTCCACATTTGATATTAACATACTCCCTCCGTTCCGTAGTTCCTGGCAAAGAGTCTTTATTTGAAAGTCAATTTTTTTTCAAGAAAATGACACTTTTAGTAGCTTGTTAGTAATAAAATAATATTTTTATATCTTAATTATTTAAAATAGACTTTTTAAGTGAAACATCCAAAAATAAAATTAAAATAATATTAATTTTACTTAAGAATTGTTATAATTACGACGGACTTTAAAGAAATAAAGGAAGTATTGGGTCTAAGTTTCAACTGTCTCTTTCAATTAATTTAAAAATAAACTCGTTACGTGGAACGAATCGGAGCACGTGATTAGAATAACGATTCGCGAATTGGCAACTCTGTGCACCCACCGCCACGCACACACACACAGTTTTCCAGAAATTATGAACCTCCACCTTAATTCGAAAGAAATACACAAAAGCTCCCCTAGGTTGCAAAAGTTACAATAAACCTTGTAATTTACTATGATCTTACTAAATTGATTTTACCAATGCCACTATTTCTTATACTCTTCCCATTTTACAAACCCCTCGTCTTTAATACGTTCATTCAACGATAAAGAGAAACTACATACAAGTTGGATGAATCATACGAACACAGACAGACCGACGAAACCAAAATGTCAGGCTTAATGATTCCGCTTGCTAAATTTTTCAGAATGGGCCGAAGAAATGAGCACCTCAGTTAGCGTTCAAAAAGGTGGTGTAAACGTCAACACAGGAAAGTCAAAGCCCGGGACACAAGTGAACGTAGGTGAAGGCGGTGTTGGAGTTGACACTGGAAAGCCTGATGGACGAACAAATGTGGGCGTTGGCAAAGGCGGTGTTTCTGTGAGTACTGGCCACAAGGGGAAGCCCGTATACGTTGGAGTGTCACCAGGACCAGTCCCATTCTTATACCTGTATGCTGCTACAGAGGATCAACTTAAGGATAACCCAAATGTTGCTCTATTCTTCTTGGAAAAGGACATCACACCAGGCACAAAGATGAACTTGCAGTTCACTAAAACTACAAGTGCATCTACTTTCTTACCTCGCCAGATAGCTGACTCGATACCTTTCTCATCCAATAAACTGCCAGAAATCTTGAACCAGTTTTCAGTGAAGCCCAACTCTGCAGAAGCTGAAATGATAAAGAAAACTATCAACGAGTGCGAGGAAACAGGAATAGTAGGCGAGGAGAAGTATTGTGCAACATCTTTGGAATCGATGATAGATTTCAGCACTTCCAAGCTGGGGAAGAAAGTCAAGGCAATCTCAACAGAGGTGAACAAGGAAACTCGGTCACACAAATATAGCATTGCAGGAGCAAAGAAATTGGCAGCTAATAAAGCAGTTGTCTGCCACAAGCAAAACTATGCATATGCCGTATTCTACTGCCACAAAACACTCAGCACCAAAGCATACACAGTTGCATTGGTGGGTGCTGATGGGACAAAAGTTAAAGCAGTTGCAGTGTGCCATACAGATACAGCAGCATGGAACCCAAAGCATTTGGCGTTTCAAGTGCTCAAGGTTAAACCAGGAACTGTTCCAATCTGCCATTTCCTTCCCGAGGATCACGTCATGTGGGTTCCCTACTAGTTCTTGCAGGCAAATGCGTAACTTATTAGTTTCATCAGTTCATTTAGTATGTTGTGTATTTAAAATCTTGAATTATCTACCTACTAATTAGGCATCACTACTCATGTACTATATTATGCAAGGACTATGTCGTCCTTCGTATTTGGCTACGCATGTACAAAAAGCTTAATTTAAGCATTAGATGATGCAGTTTAAAGCTTTTATCATCCCTTCTAATTAGTATCCACTCATAATTGATGAGTTACTCTACGAACAAATTAATTGGTGAAAACCTAAACAAGGGTTCCTAGATCCAACAGAGACAGTCGTCATCAAGGTACTAGCAATTGACGAAACTACTCAATCTAAAAGCCTAAGCTCCCTAGCTATTTTAGGCAAGTTCCAGGACAAACTCAGTAAAAACATCATAAGGAATTGAAGTGAAAGAAGGCTATTGCCCCTCATTATGCGCTCGTTAAATTCAAGTGAGATTCACCTCAGCTTGTTCAAGTAGCACACAAAATATTAAGGAACCAATGAAGTCATGAAAACACTGTATATCAACTGTCTGAGAAGTTGCTAGGCTATGTTTGGTACGCAAGAATGGATCAAAGCTATAATGATGTTGTCTTTCTCATTCTAATGTTTTGCTACGAATATGGAATGTTAGTAGCAGCATACTGACAGGAGAGGAAAAAAAAGAAAGAAATATACTTTCTAAGTTTCTAGACGTCATTGTTTACATCACTGTATAATCGTTAGCACTTCAAGTCCAGACCAAGATTCAAGAGTTTCAATTGGAGTTTTCGTCATAATGCTAAGACTGACAAACAATACTAATATTTGCATTCACAATACTATCGAAATCATAAGTAAATATTAACATTAGTGTCATCATGGCCTATTAGTGCCAGAAACTGCAGTAAGACACATCAACAAATGGAACTAATATTGGAAATTTTGGGCATAATTCTCAAACTTACACATAATACTAATATACGTACCTATCAACAAAAAACAAATACTAGTAATATCCGTATTTAGGCCCGGCAACCCGAAATCCGTTAACCCAGCCGGCCAGACCTGAAAATTACCGACCCAACCCAACCAGTTAATATTTTTTGGTCGAAACGTGTAACCCATTTCAATTCAAAAATATTAACATGTTGGGTCGAATCTGTTACACACTTTTGCCACAATGGTTTTTACTCTACAAATGTATGCATTTTGGGGGAATTTGGGTTAAGACGGGTCGCCCCTCTGAACCAGTTACCCATTATAACCCGACTCGTTTGAAATTCAGGTTCCGACTCATTACTCGTCTCAACCAAATCCGATCCAACTCACCTAATTATCAGGATTATCCGTATTGATAATAAGTAAAATAATACATAAAAGTGTAGTTACATGTACACGTAACTCTATTAGTGCCACCATGGCCTCCCAGAAACAGGGAAGACGCATCAACAAATAACCCCATGAATCAATTTGCAGTGTAGAGCATTGCCAGGACATGTAATATGGGTTGGTTTTATGCAAGTAATGTAGGATATTCCAACTGAAGGCACTACTATACTTCAGCTTGTTGCCCATAATATTTCATAGGGAGTTATTAGCGTACTCCAGTTTTCGACCAAGACACTCCATTGTACAGAACAAAAAGCATCGTCCACAAGTGATGTAAAAGAATTGCATGGGAGCATCTTCTAAGTAACACCAAGTTGCGCCTCCTTTAACTTTGGTCAATTTGGAGACATGAACATCTGGAAGCCTACTTTTGCACCTCAAATATCCCTACTCATATATTTTCAGTATAAGCAGGAAGTTACAACTACTACAATGGCATGCCAATATTGCTGTCTTGCATATCTTAAAGAGGAGCTATGTTGCATGAGCAGCACCTAGTTGCACCTAATACTGCTTGTTCATTTTTAGACACAAGAAACACATGAAACACTAGTTCTATACCTTACTACACACACTTTTAAAACAATTCTATGGGTCAATTTTTTTCAGATATAAAAGTCAAATCATTTTTCACTTTACATCAGATCATAAATTGCTGTTCCCAAGAGTTTTACAGCTTAAATAGCCCCTCCAATGGAGTTTCATCATCTCGACAACTTTTTTTTCATCCTTTTTTCTGTGAGTAAACCATTAACAGCACTCTTCAATCCCAATAAAGAAAAGGATGGGGAACCATTTTCTCTTGGGATATTATGATTGCTATCTCTTTGAAAATGCACTATATTTCAATATTTTTATATAAGTGCGCACACGCACAATTGTGTGTTTGTAGAAACATGATGGTAGTTATTTTGTGTGCGTGTGCCCACTAGGTCTGGCAATTTGGTGTATTGAGTCGGGTAACGGGTTTAAATGGATAGTGTTGAATCGGATCTAGTTAAAACGGATCGACCCGTCTTAACACCCCCCCCCCCAAATTGCATTTATGAAGTAAAAACTATCGGGTCAAAATGAGTATTGGATTCGACCCGCTTTAACATGACCCCATCTCACCTGTTAACATTTTTTGTTGAAACGGGTTACCCATGTCAACCAAAGATGATAACGGGTTGGGTTATAAGGTCAAGGGTTGAGTCGGGTGGATTAACAAGTTCTAGATCGTAATTGCCACGTTTGTTTGATTTGTGGGAAGTGCAAACTGCAATATGTTATATGTAATTGTAATGGCTTGACTATGTGCTTATACTATATAAACACATGCAATCTCTAAGATATAAGTATTTGATGCATCAAACTCATGCATGTATAATTTTAAATGCATTTCTATGTAAGAATAGCGAATGGGAGTTGACATATTTATTTGCTTGTTTGTTTTAGCTATCAGTTGCAAGCCATGCAACTCTAACTTCAGAAGTTTACTGGAATTCGGTGTTGCCTAAGAGTCCCATGCCTAACGCTATCACAAATATACTACACCCTCACCCTGCAGGTGAAACTTACAATATCAGTAAATGTAATCTCTTTTTACTTATTATGGTTTGAAATTTTTTTATTTGTTACTCCCCATTCCCTAAATTATTGTTTTGTTCGACTTGATACTCGGATTAGGAAAAAAAATTTACTCGATTATTAATATTTGTTTAATATGTATGTGCACGAGTTCAAATAGCACCTATCAACTACCACTTGAAGAAATGTACCAATTAACTATAAGATTTTTTTAAATCGCACTTTCTATTCAAGTACTGTCATTTCAATTCACGGAATACATCTAGTACATAAGAAAACAAAGCTATCCAAATAAAAGAGACCAAAACTATAATCGAGTTTCAGCTGTTCACGTCATGAATTGAGATGTAAACAAGCCTAATTACTCCAACAATTTTCTCGGAACGGCCTAAAAAGTAACATCTGAAATGGGAATAGTGGACTCTTTACCTTGAACGGAGATAGTACTATACACAGAGACATCACTCAAGAAAAATGCTTGAGCTTATTTATAATGTCCCTAGTCCCTATATAATGTATAATTTTAATGATTCTGCTTGGCACATTTCAGAATGGGCAGAAGAAAAGAGCACCTCAGTTAGCATTAATAAAGGTGGTGTAAACAACAGCACCGGAAAGACAAAGCCCAAGAAAAAAGTGGACATAGGTAGGAAAAGAATCACGGTTAACCGTCCTGCAAAGCCAGCTAAACGCTCAAAGGTAGGTGTTGGTAAAGGAGTCGTATCTGTGAGAACTGGCCATAACCACAAGGGTAGGTCTGTATATGTTAGAGTGGCACCAGGAGTAGTCCCATTCCAATACAAGTATGCCGGTACAGATGATCAACTCAAGGATAAGCAAAATGTAGCTATATTCTTCTTGGAAAAGGAAATGCATCAAGGCACACAGATGAACTTGCAGTTCACTAAAAGTACAAGTACAGCTACTTTCTTAGCTCGCCAGGTTGCTGACTCGATTCCCTTTTCATCCAAGAAAATTCCAGAAATTCTGAACCACTTCAAGGTAGAGCCCAACTCAGTGGAAGCTGAGATGATGAATAAAACTGTCCGCGAATGCGAAGAAGCTGGCATTGTAGGCGAGGAGAAGTATTGTGCGACATCTTTGGAGTCGATGCTAGATTTCAGCATTTCCAAGTTGGGGAAAGAAGTCAAGGCAATCTCAACAGAGGTGAATGAAACTCAGTTGCAGAAATATAGCATTGTAGGAGCGACGAAAATGGCAGCCGATAAAGCAGTTGTCTGCCACAAGCAAAACTATCCATATCTAGTGTTTTACTGCCACAAAACACCCAACACCAAAGCATATATGGTTTCGTTGGTGGGTGATGATGGGACAAAAGGTAAAGCAGTAGCAGTGTGCCATAAAGATACAGCAGCATGGAACCCAAAGCATTTGGCATTCCAAGTGCTCAAGGTTAAACCAGGAACAGTTCCAATCTGCCATTTTCTTCCTGAGGGTCACGTCGTTTGGGTTCCCTACTAGCCTAGGACCTAGGTGGCTAGGTCCCAGAAAGAAAACACATGAAACGAATTACTCGTTAGCCTGTTCATTGGGTATGTTTATATTTAAGAGCTTGAAATATCTTCCTACTTAGGTATGCATGTATGCATAGCTTTTATTTTATAAGTATGTATGCAAAGCTTGACAAGAGCATGTGATAATGCAATGTACTATTATTATCTCTTCTAGTTAGTCATGATTGGGTTTCTCTAGTGACACAAATATTTGATTCGACTGCCTGGGTCACTACCGAAGACTTGGGCAATGGGATCGCATACATTCTTAATCAAAAGTAAGGAAAATCAATAAGGTCGTTCCACAACCTTCAAATCAGTTACCTAGCTCTCCAGCCTTTCTCCTCCCATTCAACAAATGGCTCTGAAATTGGGAGCAGTTAAAAAGATTAGACAAACATTAGGACGGATCGCGGAAATGTAGAGGTAATTGAAGGAACCCGTCCAGATCCACTCCATGTGTCGTATTTCCTTGGACACCTGGCTCGGTTGCGTGACGAGAGCGTAATCCCCCCACCCCCAACCCTCAGCCTTGGACTCCCCCTCGGCCTAGGGCGCCATCCCGGGCACGACCACGATGTCGGCAGGGGCAGCCGAGGTCATGGCCTCTCTCCCGTCGAGACTGATGGGTAAGGACAGGTGGCTGCTTCCCATTCGATAGACACGGACGTGACCACCACCTAGAGCACGGTCCGCTCCACTAAACCACTAACTGACATGGTAAATATGGAGGCCAGAGTACGGAACCAATAAGATACTCCCAGCTAGCCCGACCAGCCACCTTGCTGCCCCATGACAGCGCAAGCTACACCCGATCGACTATAAATATCCCTCCAGATTTTCCATTGACAGGTTAGACTCTTCTTCACTACTAAAAGTCTAAAACACCACCCACACACAGATATTCTGTCTCCGGAGCTCCCAAGTGCAGCACCGGAAACTGCTCCTTTATACAGATACTTATCACGTCGGAGGGTTCTAGTTGGGCTCACCCTCCAGTTCCCTAACGGTTTATTGTCTAGTGACCTTGGACGCGTTCACCCACATTTTGGCGTGATCAGTAATCCACATAGTTATTCCAAATTCATAAAGCAGATTTACCTTTCCTTCCAACCTATCACCTCATTTCGTTTTCCTTTTAACGTTTCACTTACAAGTGAGGCCAACAGCATAGTAGAGCATTAAAGACCACATAACATTAGACTGAGTTGCTGTTAAATTTAAAAAACAGCGCAAATATGTGATACAAGATCAGGCTTCTTTCCAAATCAGTATTAACAGGAAATCACATAACAAAACCTCAAGTGTTGAGAACGTCAAACAACATCTTAGATTTACATGCTTAATGACTAACAAGGCATGTCATCTGAAAGCTCATTTGATTAATTTTCATAGAGTTATTCACAAAGAACTTTCTCCCATTCATCTATACTTTTTCGTTTAAATGATTCTGTTTCGTACTTGCTAGAAACAGAGGTGGAGATGAGTTGAGGAAGAACTAAAACAAACAGTCAACTACACGAATATTCAGCTTATTTCTGTTGTTATTTCCATCTAGCGGGAAATTCCTTAATGGAGAAATGTGACTTATCTGTTTACTCTTTTTCATGGTAATACGATTAAGTCATTTTATTCAAATGGCAACTTGAAGAACCATCCTCTAGTAAACATTGCCCCTTTATAAAATTGAACCAAAAATGTGTATAAAAATACATGTCGAGAGATTCAACTGTACCTAACTAGAAAAGTAACCCAAGCATCTCTTTTCTTCTTCTTTTTGACCCACTGAAGGGGCTAAAGCCCTGAAGACAAACAACTAGATCACTGCCATCTGGAGAAGGAGACCCGCTATTTCACTACCAAGTCAACTTCTTCTTGATAGTTCTAAGTGAATCACCAACTAGCAGAATGAATCAGTCCATATCTTCAAGCAGTCAAATTTGGGATGGATGCGGATGATGTTACAGTTTGCACTTTATTCTCTGGCTAGTCAATCAATTGTATAATCTCTTTGTAATCAAAGTCGACCTTCACTCTTCTGAACCCCAAACTCATTCTAGTTATAACCCTGCCCACATGGCCCAGAGCTCAAGCGTACATGTTAGTAGAAATTCCAGGTAACATGTTGAGCCCAGCACCAATGCCCCTGATCTTTCTAATCAGCCGAATCAGCGGCAGCTGGGCCTGCCTTACCACTAGCAGCCCCATCTACATGAGCTTGAACCACAGCTAACATTGAAAAGACCAATTTATATCACCACATTGTTTTCCTTCGCCCAAAAGTGGTTTGATCCACATTGTACTTTTTCCTATCTTCCATGGCTCTTCTTTATGTGTCTGACTGCTTGAGGCATGTTCACCTAAAGGCTCATGAGTCGTCTAACTCCTCCAGTTCCAAGGTAGGACGCTAACTCTCTCAAATGAAAAAACCCAGCTCAGATTACTTTGCTCTAGGACTTCCTTCTTATCTAAGATACCATGATTGAGCTCCTTGATTAATTTCTCCCACACTTCCTTCACCATTTGCAGTCCTTAAGAGCATGTCATGTAGTTCTTATAGTTTTCCTGGCAAAACTCATTTCAGGCAGTTGAAACCCTGAATCCAAATGTTATTGTCATCTCTCCATCAATCATATCATCCAAAGACTATGTTTTAGCTTACTGTCACAACGTCAACTCAGATCAACAGATTCAGGATTATTCTTCCCACAAAACAATCCTTTCCTGCTACAGCAAGATGGCACTGATTGGAACTTGGTAACAACTTTTCTGTAAGAATATTTACTAAAATCAGAAATGGCTTATGATGCAGCATCTACGCAAGGCCTGGAAGTTTGAACCCATTCAGTAGCTTCAGTACAAGAAGCATATCAAGAAAACCATACGACCGACCTTCTACCACACGAACTCAAGGCTTCCACATAAATATGTCAAGAATAAAGATGGTATAGCAATATCACTTCCCCAGAAACTTTTGAGAGCATACAAGATGAACTTTGACTACTTTCCGAAATAAGTCAAAAACAACTCATAGTTCAGGTTCACCCAACCTTCTTCCAATTGATTGACAAAAACCAACCCTTCCACATGAAGAAGACACTCTCTTGAACCTAACATGTAGCTGCTGTCTTTGCTGTTGGGGAAAAAATCATAAGAATAAGACACTCGTCAGCCATATTCAAGCATTTCACCCAGAAGCAAGCAATTAAAAGGAAAAAATGAACTTACAAAAATACAGTTGCATAGGAAGTTGAGTGTGATTTCCAAAATGGATAACCATGTTCAAAATGACATTTGCCCACCCAACTCAGGAAAAAAAATCCGTCAGAAATCGGCAATCAACAATTGAAAACAGTACCAATATCCCTGTATCAACCGACCAGGAGAGGCTCCAATGATCCCCACGTTCTCCCAAACTTCAGTTTGACATGCAGTGGAACTGAAAAAAAAAAAACATTTGGTGAAAATGAAACAGATAACAGGAGATTCCTATGCCATCCTCAGTTTGTCATGCCATTTATTAGTCTTGAAGCGAAGTGACCAAGGTTTTGACTTTTGACAACAGACCTTAGCAAATATTCCCTCCATTTTGTTGACTTCTTTATTAAATTTGAATGTATTATTATACCTCCTCCATTTCAATCAAAGAGTCCATTATTCTATTTTGGAATATTTCACTTAAAGAGTATACTTTCAAAATCTACGTTTACAAATTCCATAGCCTTTCAACTTTTTTTATAGGTAAGTGTGACCCCTTGTTGGTATGGGGATTGGAACCAAGAACCTCAAGGTGTTTGTCTGAGTGCCCTTGTCATCTCTCTCACCCCTTGGGGTCAATTCCATAAAATTGAAAGGCTTTTATCACTAGCCTTTCAACCTTACCTTCCGCAAGTGATAAAAGCATCTAGGTATGCTCAAGAATAATTGCAATTATGACCAACTCTAAAGATACTAATATAGCACTTAATTATGCGAGCGGACAGAGTATGAATTTGCTTCTTGTTACAAAATTATAAAAGTTGCAACTCAGAGTAATGTACTTTTTAGCAATGGCCAGTGTGTCACTTCAAAGGAACGAATGTATACAAATATCGATTTGACAATATACAAATGTTAACTTTGAAAAATAAAAAGAGGACTCTTTGAGCAAAACGAAGGGAGTATAAACATAAAAACTCAGAAGTAAAAACAAGATAATAAGTGTGTACTATTGTAAAGTTTGTACCAAGAAGCGAGGCAGCAGTTTCCATGCTAATTTTTAGCAGCAATCCAGCTTCATTTACAACAGAAGGATCAGCTTCTAGTACTAATTCATCATGCACCTGTGGAGGAGATCATGAAACATATCTATCAAATCCATAATCCATGTTCCCACGAAATTTTAATCTACACATTATCTTCAATAATCCTAAAGATTAAACAAAAAATGGATATGGGCACCGGGTGAATTCTCCTTCCAGTTTCCACAATGCTCAAGAGTTAGAAACTCCTCAAGTGATACACCGTTTATCTCAAAATTCTCAACTTTTGTAATATTAATCTCATATTTTCAGTGATATCAACTCAAGCACATGATAGAATTAACATTTTTTGCCACAAATGTATGTTAAAGTTAAATTGTATTCCATTCGATTAAACTTATTTGAGTTGTAAAAACTACAAAATCCCACAAGACTTTCCTCACTTCATTTGTTCATTTATGAAGGATAAAGTTAAAGCATGATGCAAGTTGTAAAGTAAACTCCAAATAGGGACTATCTAAACGGAATTTAATGAACCCTCTAGAACTGAGCACAACAGGCGCTATAATTTCATTAGTTGCCTCAAAACCCAAAAGCATGGATTACTGTGCACTAAACTCTCTATAGCAACACTGTTTAGGAGGTATATGCTGTGGTACGTACAAACTATAGTGCTACAATCTCACAAGACCACCTTCCTCGCTCTACAGGAGAGGGCAGACCGTATGGAGAAACGGAAGAAATTGATTGACACCAGAACTGCAGTGTAACGAATTAATAAATGATAACAGTCTAAGAACGGACCTGTAAAAGAATTCGACAACGGCCATTAAGCATGTGGAATCTTTCTGCAAATGGAATGATAGAATGTGACTTCTCAGCACCTTCGCCAATCACAGAGTGTATATTTATCATTGCGATTTTGACTATGTCAGCAGCGGATCCCTAGAAAAACAGAAACCGGTATGAATATACACAGTACAATCGATTAATTACCAAGCGACATCCTTAGCAACCCCCACCTGAAGGAAGGGGATATCATAATATGGGAATAAGATGAAGCCAGAGAAGAAAATAAATAGAGAAAGACTACCTGACAAATTGAATTCACAGCTTGTCTCTGAGCTTTAGATTTTTCTTTACTGTTTCCAAATTTTATTTTTGCTAAGAAACGTTTTCTTTTCATGAGGGTTTCCACATATCTACAACACAACACCAATAACAACAAAAATAAGGCAAGATAGTGTATAAGAGTACCAATAAAAAAGGAAATCCAGTGACAAACAGCACAACCTGTATGTATCTACCATAAACTAGAATGGTAGCATTTTCCTGTGAACACATAACACAGTCTAAAATGAAATACAAAAAACGGAATGCAGGAAGGAATAAGACAAGCATATAGAAGAGGTCGATAAGTGGGATGAGTACAGCATAGGCTGAAAACTATCATAAACTTGTTAATGCCAACTTACAATTTAACTTAATTTGTATATTAGAATTTCTGAAGACATGCCAAGGTGGTCAGTGAAGTTTATTTTGTTGGTTTTACAGCTTAAACTTATTGTGACATATCACATATCCATATGACATTTGAATTCTTATTTATAAAGTTCAATTCAACTCACCCTTTCTGATGACACGATGTAACAGCTTCTTGAAGCCATGAAGAAACACCAGGAAAAGACCTTTTAAAGCTTTGAATTTTTTCCGCTGCAACCTCTGAACTACAATCCAGTTGCTCTGCCAGGGTATTAGCACCCATCCCATACAGAATGCCATAGACAAGTTTTTTGGTTTGATCACGCTCTTGAGGGCTCACAGTGGATTCTGTTTTGCTGCTCCATTTGGCAGCAATCATGTTAAAGACATCACCTTGGGGTTTAGTGAGGAGATCAATTAGTGAGGAGTCTTTGGAAAAGTGAGACATCAATCTCAATTCAATCTGAGAATAGTCTGCAGTTATTAGTAACCACTTGTCCTGCATAAAAGTTCCAAATATAAAAAACATAAGAATAAGTTCTGAATATTGCAACAGATTAATCTATATCCTGGGTCACAAATGAAAAAAAAATCTTTACCTGAGTTGGAACAAAGAAATCGCGAGGATTGATTTTATAGTGATCAGCATCAGAATGAACTTCATCTTTGTCATTGTGATTCATCTTGAACTCAACCATATGTTCAACACACTACAAATAAATATTTTAGGAACCAAACAACTAATTTGCACTTGTCAACGTAATACAAACATCAAACAAAGGGGGTATATATATATACATATATATGAAAAAGAAAACAAACCTGAAGATTGGGCTCCTCCATTGAAAGTCTCCCAGTTGCTGTTGATGTCTGGAGCCAATGGCCATGCAGCGTGTACTTTTGAGTCCTCATAGAAAGCCTAGCAAGTGAACATATTGAACCTAACGTACAGTTTAAAAGCTTTGCCAACGTCCTGTGCTCCTTAATAACAGGAATAATAGGATGTTCATGCCTGAAACAAATGAATTACATTTAGTTACATGGTCTGACAGAAAAGAATGAATGGAGATAACATGTATCTGAACTGAGCGTCAGATTGGGTACAGAGGTATATTAATACCAAGTTAGAACAGCAGTGCAGCAATAAAGTATGATCAAGCTGTATCTTAATAGCATGGCACATTGTGAAGTTTCCAGCTCATCTAAAAGCTTAAAGTTGTAAGAGAGAGGATTTAACAATGATATCATGCTTTAACACTCCCCTCCATGTTTAACCATGCTCACATGTGGAGAGATAAATGGAGGTTTATCACCAGTCAAACAGAGTGCTAATGTGTGCAATAACAATATTGGGGGAAACAAATGCAAGCGGGGAAAGACTTGAAACCAAGAACTTGCCATTGATACCATGTTAACTTACCAACTCTCTTAAAGCTTAAGCTGTTACAGAGAGGGTCTAACAATGTGTTTCATGTGTTAACTAACATAAACTTGTCCGCAAGTAGAAACGTACAGTTTCTATCATTATCTTCAGCATGAAAATCAATGTACAGAGATTTAAATAGAGTTGTGTCTACGGGCTGAGCCATTTTAAAAAATAGCAATATAATCAGTTGCAATATTGCAAGGCAGCAGGAAAACAACAACCAAAACATCTAAACAACCTCATCAACACTTACCTAAGTGAATGACAAATTAAAAATGAAAAATGAACCACCTTCATTCGCAATAAATTGTCCATCTCAAATATCATCACCAATTAGCTAAAATCTAAAAGTTGTAATTAAGGAAATCTTGAGGTATCTATTGGAATATCTTGGGAAAGAACAAGTTCTAAAGGCCACTATGTTTTATTCCTATGCTGACTGGGAGCCTTTCTCCACAAACCCTCTTAACAACAAACCTACAAGATGACATGCTGTTATAGGTCTTTCAAGTCAGTTTATAAGCATAAAGATTGTGCTTTCATATAAAGCCATTTGGTTTAGCAAGAGAAGAAAGTGAAAGCGAAAAAGACTGTTCTCCCTGGTAACCTTCTTACAGGCAATGGTAGATTTCATAAAATGCAAAGCCTTGCTACAAATACCAATTGGTGAATCTGAACGCATGCCATGGATGATTCAAAAAAGGTACGCAATGATTTGTAGACGCAATACTGGTGTAAGAGTTTCCACAAAGACAGAAAGGGAGTTGGATAGTGCAAAACCAAAAACTAAAGATACTGGATATAGCTACAAAGTACAGCGAGAAAAGTACATGATCACATACTGTCTTACATGTGAGCATGTTATTTTATTGTATTCTCTTCCCGAATTATCATTTTCATTTCAAGTCCAATTTTTCATTGTCAATGCACTATGTTTAGAGAAGAGTGACTTTGCAAACAATACAAACAGGATGCTCTGGGTAAAAATCAATAATTTATAAGGTGGTACCACTATTAAGCAGAAAAAAAGAAAATAAATGTTTATCCACTAGATCTTTTTTTTTTCCTAACTTGTTCTCCATATCTTCATTGCTGCTGTGTCATGGTTGAAAGCGTCCAAATGCATATTAGCCCATTTCAGATTATGTGTCATGCCCATGGACAAAGGTATCATTATCCTACAATACATACCAATAAGTGCTCTATATCTTAGGTTCGTATCCCATTTGACAACATATCTTACAATACTAATTTGAATCTCACGATACAGTATCGTATCTGACAATACACTATCGTATATGGTTCTATCTTACAATATAGTTTTACATCAAGAGAGAGTGTGCGAAGACGATTATGTGTTTCTTGGTTGACAAATTGCAGATTATAACAATGGGTGGGTTAGGAGTCAGTAGAGTGTCCATTCAGGTTTCAAGGAAAAACTAACAGGAATACCATAATTTGGTGTTTGATAACATTGATTTTGGGAGTTGTTGTGGTGGAACTGTATAAGCACTCTGTTGCTGCTGCTTCAATTTTGTATGTATAATTTGGTCAATCTGGTTGGAGTCATCTCTTAGAGTTAAAGAGTTGTCTCCTTTGATAACTATAATTTAGATGGTTGCCAGATAAAGTAGCAGTGGGTATGTTTATGTTTATGGTTTTGTGAGAAACTGTACTGCCAGTTTCATTTCTGGTGTCTGTTTAAGGTTAGGGTTGTTTGGAGTCCGTGTGAACAATTGCTACAGTATTTTAACAACAACAAAAAACTAAAATCATTTGCTGATCAAAGAAAATCTTATAATTGCACCTTATCAAATTGTATTAGCATCAGCAAAGTTAGCATATATGTATGAGGGAGCTTTTCATAACTAAATTATTTCTTGAAACTTTCAAGGTTTTGAGTATATTGGATAATTGTTCAGTGGAAGTCAATGAAAAGAAAATTATGGGGTTATGCTTACCATACTTATATTGAGCTAGTCATTGGCTACTGTCAAGAATCTTATAGATATATTGATCATATTTGACAACATATTATATAATTTTGCGATGGTAAATCCAAGATTTGGTGTATTTCTGTAGGTAAAATGTAGCCTATGATACGCCAGAATATCCTGATAATTATCACAAATATAAAATTCCAGTACACAATATGTATCCCAATTCAATAACTATGCCCAAAGGTCTCACGTCAGCTTCTAGTTGACACATATTGAAATAGGTGACATAAGCCAGAACAGAGACCTTTCCATATTTCTACGAACTCCCTCGATTTCATACGACCTCTACCCCCACCCCAAAAAAAAGCCTGTTTAAAAATTCAAAGTTCTCAATAATGCATTTCAACTTCCACAAAATTCCTTTAAGTTGCACAAAAATACATTGTTTTAATATGACATGTAAGAGCTTCATCATGTTTCAGAGAGAAAGAAAAAGAAATGGAAAAACAATGGAAACTTGAAATAAATTTAGAAATGGGACTCACTTTTTGGAGACAAACTAAAATGGGACGAAGGACCTTTTTTACTGGACTGAGGGAATATTAAATGACCATTGGTTAAATTAAATTGAAGTAGACTCAATGTCTTTTTTATTATTCAAGAGTTATAAGATCTTGCCAGCAATTTGAAAGGTACATTTCCAAAAAGATAAATCCTTTTAAATACCTTAAGAAATCCAAACAATGCTTGTCAGTACTAGGATGTTGTTTTCCTTTGTTGTAAGCTTCCGGGATTGGCAACTTTAAATGTACATAGAGTACATTGGCAATATCTGCAGCAGTTGATAATGAAAAAGTCATGCCAGCCAGCTTGTAAGCTTCCTTCTCAAGATACTTCAGTTTCCTGCGCAGCAGGTGGCGTGATTGTAGACAACCCTCCATGTCGACGCCTATTCCCGAAAGCTCCATATCTGCCAAAACATTTACCTAGAACAAGCACAAATTTTACAACAATGATTTTCATTTCAACAGCTCTATAACCATGGAAAGATAACCAAAGCTCAACAAATCACTTAAAGAGCAGAATAACTGAAGAGGCCATTTGAGAGAGGCCATACATATATTTCATCTCTAGACATCAACGTCTCTTTACAAGCATCCACATACGAACATGTGAAAGCCACTATCAGCATGGCTCTCCAGCATGAATCATTCATCCAAGTCTAAGATAAAAAATAAAAAAAACTATCTATGATACAATCCTGGATTACAGAGCCATTACTTAAATGTCAAAATATTGCAGCATCCTTTTACTCTATTAAACTAAAATTCAGAACTACAAATATTGATGGTGATCATCTAATTAAAATGCAACTATCCTCTCTTCCGTCATAGTGCCTAGAATTTTCCCACTATCTGAAAGACTGAAACTATTCTCATGCAAACATCACACAGCAAGCATGCTATGATAAAACCTTTGATTTTTTAGTAGGTAACTAGAATTCTCACCAGTGGGAGCTCAATATTCATCAGTGCTTCGAGAAGTTCTTCTGAAGTTAGTAATTTCCAGAGAACAGAAAACAAGGCTCGTGTTTGGGCTACTCTACGGCAACAACCGTTATGTGCAGCTCTTCGCATCTGATTTCTCCACCTACCATTTCGGTTAGCTGCTGCTGCTGCCTCACTGGATAATCTCTTCTTCACTTCCTAATAAATATATTCCAATGTTCGGATTCAAGATTAATATAGAAGAATCTTCAAGTGAGACATGAAGGTGAAGGATCTTTAAGACTTGATTGATTAAAAATAAAACTATTCAAGCGCAAAAAATAAGCATGATTGTATGAGCAAAGATTATCAGGAGTTGAATCCCATACTAACTCTTGCTAAAAGTTATAATGAAGGCAAAGTTACCTTCTCCAGATTAGGACTTGAGCTTCTCTCCTCATCTGGCCAAAGAATCCAAGCTACAATGGACATGTCGACTGCATTTTTTAAATAAAGTGGAGACAACATATAGTACAAGTTGTCAATAAGTTCCATGTCCATAGTTTTCAACGGAAGGTTCAGACCGCTAAATCTCTGAATAGAAATGGCAGGATATTTTAGCACCTGAAACTGAATTTTTAGGTTCCAACTGAACTTTCGGACATGTGTTTTCCCCATTATCAAACCAATCCTATTCCATCTTTGTTTCGCAATCTCTAACTGATGTTCAGGTGCTTCATTGCTGTTATTAGCAGAAACATTCTCAAATGAGAAACCATTTCTTCTGCTATCGGACCAGAATAAGTCTTTGGGAAGAGTGACATAGTACACAGGAGAGTCTTCCCAACAAATTGCAATGCCATGTATTTCAAAAGGGGCAAATGAGTTGAATTCTGACCGTTTGTTGAAGTGTATATCAAAGAAAAAAGCTTCAGTAGTATCCCATAGATTCAAGAAAGAATCAAATCCACCAGGAATATTCACTGCATTTACAGGGCCCTTTTCAACACTACTTTCCTTACTGCCAACACAGACATTGTCCCTTTCGTGTTCTTCCTGGACAGGCTGGTCAAGATGCTGATTATGTATCCTTTTTTCACTGTTGGTTCTTGCTAGCTGTAAAGGCACCACCATTTCTGATTTGCTGATATGACCAGAGGTGGTTTTCAACACAAAACCAAGACCAGATCTTTCGACTGCTACTGCTGGGTTTTGAGCACCAGACTCACTTATGGTCTCATTTGAGTCTGCTCCAGGTGAGGTCCCTACACCAACACCAGATGCTTCTTGTTCGACACTTTTAATTTCAGAGGTAAGTTTATACGGATACTTGCTTCCATCGGCACCTGGCTTAGCAACATGGCTTGTCTGCTCCACACCAACAAAGTTACTGGTTGTCTCTTCTGCTGAAGAGGTCGTTGCTTCTTTCCTAGTGATAATGCCAGTGACAGTTGGTAACAGGGGTTGAGAAAATTGAGAAATGTCAACCCCAAGAGCCTTGAAAGCTGAGAAAGCAGCAGCCCTTGCCTCTTCAGCTTTATCAAGAACAACTTTGCGTGCACCATTCTTTATCTTTTTGGCTACTCCCAGTTGTATCCGCCTTTGTGCCGAACCTTCTAATTTACGCAAAAAAATTGTTCATGTTTAATGGTGCAAGAGAATGTGTACAATTCAGTAACCAACTTGCTTATGTAGTTATGTACCAACACCAAGAAAAGAAGAAAGATAAGGATCAACCAAAAGGGGCTTGTCAACAGAATGAAACATAAAGCTATTGGGAGTGTTGAAACCAATCCCATGTTATTAGAAAAAAATTCATAAACACAATCCACACACATTAAGACCAGTGTTTATGCACTAAAAGGCACATTAATTCACAGTTAACCAATAATGGAGCGATGAGTTAATATAGGTCATGCGTAAAATGATAACATTTCTTATAAAACATATTTTTAAACATCATCTGAGCTAATAGAGCTACTACACTAGATGTAAAAAAACAGAAATGAAAAATTAAAGAAATGAAGGGTTGCATTTAATTAGATCAATGTGATTTGGGGGACACTGAAAACTACATTAAAGAGCTGTCAATACAGTTGTCTACTTGGACTCACATGTCAATGTGAGTACACAAATAGGGGTTTTTAGTGTTTCGGTAAGATTTCACTTTACAGCCAGCCGGATTAATTACCAAATTCACTTAACTTTTGGTTTTCTACAAAATCAAGACTTGTTTAGACCAAGTAGTGTGAGGATTCATTAATGTAGCTTTTAGAAGTATTCTTACTAAGGCATATTTTATACTTCTCCATTAGATATTTTCTATACATCTGTATCCCCATGTCTGGTATTTTGAAGGTTGTCATGTCCGACACAGCGTGTCTATGTCATAAGAATAATTACATGATGCACTATTTTCTAATCAAAATCATATGCGCTAAATGACTTAATTATAAAGTTCACCTTGTGCAGCCCATGATGATGATTCAAAAAGTGCTTTGACAATTTCAGGAACAGATGCTTCAGCAATTGCTTGAGGTGTGCGCAAGCCAGCTTTATAAAGTGCTCTAGCTCGAGAACCCTGAAAAGAGGCAATGGTAGGACCAGATTGAAAAACAATAATTTATGAAATCATTACCATGGAGGATCTTTGCTTGCCTATCTGTTTCAGTGATGTCCTACTATTAATTTCTAAATCAAATCAGCATGAAAACTTAATCAGCCCCAAAAATAACTTCAAAACAACAACACAACTCAGGAATCTTCTACCTTAATAAGAGGAATGGTCGTAAGCTCTACAATTTCGGCTTTGACACCAAATGAAACACGATTTTGGAATCTGGCAACCAAGCCTTCAAGATCATGCCAACCAAGCCTCTCACAGAAAACCGAAACCATGGATGCAAACCTTCCAGCATTTTCTTGTAAGGCTTGAACCATCCCGCGAGCCACCTTAAAAGCTTCGCAAACCTCGCCCACTGGTACTTCCTACACCCAGATATAACATAAAATGAGAGTGGAAACAAGTGCATTACCTTGTCTTTTCTTTTTTATTTTTTCAAAAAATTTCTTCATTTTTCTCTTTCCTTTTTTTCTTGTTTTAATTTTAATTTTGATAAAGTAGATACTGCCATATTTTATTACAAAAGAGGAAGGTCGCTACTCTTCATTAAAAGATAAAGAGTTACCTGCACAAGTCTTGACAAGATGAGAGCAACATAGAATCGTTTACAGACTCGAAGCATTTGTTCATCTGAAAGTGTACCATGGTTTGACACCCCAAGTCTACGATCACATATGCTCTGCAACCCTATTGTGTTTGATTTATTAGAGGCGCGCAATGGAGCACCATGAGCCATGCGCATTAAAAAGGGCTCTTGCACTCCTACTCGATTTCCAACAGACTGCATCTCATGAAATTAGATAGATGGTAAGGATCTAATTGCACAACGTAATTAATCAAGAAACAGTAGGATATTTGTCTATTATCCTACGATCAAAATAAATTTAAAAACGTAATGCATGCAGAAGTAGAACAACAAAACAACTAGGTCGAACAAAATCGGTGAGATCTAACAAAATTCTACAGGCATAAAAGGCAACGTATAGTTGCTGATGACGAGAGTCTCGAATAACATAAAGGCCATGATAGTTGCATAAAGAGACGATGCACAAAACAAACAAGCTCTAAGCATTAACACAAACTAGAGCCAAGTATACCCAAAAAAAAAAACTAAAGCCAAGTGCATGAGTCAGTTTTTTCATTTGTTGCCAACAGAAGTACCGCTGCCCTCATCTTCATAACTAAATTTTGTACCTCGTAACAAGAGTTAGACTTCCAAACCTGCCATAATTGTAGCCTTTCAAGGCATTAAATAATAATAATAAGGGTTGGGGCAAGGTCTATGTCCCCTTCAACCTTTCAAAAAACAAAAAAGACTTGCAAACCAGCAGATTAAATTTAACGATTGATTCTGCTTCCAGGCTATTTTAAACATTTATTATCACGAGACTTTGGATGTAAATGAGGATAAAAATATAAAGTTGGACTCAAGATTGAATCTCAACAGTGAATGGGAAGAAAGGTTACCTGGTCAAGAGCAGACAATTGCATAAATCTCTCATAGTACAGTTCCCAATCTGGCTCAACGTCAACATTAATAGGTGTTACTAAGTAAACTAAATGCAAATCTGATGCAAGCACAAAACCTTCTCTTGCCCTTGAAAGATCATCGAGCACAATCTAGAAAAATATAAATAAAAATTTGAAATCAGTTTACAAATCCATATTCCATCTATCAAAGAGAAAGGTCAAGAATGCAGTGATGCCATAAAATACTGAGTAACTTGGGAAAAGGATTCCAAGATATTTACAAGTGATTCTTCAGGACAAAGAGAACTGCCAAAAGAAGCACGGCCAAGAGGTGTTGTACTGTATAACTTGGTATCTTCACTCCATTCAAGAAATCTTCTATGGCACAACCACTTAAGAGAATCCTTGGCTGATCTCACGACATCTTCAAATGGCTTTGTCGAATTCAGAAGAGTACACCTAACATATCGATGAATATCATTAGCAGTTTGAACAATCCCACCAGCGACGACTTCTAAGATTGCATGCGTCATCCCATTCTTATCGTCTGACAAACAAGAATGCAGTGGAGGACAGCTGTCACTGATGAGCGCCATAATTCTTTTGACCTCTTCTGGTTTGCAAATTAACACCTAATTTACAGAGGAAAGCACGAAAAAGCATATAAAAATTAGATATTTTACTAAAGTATTTACTAAATTCGCGGACCATGTTGAGTACAATATCCAGAAGAAAGGTACATGGCACATACACTCTCCCCCTTCGTATCTATTCCAGTACGTCCAGCACGACCAGCCATTTGTTTGTACCTTATGCCATCAAGAAAATCGCGACCAATACGGGGTTGTCGGAAGATAACCCTTCTGGCAGGTAGGTTAACCCCAGCAGCTAAGGTAGACGTAGCAGTTAAAACACGTACAAGTCCTTTGCGGTAGCAGGATTCAACAACCTCTCTTTCCTCAACCTGCATAACACGTGATTTCCCAAATAATCAATGAAAACATTAGACTTGCAAATCCAACTAGTCACATGAAAATCAGAAACAACAATCATTTTATGATTTGCAGGAGCAAAAGAAAATAGCAGAAGCACTGCATATTCAAAGATCAGCACAGGTAACACAATAGAGAAACAAGAACACATTGTGGTCACTAACTTTTCAGTAAAATACATACCGTGAGACCCGCATGGTGGTAAGCAACACCTGAAGGAAGTGTTTCATCAAGTATAGGATCCAGTCCCGCAGGAGACTTTTGCAAGGCAACAATAGCGGAATTAATATCAGTGAACTCACTTTGATCACTACGGGCACTGACACAGAATTTCTTGAGGTACTTCGCAACATGCCTTGCCGTTGATTCACAACCTTTCCTACTGGAGCAAAATATCAACACAGAATGTCCATCTTGTACAACCTGTTATTATTAAGTTATAGTTCATTGCTATGCCAAAATTTATACTTGGTGGATCAAAAAAGGAAGAGTCCACACCTCATTGCACAACTCTATGATGTGGTCCGGGTCTTTACCACCAAGGTCAGCTGCTTTTGAGATTGTCCTGACAATTTCCATCTTATTGTTATAAATTGTATTGCCAACTTTAATGTATTCCTCCAAAGGAACAGGACGAAAATTTGTCTGATACAATGCTGCCTGCAAATGGTGAAAATCAAATGAAGTAGCAGTAACATAGTACACACACAAAGATAATAATAATAATAATAATAATAATAAGCAAACAAACAAATTAATATGTCAATATGCACAAAAGTGTTATCATTCTATGCATGACTGCAGTTGTATCATCTAAAAGCCTAATGATTTGATACATAATGAAGTCATGTCCTTTTATCAGGAATCCCACTACCCCACTGAAACATAATATGGGTAATCAAAAACTGAACTGCTTCTCGAAGCTATGGAACACATACAAACTAATACTCGGGCAGGATTCAAGAATTCTTGATGAGTTTACACCTACAAATACATTTCATCATAGTTAGGGCTAAACCAGATGCAAATTAAGGGTGTGCAGGGGTCATATGTGGAAAGCAAGAAAGTTATCTTTAGGTCTCTTCTTTAACTATTTAAATATTAACTTGTCAAGTTCGGATAAAGCACAAATTTTCCAGCAATCACATAATTGTGAATAGTTGCTTTAAATTTCTTGGAAAGATTTATCTATCTTCTCCTGTACATACACAAAGAAGCGATCTTCTAGCATGTAGGATCGGGTTTTGGTAGCCTAGCCTTACTCTGCTTACAAGTGCTACAACCCATCTTGCCATTCTTTGAATAATTATTGCCGTGGAAAAGAAACAAAAAGATATCAATTTATGCTCATTTAGGATGATATAATATTGCTTTCATCCTTGCTCCTTCAAAAAATTGGTCGCCTTTTAAATAGAAAAACTTAATTGGACTACTTTTTTACTGTTTTGAATCCTAATGAGGATATTAAAGCACACATACGCCTCTTGAGCTTGTCTATCCTCTTGCTTACACCAATTATGGTTGAAAGCTTCCTTCTATAGCAATGTTTGTGCCTTATTGTCCAGGAATATATTCTTGATGAACTTATAGACATGGGCAGATCTAAGTGAAAGTTGAGAGGGGCTAAAGCCCACGTCAACATTTCGCCAAAAAAAATGTTAAACACCATTATTAATCTTAAGCTTTTTTATAAATATGTATGTAATGGGTAAGACTCATTGAGTGACCAACTATATGTAACTTCTTTTTCGATTAATAAAGTTATTTTGTACAGTTATTACTGTTTACAAAAAAATTTAAATACTTAGCCCACGTGGTACCAAAACCATGGATCCGCCCTTGCTTATAGACCCTGAATTGTATTGAAATACGATGTGAGTAGAAAAACCAGCCAATTGGATACATCTTACTAGCATGAGCCTTGGGTTTTGAACCATCTGGCATCAATGCCCACTGGAGTAGGCTCATTGAAAGTGTATTACAACTATTGCCTTGGACCACAAGTTGGTCTCGGTGTTTGTTTTGAGGTTTACATTAGCGCACAGTCATGGTACTCTGTTTTTGTACCGACATATAATGATAATCCTCTGTTACCACATCACATAAATTTATGAAGTAGGTAAGGGAAAAAAAAAGGACATACCCAGAGCAAAAGGCTCCTGCCATTGCAGGGTCGGAAATTTGTGAAGTACGTAAGAATTCCTATTTACATTTACAGCTTTCGCAACATGTATTTCTTTTTCGTATCACATTTTATGTTTTATTTCCAAGCTGCCACCAACATTTACTTTGCATTTTGTCTCGCCAATCTTTGTAGTCAGAAGAACAGTGAGATGGATGATCAACCTTTCAAGCAAGCACCAGGTGACTGTGGTCTCACAAAATATGGAAGTTCAATATTCCATGCATCAAACTACCGTACAAAAGAGATAAGATGTCCACTTGAGGTCGTTGATGAAATAGTTTGGAAGGCCTTTGGCAAATATTACATATGTTACTCAAAGTTCTCGATCCTTGTGAATATAGGTGATTGGCTTGTTTGAGTTTTCATGAACATAACATTGGATGATATAGATACTCTAGTCTACTCGTATTGAGTTTGCGTTTGATATATTGCATTTACAGTTATTTCAGAATACTGTATTCATTTCCACGTATTGGGTGTGTATTTCATCCCTTGGGCAAGTCAAAAGTTAATGGAATGGCACATCCTTTCATTTTTTTCTTTTGCCTTCCTAAGAGGAATCTGCTATTTCCCAAAAGTGGATAATAGGTGATCAAAAGGCCCTTATAGAATGCTTGAAGGACCATTGGTGGGTTCGAGTTACGCACAGGAAGTCTACGGACAAACCAATCATATTTTTTATTCTGGAAGACTTTTGGCATTTCCTTTGCTCATTGATTACAAGTAATGTAGCAGTATGGAGTGGTAGTTGTTTTGTACCTACAAAAAGACTTATGGATTGGCGTCAAATATTCTCATCTGAGTTATCCCTTACTACATGAATAAGCTTCTACTTCATTTCCATTCTCTGGAATGGAACTTTGCAGTTTATACATGTCCAAAAACCTAACTTGAGAGTGAGATAGCATCATCACCACAAAGGGAAGTGATTAATACATAGATTCTATAGATCTTCTCCTCTTGTGAAGCAGAGTATTACTGTAGCTTACACTCACAAAACTATAATTTACCACATTATACGGTTTTCATCCGTCCGTCCCAACAGCAGAGTCCTACTTTGAAGGTCAAAACCTTTTATCGATAGCTTGTTTTGTTTTTTATAAGTATATCTTTTTAAATTGCATTAAAACTACAGTTTTTTTGTACATAGCAAAAGAACAACATTGTGTTTTCAAACAGTAGGAAATATAATTTTGGAAAAAAAAAATTTGCATATTTACAGCTTAAATTTGGATTCAAACTCTTTTCTCGAAATAAACTAAAATTAAAAAAATTGGATTGTTTTCATGGGATAGACAGAGTATTCGGCAAACGAAATAATTTGAAGAATATCACTTGGGGTAAATATTTGTGATCCTCCTTTCACAAGGAGCCATTTGCATCCTTCTATTGTGGTGTAAAAAGTAAGATTTAAAGAATGGCGTTTCAAACTTACTTGAAGCCAATCAGCAACTGCGGCAACATTAGGCAAGGTCGCACTCATCCCAACAATTTGGAGACCATGTGCAGGGTCAGTTTTACCGCTGCTTGTACCAGAAGTTTCTCCGCTCGATGATTCTGTGTTGCCTTCACCAGCTCCATACCGAAGCTTCGTTAATAGAAGTTCCAACAGATAACCCCGACTTCTATCTCCAACCTGACAAACAAGCCTGATGAAACTAACCCAGCGTACAAACAAGACAACAAATTCCATATAATTGTACAAGCATGATTTAACTACCATATGAAGTTCATCTATCACAATGATCCCAACTTCTGACAGGCGACCCTCTTCTAACAATCTGTTGATTAAAGAGTTTGCCTTCTCAATCGTGCATACAGCTACAGAGGTATCTTTAGGAAGAGTTCCACCTCCTTGGTTTCCATAATAACTGCGAACATGCTTATCAAGTGGTTCCAAAAGGGCCTCAAGATGTTCAGCCTGCACCAATATGGACACAGGTTCAACTTAATAGACACATGTACAAACTTCAAAAACTGACACAAATGAAAAGGCAATGGCCACACCTTTTCTGCACAAATTGATACATATGGCAGAACAAGAAGTGCCACTTTTCCCGTTGATAAGACTCGGCGCAACATTAGAATTTCTGCAACAAAACTTTTGCCAGCACTGTGGAAGTAAAGGGCAAAATGTCAAGCAACAGATAGATACCACACCAATGAAATTTGGCATTGAGATTAAACTCTCACACTCACCCTAGAAGTTGTAGCACAATGCATAACCAGCATAATCCACAGCAAATAAAACCTAAGTACCTCCATCCTGATATGGGTTTAAAGCTTCAAATACCTAATCATATTGAGAAATTCTAGCTAGTCCACTTATACACTGACTATGTCTCTAAATGATGTCAATTTTCAGACGAACATAAACCCAAAAGATTAAGTTTTCATTAGCATCAAACTTGTGATTTTTGAATACCCCCATTCAAAACTACCCCCATGAGGATCTTTGAATCTTTTATACTTGTTTATCTTCTTAAGGCTTATTTGAGAATGTCAAATAAAATATTTGTAACGTTTGGGGCACCGAAGGATTTTTTCCGTGGAGTGCCGTTTGGAAAACAAAAGGCCCCAACCAGAGTGAGTTTCTTTATGTGGGAAGCCGTCAATGAAGCACTTCTAACAGGTGACAATCTGCGGACCAGGAAAAATATATTTTTTAATTGGTGTTTTTTAGGCAAGGCGGATGAGGAAAACGTAAACTATCTCCAGTTACATTGTCCAGTTGCTAGGAAGATTTGGGATTTTGTCTTCAATCTGTTCCAGGTTAGCTGGGTTATGCCCAGATCTGTGAGACACTTGATGGAAAGATGGGCTTTGTATAAGAGGAAAAAGAAAATGTTTTTTGGGAAGTGGCTCCTATGGCAGTGCTGGTCCATCTGGAAGGAAAGAAACAGAAGATGCTTCGAGAATGAAGAGAGGAAAGTGGAAGAGATCCAGAAGCTGATTATGCAGTCAATGTTCTTTTGGTGTCATGAGCTGTTAAAGCAGGGTGGCAATCCTTTTGTAGAGTTTGTGGATAAATTCTCTTTTGTAAAGTAAATGGCATGTATACTTCCTGTGTACATAGGCGCGTCTCCTGATTAGGCTCTATTAATACTATCTTTACTATTTATATATATATATATATATATATATATATATATTAGTATATGTAAAATGTAAGCTGGTAAACTCAAACAACTAAAACTTTGGATTTCCATTTTTGACGTCCTTTTAGGGATAAATAAAAATTCAAAAGTGACATCCACCTAAGGATGGAGGGAATACAGTATTACTTTTTTCGTTTTTTCATTCTAGAAAGTCTTTAGGTAATTAGGTTTAAAATGGCAACTTAATGAGCAAAATTGAACAAAATATACTTCTATAAATTTAAGTGCTCCTCAAATGTGTATCATTTTGGATGGCGAGAAGTTGTAAAATGGATAAAGACAAATCGAATGGAATTACTAACGTACATGGAAAAAAAAAGAAAAAAAATGGAACAAATAATGCAACAATGAGTCTAAAACTGGTCAAACGAAAATTTATGAAAAGATTACAAAAAATTTTTTCGTTAAAATAATGTTATTATTTTATTGTTCATTGAAAAGTAGCGCATCTATTAAACAGAATACCAAAAATATGAAAAGATTATTGAAAACATATCCATGTCTTGAAGTACTCTCTCGAGATCCAAAACAAATGAGGCTAAACTTTCAGGGTTTCTAACTTGATTTTTGTAGCTTGTGGAACCCATATTTTGGTTTTCCCATCACAGTCATTCACGGAGAATTAAAGGATTTGACATGGGACAAGAGATTCCCTGATAGCATTTTGCACTCTCTCTGTGTCTCTCTCCAAGTGATCAGCCTTGACTTCCACTCTCAGCGCCGCCCTTGAGAAGTAAAAGAATGACCGCGTATCACTTTCCAAAGACAAGTGTGCCCCTGATGCAGAAGGATAGGGGAAATCCAAATCTGATCTGTAGATAAAGGGATAAACCCTAGTTCCTTCTAGATACCTCCAATTGGGGTTGATTAACAAAAAGCATAGATTGATAAACGCCGATTAGTTCACTTGTCCAAGCCTCAATGCTTATTTTGATGGGAGAAATCAATCACCCAAGAACACACAAAGTACTTAAAAATTACCAATGATTCAAGAGCTAATTAGGCCATTAAATCGAAGGCCTTTATATAGGCAAATAGAGCATGATGCCCAAAAAAGCATCCTAATTTTCCCAAGTACTCTAGATACTAAAACAGAATAAAATTACCATGTAAATAAATGATACTTTATTAAACTCCTAATGAGTAAATATTCTAGGCCAAAGATAGCATAAAGACTTCTAAATACAATAAAAGGTCGGGGTTGTCTTTCTTCTGCAGCCTCCCACAAGCAACAGGAATATTGGCTCCAACCCCTAGTCCACTAGGTTCTAAATAACGTCCTATATTTGTATATATCTTTCAAAGTGCATTATTGTATGATAATTCAAATAAAAATTAAAAACAAAGAAATCACTATCTGTTCCCAACATAATGTATAAAATAAAAACAACTGATATTTGACAAACATTTGGTACCTTGTAGACGCACAATACACAAGATTCCTTTTCTGTAAAACGCCATCCACCTGAAGGCAATCAACCTGGAATGTCAAATTTTAGTTTAATTAGAACTTTCAACTTGAAGGAACCAAACAAACATTCTTCCAAAAAATATTAACTTTCTGTGTGTATTTATTAAAAAAGATATATTTTCTTTCTGTATGCTCAACCAAACCCCAAAGGGAAAAGGAAACATAGAAACTAATTAAAGAAGTATCATTCCTTTTTTTCGAAAATATATGATTCTTAATATTAATATAGAAGGAATTCTTCTTTTTCGGAAGATCAGGCCTAGTTAATTGTCAACTATTGGACTGACAAAACAATAGGTGTTCATAATTGAGAAAAAGTGCTTGAAAGAGATCAAAAGAAAAAAATCAATAACGCAAACAGAAATGAGTGAGCCAGACCCTAATATTCTGAGCTAAAACAAATCATTAGGTAAATAAAATCTTTCACTGCATTGAAAAATCAAGATCTCGAACGAATGAGGAAAAAAGATGTTATCAGGCGGTAGAATATGAGATGTATGTGCGATGTAAAAGGTAAATGTAGCCACACTCAAATTAGAAAGATAAAGGTGTAGAAGATCACGAGACTATAATATTCGGAAAAGAAAGTGAGACCAAGTGTGAAGAGGATTTCACTTATCAAAAAAAAGTGTGAAGAGGATTTAAGACCACCTCCACAAACTCCAACTTTAGTACTACTTACTGGGAGCCGAACATCTTCGTTATATCTTCAACACTTAAAGTACTACTTCAAATAGAAGACAAATCCTCCTCTGATCATTTCCTCATGGTTCCCTATGTCAGTTGACAATGTGCACCATATAAGAGGTTAACCACAGATATTCACATTCCAGTTTTTGGTCATAGAACTCTCAAATCCCAATCATGCCCTTGTACTTAATTCATTTAATAAACCAAGCCCTTCCATCAACATCATCGTTAAGATAATAATGTCATTCAACCTTGGAGAGAGACCACTTAGACCCAAAAGACTAACTGGCATCCTTACTTCACCTCCTATGTTACAAGGACTTGGGTGGCGGTAGCGCTGTGGCAACCATGAATTTTAGGATATGTAAACATGGCTCAAAAGAATCCAAAAATAAGTGTGAGTACTTTGTATGTTGCTAGATATTTCATACTCCATGCGCTATATTCAATTTATTATGGATATGAAATGGGATTAATAAAATACATCAAATGTTTGGGAGTCTTATTTAAAAAGAGTTGAGAGTTCGATAGATGTAACTATTCAAAAAAATTAAAATCTTGAGCCAGAGTGTCCATATCCACTTTCAAATCAGACACAAATCACACACGTATGTCCGCGTAGTCTCGTGCCTACACGGGTATGGTGATTGAAATGAAAACTTCTTGTTAGGCAGTTCATCTTTCCATGAATCTATGATTTCCAGCCGCTAGAATGACAGAGCCACGCATACCTGTAATTTCCCTTCCTCTCCCCAAGAAGACTCCTTTTTGTATTCTACTAAAATTTCCATTGGCAACATCTAATTTTGGCCATGTAAATCACCAATCACAACATAAGGGAAAGAAAATCCTAATCTTAGAATGTTTGAGGTGCAGAATGGCAAATTTTGTGTGTTTTTGGAGGAAGCGGAATTCTTATTTGAAATATACGGACTTCTAGATCCAGTAATGTGTTAGGTCAAAATTGGTGGTCCGTCTATATATTTCCTTTTTCTGGTTATTCTACCCCATGATTTTGGTTTCATTTTGCAATTTAGTATTTTCTCAGTATTTTCCATCTCCTGTGTTTTGCATTATTTTGTTTTTATTCGCGTTCTTCTTCTACCAAGTTAGAGCACAAACCGAAGTACAACAATCTATCATTCAGCAAGTGAACGTTCGATGATGGTAAGGTTAGTACAATGTCGGGCAGGTGAAGGGAGGATGTGACAGTAGGTAGGTTCAATGTCCTGGCAGGTGGTGATGGGTTCAGTGTGCTAACGCTTGGTGGTTTTGGAAATTGGCACTATTCGATTCAACTTTTCAAGGAAGATCAACTGATAGATGTTGGTTGTGGTGGGCAATGGCTAGAAGACGCTGGGATGCTAGTATCAAGTGATGGCTTGAAGGAGGAAATTGGAGACACATGAAGATAGATAGCTCGTTGTCAGCAATAGAGTGGTAGGTAGCCAGCTGGAGTGCTCTTGTGAGGTTGAAGAAGGTGCCTTCGGGTCCAATCCATGATCTTAACTGTAAGATTGTTGGTTAGAATAATTTTTATAGTTAAAATGAATCTCACCGGCTCATGGTTTCCTGTTTTGCACCCAAACAAAAAGCAAGTGATGCACAAGCCTAGTTAACAGTTGAATATTAGACAGATTCGGGTGGACTTCAATTGTTCAATATAACAAATTTAAGGCACAATCCGGAAACTGGAATATAAAGGAACAAATTGAAAAGACAGAAGTTTGGTGACCATTTTTCAGTACGAAAAATGTTTCCGATATGAACTATACAAACAACAGGAGACAGATTTTACATTTTCCGTTTCAGGAAACAACAAAATAGAAACATGATTGGGCACATGCTGGCAAGAATTAAACACAGAAATCCCACTCAATATTCAAACTTTGTTGAATAAAGTGAAACAGCATAGCAATTAACCCAAACAACACGCTGTTATGAAAATTCACTTCATGGTTATATCAGACTACCCTAAAACAAGCCAAATAACAGTTCTCCTTATCAGTCATATACTACGCCACATTGGTGGTATTGAGTACAATAATATCAATTAACAAACAAGAACAAAAATGACTAGCATGATACCATGTGGATTATATGAAAACCAGCCCAACTAGATTCGAACATGCCTATCATAATTTATGTTTAAGGATGAAAACGGGATAACATCATGATCATGCAGAAGGTAATGAAACAGCTTAACTAACTAATTTAACCAAACAAGCAATTAAAGGTTAAAGTGATCTAAAAGTTTTACTCGTGTAGATGATGGACGTGAGCCAGCTAACGCATATTTCAAAAACCTTTCCTGTGTCAAAGCCCCAATTCAGGTATGAAATTCTCAAATCCATGCTACAATAACACCACGTAAATTCAGAGTCTCCCTCCTTTTAACAGGGAGGGTCGCACAAATAAATTCTTCATCATCCATGATCACTTTATAGAATAACTAGCTGAGCAGAACATGCACACCAAAAGATCAGAAAGATACCTGCCACTGATACAATTTAGATATCCCTTTTTTCTTGTACAGACTGCATAACTCAGAAGGAAGCCAGCTGCTAAGATCTAAACGATCCTTTGGGAGCACAAAACTTGACGGAGTGCTTTCTTCGCTGTTTGGACAGTTCATAGAAAAATTTATGGTGTCTCTCTCTGGCGTGTTAGAAGTTGCGCCTTGGCTGAATATATCCACTTTCGTTTTGGCAATGGCGCAACTGGAGGTCGCCCCTTGCACTTCGAGCAAACCTCCATTACTGTGAACTTGGTTGCAGGGAGTATTAGTATTGACAGTTCTTAAGGCTTTCTGAGTAACAGATGAGCACTCAATTTGCTCACCGTCTCTAAGAACAATACCGAAATTATTAGCAGAGAAGTGACGTGGGGCAGCCTCACCCAAACATTTGTCCTCTAAAGCGAAGTCAAAATGCTTAACAGGTAATGGTGAAATATCTAAATCTTTTCCATTTTTCCCCACAGGTGGTAAAGTCGAGCTCAGCTCCATGTTGTAATCTCTGCTAGAACCTTCGCACAATATCTCACTATCCTTAGATCCACACTCCTCATTCCTTATATTGTTCAAGAACTTCTTCTCATGTGGCCTATCACCACCTTTCATTTCTTCAGCAACCTGTTCAGATGGGTTATCATTTCTATAGAACAAGCCATCTGCAATTTGGATTGCCTCATTCCAGAATGCTTCGCCAGGCGAAAATATGGAGCTTCCACGTGTTGATTTAGGAGTTTCACGAGCCCCAAAGTTGGCAGCAAATGGTCTAGGTGTATCACATCCGGTCACAGTCATGCTTGCCGTATTACATTTCCTCAAACTTCCTTGTAGCTCAACAAGATCCTTACGCACAATCACCTGTCAAGCAATATATCAGCATGAATCGAACAAATCAGAGTGAAACTGATATCATGGTTGTTATGATGAGTTCTACCTCTGTGGAATTATGAGAAGTAGCTTCTCCAGATTTAATGACATCATCGGACTGCATTTGATTGGTATGCTCGTCAGAAGAACATGTCATTTCACCAACATTGAAATGCCTCTTTTTAGATGATTTATCTTCTAAAACTAGCGTGGATGGACTACCCTGCCGTTTATGGGCATTAACATTTGGATCTACCGGTAAACTTACACCAGATGGAAGTTCGCTGCATTAGAGAACAATAACATTAACAACAACGCTTCTTGAAAGAATTTATTAGGAAACCAGCAGCAAGAAGCAAATATACAAGGATCGTTACTGTTTATAACAGTTACACCATTTTTTAAAAGATGATACCGATGTTGCAGGACCATTTTAGAAACATAAAAGAAATGAAGTACCTACAATACAATGACAAAAATTCAGCTGCAAACTGTTTAAGCTCAGGATTCTCCACACCGTGCACAGCATCCACGGAATCTTTTCCAAGACCCCCCACTACAGCTTCACCACTATCGGATGGGAATTCAGATTTTTTGCTTTGAGAAACTAAAGCACGGCCTTGGGCCAATGACAAGTTCTCTGTGATTTCATGTGTAGAGGGTAAATCAATCTCCAGTGTCAAGTTTCTCTTGACTGGACCTTGCTTAGAAGACAAACCACATGCTGTGATCAAAGACTTGGCAGGAGATTTTTCATCTTGTGAAGTCACTAAATAGCTGTCCAAAGAACCCTTGGCACTAGGAGACCCTGCAACTGTAACTTTCGAATCTTTTTCAACTCTCCCCAACTTCAACCGAGGTGATAAAGCTTTAGTCTTCTTCTTGGAAGCAAAGAACTGAACATAGTAACAAAACCCAATAATAAAAATACTGTTTCTTCAGCTTACCCATCGAAATTTAGTAGTACAAACATTTAGACACTACTTTCAATGTGAATCGAGTAAGAAAACATCTTAAATGGCATGAACTTTCCTATCAAACTTGTAACTCCTACAATATACAGATTTAATAAGTTTTCTGTCCAAAAAGAAAATTAAGCAAATGCAACTACTCAAGCAATAACAGGGCACGATCATTTGCACCCTTATCATCCAAAAGACTACGGCAAAGAATGTCATAAACCAAAGTTACATTCATAAGACGACAGCCAGTTTACTTCAGTGTAACATTTTTTGCATTAAAGAGAAAAGAAATGTTCTTACATTTTTAGCTTTCAAAATAAGATTATTTTCTTCAGATAAAAAATAAAACTATGATACTACCACCCTCCTGAAAAAAATAATCTTATTTTGAAAGCTAAAATTTTAAGTAAAACATTTCAACTTTTACATATTTCCTAAGTTTGCACGAATAATACATATTTTAAACATCATTTTGTTCAAATGAAAGAAAAAGATTTGAAAAACAATGAAAATTTATAGCTTAAACTGAAAACCACAACTTTAGTGGAAAATAAGACTCTTTCTATGGGACGGATGGAGTATATTTTTCAGAAACCATTTTACATCAAATAAACTAGGCTTGTTAAAACCACCAACAATTTCCCAACATGAACATATACAATTCTTCAAAAAAAAAATTGAAAATTGATCCTATTTGCTACAAAGATGGTATATTTATACATTATTGAAATTCGAGAGACCTATATATAGACAGATAAATTCATAGCTAATCTCGATACAATACAGAATCAAATCCAAATTTTCGGACAAAATGTGGAACTTTGAGTTATTTAGGGGTTCGAGGATTGAAGGGAACAAATTTGAAGAAACCTGATCTACGCGCGACCGAGGCGAACCAGGCGCCATTAGCGAGCCCTAGTAATCTGAGGGAAGTGTTTCGCCGTCGGGCAGTTCAATTCGTCGGATTTCCGTGATTCATTTTTGAATCCCTATTGAAGACCGCCAACACCGAAGGAGGTGTTTTAAAACGTTGGAATAATTGGCGCCCGTACCAAATTGTAAACTAGAAAAAGCCTATTTTCACAAAGTTCATGCTAAACACACATCAATATCTTTTCTCTATACCCCAATTCTATCTGCATCTCACATATATAACCAATTTTTAAAATTTACTATTTATCCCCGCCCTAACTTCCTATTTTACCCATTATTTAATTTTCCTATCTAATTCATCATATTCTATCTACACCCCACATTTAATTTCCTAAACAACCACTAACCAACACCTCAAAACCCCAACTTGACCAAACCCCAACCTGGCCATAACACAAACGCACAGGGGAGTCCGCACAACGAATGTTACGGGAATAACAAAATCCCGCCCACAATGTCTTCTTTAAACCGAGGTTTTTTTTTCTCTTTCTCTATTTTGATGAATTTTTTGTTGTATAATATAGGTTGGTTGCTTGGATGAACATAGTTTAGGCTGAAAATTCGATAAACAGTATGTGGCCCTGGTTCAGCGCACACAAAGTTGTGCGTGTGGTTAATAACTGCTACACACTTCACCTCATGTGCGTTGACTTTAAACCGCACACTACCCTCACTATGCACACATCATTCGCCGCACACACCTTGTTTTGTGCGTTTACTGAGTACCGCACACACCACCTCATGTGCATTAAATCTCCACCGCACAAGCCCACACATGTGCATCATGAATAGGCCGCACAGACCTCAAATTTATCTAACATTCAAAAAATTTATGACTGCTCTATTTACTTATTTAGGCTTGAACTGATTCTATATAACCTTTAATATTACTTATTTGTTGTTGATTACAGGAGGTCTAATTGATAGGTTCTGCAATAAATATATTAGGCGTCGTGTCATCGCATCGGCCATATGAGAAATGCAACATGCGCGTGACGTAAAAGTGCCCCTGGAGCATATAGATCAAGAGCCTATACATTTTCAGGATCCTGAGCCTGATCCTAATCCTGTTCCTGAGCCTGAGCCTGAGCCTGAACCTGAGATGGGATTTCCTGGTGGTCCACTTGACCCATCTTTGTTGATTATGTACAAGACACGTGTAACAGCATCGATTTGGAGTGGACAAGAGCGAGAGGTTTTGAAGTTTCACCATCATCGTTAAAAACTACATCAGTGGGTCATTCCGGAGGGTGCCCAAGCATGGAGGGATTTGGTAAGGGGAACAAGGATCCATACCCTAAGGAATCTGACCTATCTTGATGTTCACAAACCGTTGCTTTCAGCTTTTGTGGAACGATGGCATCCAGAGACAAACTCATTCCATTTGCCTTCGGTGAAATGACGATCACATTGGACGATGCTTTTTGTATTACTGGACTTCCGATATCAGGGTCGCCATTATTTGCTACATGAAACATCAATTTTGAGTCTACTAGCAAGATATTGGGAGTGTCCAAAAGTAGAGATGTCAAAATGGGTTGGACCCATTGGGTTGGCCCGCCCCACCACTTAAAAAAGGTGGGTTGGGTTGGGAAAATATGAACTCATTAGAAGATGGGTCAAACGGATTGAGCCTGCGGCGGGTTGCAGGTTGAGGTGGGTCGGGGCGGGTTGACCCGCTATATACTAGTTTCAAAATAACCAAGTCATAAGTTTGAAATAATTAGTTTAAATCATTTTCGCTCAAAATATAAGATTATTTTTTATATATGAAATATTAGTAAATAATTTTGAATTCGTTCAAAAAATGGCACTTATAGCAACTAAAGATGTCATAATAAAATATATTAACTGCAATATTTATAGAAAGATGATTATAAAAACATACAAAAAGAGTAATGATAAAATAGTTTCTTACTTCTATTTTTTTCTCATTTTATACTATTAATATTAGATAAAGTTGTTAGAAAACACTATTAAAAATATAATATTAGAAAATATAATTTTTTTAATGAATTGTGACATTTTTTGTGTTATTTATGATTATTTTTATTATTTAGATTAATTAAAAAATAAGTTGGTGGGTTGCCCGCCTAGCCCACAACCCAAGATGGGTTAGGTTGGGTTGGCAATTTTTCGGCCCACCACATTTCATGGGTTGGCCCGCCCCGCCAAATGACGGGTTATAGCGGGTTGCGGTTGATCCGCCCGCCAACCCACCTTGACAGCTCTATCTAAAAGTGAGATGATCGAGGGAATGGGAGGTAGAAGGGGTGCTTCAGTCAAGTTAGAGTGCCTACGTAATAGGTTTAGTGAAGATGTCAGTCCTGATAATTTAGACAAGGTGACGTGTTCGGTGAAGGCTTACATGTTGTACCTCTTGGGTTGCACCATCTTCACGGATAAGAGCGGCTCACAAGTGATGCTCCCATACTTGCAGTGGCAGAAGGATCTTGATGATGTACATACATATGCGTGGGGAGTTGCCACCTTGGCTTATCTATATAGACGCCTAGCTAAGCGTCCGGATATGAGACAAGCGTATAGCTGGATACTTCACATTATTAGAGGCATATTTAAAATTTATAGTTTTTTTGACATGTTTAATTTAGAGCCGGATATTTCACATCTAATTGAATGTTTTATTACATGTAGGCATGGATATACTTACGATTTCCACAGTTGAGCCCTGATTATAATGTGGGGTACCAAAACACACAAGGGTTTGCTCGTATGTGGAAACCGGTCGGAAATCAAGGAACAAGCATGGACCGGTTACGGGCTATACGTGAAAATATTGACATGCTTACGGTGAATGACGTTAGTATTCATCTTTTGCATTTATTTATGCTCGTGCTTCAGTCATTCGCTATTAAATTATTGTATTTAATAAAATTTTAAATATGTTGTAGGTTGCGTGGACCCCTTACGACGACACAGTCAGGGAGCATTTTTCATTTCATCAAAACTTCTTATATCATGGATGCATAGTCATGAGAGCCAATGTGAAGCCATACCTGCCAGACCGAGTGCTTCGACAGTTCAGACGCGTGTAGACTATTCCATCTATCCCTATCGCACATGACATCCCTGTTAGAAATAACCCTCGCGATTTGATAATGTGGATAGCACTTGCAACATACTGGAACCTTGTTGAGAGTCATATATTATCTTCGAAACAATTTGGGCGAGCTACTCGATATCCATCAGAATGTTCACCCGAATACATGGATTGGTACTTGCGAATTTCATATCCCATTGTGCAGAAGCCCGCCGCTCGATCGACTAGGGTTAGGGTGACTAATCCCACTGCAGCCGATAATGCAGTGATTGCGATAGCGTGATAGAAGTATAACTTATGAAGAGTTAGTGTCGGTGGTCTCGATAGTAGATAGCTTTGTACAAGGTCCATAGGAAGAGGCATGACCATCTCGAGTTGAGACACGTCGTAGGACGCAACCTTAATACTGTTATGTATTTTTAGACATGTTTAACATATTATGTATTTTGAAGACATGTTATGTATTTTGAGGACATGTTAGTGTTATGTGTTTTTGAGACATATTACTATTTTTAGATATGGCTTATTTGTCTTATGTTATTATTTTTGTAAAAAATAAAATCACACAAATTGAACACAAGATGAAATTTAATACAAACCAAATATTTAATGCCACCAAAATTTCAAGTTTAAATAGATTTCCATATCACTAATCCAAATATACAATGCAATCAACATTCCAAGTTTAAATGAAAATACATATCGCTCATCCAAATTGATACTGTCCGAACTTTTGAGAACAAATCGCTCATTTTCTACACTTTCACTATATGACAAAAGTTGTTGACTATAAATTGATTTCCAAGCTGCAGCACATTCCACGCGGTTCTGATCTCATACGATTGGGACAGGTACTAATGAGCAACCCTGACGTAAATTAACCTACAAATTAAATGAAGTAAATGTTAATAAGGTACAATTTATTAATATATAACGTGTATGTGAAGCAATGATGTCTATCTTATGAAAAGTGAGTACCTGAATAAAATGATCACCGTTTACTCTTCCGAAACAAATCAATTTTGGATTGATTGGGGGCACAGTTCTCAATGGTACATATGTAAAACAATTACGACTATCTAATACCAGGAGAGCACGGTTGTAAAACGATGCCACCAAGTACCCCATATCGTTTGCATCAAACCAATATTTCTTCGCAAGCAGTTTCTTTATGGTGTTTAAGTCTATTATTCACTTTCTCAACACACTTATGTTCAATAAACACACGTACGTACAACTCTTGGTTTTTCTTTAACTCCTGCGATAGGTCTAATTGAACCCTACTCCATGAATTCTCATTTTGAAATAACAACCGTGATATGGCACGAAAACCGCAATGATCATCTGTCGCTACATTCACCGTGTCCGTTATGTACTAGTGAAATCTCTTCGGGAATTGATTAATGTGACCACTAGCCATCCCGGCTCTAGTACGCTGTCGCACAACCTATTGAAACAAAACAGATTAAAATCAACATTATATATATATATATATATATATTTCCACCAAGTTAAAGATATATATTTACTTCCTGTGGTACAGTAGTGAATGTGGGAGGTTGCTGCGATAGACCAACCTCATACACCAAACCTTTATCACATGGAAAACAACTATCTTTCATCGACTCGACATACTCAAACAAACTAGGATCATGTTTGGTTGATTTGGACTTTTTAGCCTTTGGGGGCTTCGGACAACCACGAGTGCGGGTCTCATCACGGGGCACAATTAATGACATTGTTACTGGCTCCGCAACCTCCATCATTCTTTTGAGTATCAACAATTTCTCTGGCATTGCGGCTTCATGAAATTTTGCAACAACATGTTCCCAACTCTTATATAATCGAGTCTCCATTTCTGACGTAACACTAATATCAACATTCTCAATTTTAGCTGGTAACATATCTAATTTCCTTCAGAATGCATTAACCTGATCAATAGAAATTGGCACGTCATTTCTCAGATATTCAGTTATCTCATGCGCACAAGGTAGTCTGCATGTCTTTCTCAGTACACACCCACACAACAATGGGTCTACATGACCATCCTCGGGTAAACTGTTCATCTGATCATCGCAATTATCGACACCAAACCTCGTAGGTGTTGAAATTATACTGATTTGAATTTCTGTAGAACCATTGTTCGACTCTTCGCAAATGAACCCTTGATTGCAATATGTGAGGTCTCAATGAGTGTGTGAATTTGTTTCCAACATGTCTCAAAGTCACCTTGGCTCGATTGAAGCTTTCTTTTCAACGCCGAATATTGACTCTCCACCCTAAAATAAGATACAATTAATAACAATGTTAGGTATTTTTATATCATTTATAAATTTAGAGCAATAAATTAAATATTAAAAACATTTAAATACCTGCTTGTTGTGTTATTCTCGAAATACATTATATTATTCGTCCAACAAGACACAAATCTTTCCTTATACGACCCTAACCATTGGTTCATGACATATTGAACGGCTGTCGGATAATTAGTGAAATCTGACTGTAGTCTTCGAAGGTATTCATCATATGCTGACTCAGTTTTTGCGACCACCAACGTATTCCAAGCAACAATAAATTGATCTCATAATTCTTTCGTGCGAAACATTTTCTTACAATTTGCCACAATGTTTTTATTAATATGCCACTGACAAAGAAAATGTTTTGACGTTGGAAAATTTACCTCAATTGCATTCATCAACGCAAGTTCTCGATCAGTTACAATCACAGTGGGTAGAGAGGATTGATTCATCAATGCTTTCAAGATAGTAAGTGCCCAAATGTAGCTCTCTTGTTGCTCAAACCCCATATAAACAGATGCAACCAAAAATGTCATGTTTGTCGACTTGGCACCAACGATCTCCAATAAGGGTAACTTGTACATGTTTGTCATTTAAGTGCAATCCATCAAGAGAACGTTTGGAAAAGAACGCAATAAGTCAACGCTCGTAGGGTGAGCAAAGAACAAATCCTTCACAGTGTTAGTCAACTCACATCTCATATGATGATAGTAATATCCATGCTCAATCAATTTCGACACAAGCTGTTGCATCTGCGATCGACCATCACGCTCCAAAAATATATTCTTCATACGACAAGTGTACACAGTCTTTAATGAGGACTTATTATCTTTAAATTTTTGGTGTAAACCCATCAAAATGTCCTTTGGCCGAGTATTGCCATTTGACATGTCTAGAACATATTCTTTCTCTTCCTGTACTAATCGACCAACATATGAGTGGCCATGCAAATGAGGCTCTTGTGAATGATTATGCACCCCACATTCAACCGAAAGTTCTTATTCTCCATCACCAAATACTTGTCTGTCCCGCCAACGAAATGGACATCCACACTTCTTCGATCCACGTTCTCTCCTACCATCTTCCTTTGTTACTTCTGTTGTTGTTTTACTCAAATTATCAACAACCTTTGATTTGGATTGACGTTGATACCCATTACGTTCGCAGCCCAAATACAGTCATGGTCCTCTCTTACCCGTTCCACTGTCCGACCTGGTAGTAACTATCACAAAACCATGTTCCTTTCCCGTAGCACGTACACAATCACACAAATCCTCTCGAGATGGAAAATGTGCATGCGTTGTGAACACATCGGTGTTATCTACAACAATATCTTGAATTTGACCTGGATCTACAACAATAGGCTCCGTAGGGGATATCTTTGAATCCTGAAAAAAAAATTGCATGTCAATTACACACTGTGCGGTTTTGCACACAAATGCACATATCCAAGCTTGTGCGGCCAACACTTTGTGCACAACAGAAGGAGTGTGCGGCAAGTGCTTTGCGCACACAAGGAGGAGTGTGCGGTCAACATTAGGTGCACAATATGAGGCATGTGCGGTGAGCCCTTTGCACACACAAGGAAGCGTGTGCGGCAAACCATAGCCGCACACGACGAACATTAAACAGGTTTGGAATTTGACAAAATTTGATGAAAAGTAAAGTTTTAATCGAATAAAATGAAAGTAATACTTACATTATTTGTTTCAATTACTTCTTTAGGCTCCATGTTTGGTATTTTTTAGCAATATGATGTAGGTAGGGTTGTGGAGGAACTAAACAAAAGTGAGAATGGTGGGAAAAGAAGGCGTGGCTACAGTAAGTATAAAATTTGAGGTGTAAGTAGAATGTTCACATTTTATAGAATGGTATTACTATAATTAGGTTGTGGGGTGTTATTTTAGGTTTGAGGGTGTATTTTGTCATTTCACACGATGTCATTTTTACAATTTTAAAACTTGGGATGTACGGAGAAGATGTTCGTGTGTGGTTAGCCTGACCCTTTTCATTATTTTGTTCTGAAATTGCCCGTTAACTGCTACGTCAATCTTCTTCTTCCGTCTTATCAGTTTCTCTTCTTTCTCTTAACTCTCTCTCTCTCTCTCTCTCTCTTTCTCTTCTTTTCCCTCCTCTTCGTCTTCCTCATTTTCTTCTCACATCTGCTCGTCATCCACCTTCGTCTACATCTATCTTTTCTCCATAACCGACCTCATTTCATCTTTTACGGCCAATTGGCTCAAAGTGCACCAACATCAACCATCGCTTTGAGGGACTACCGATGCAAAACTTAAGGGTGTTAGTTGTAAGTTTTGAAACTAATGTACTAGTAGAAATCAAAAAGTTTTTGTGATGTCCAATTTTCGCATTGCGATGCCCAAATTTTAGCTGAGATTTTTGTATTTTGATACCCAAATTTTGACATAATTCAATTGTGTATTATGATGCCCAACGTTTTCATTGTGATACTCAAATTTGGGTGGTGGTTTTTGGTATTTTGATGTCCAAATTTTGACAGATTTCAATTGTGCATAGCGATGGCCAATGTTTTCATTGTGATGCCCAAATTTGGGCAATGACTTTTTTGCATTTCGATACCTAAATTTTTACAGATTTCAATTGTGCATAGTGATGCTCAATGTTTTCATTAATGGCTTTTTGCATATCGATGCCCAAATTTTGACAGTTATATTCAATTGTGCATAGTGATGTCCAATGTTTTCATTGCGATACCCAAATTTGAGTAGTAGCTTTTCACATTTTGATTAGAGTTGTCAAAACGGGCCTGCGGGGCGGGTTTGTCCGCGGGCCTGAAAAGCCCGCTGTGAAACGGGGCGGGGTGGGAAAGCCCATAAATATAACGGTCCTGAAAACTCTTAGCCCAACCCGCCCCGCGTAGGGCCGCGGGCAAAACGGGCAAGCCTGCAAAAAAATTGTTTATACCAATATACATATACTACCAATATACATCAATATTAAATATAAGTATAACATAGTAATTACTAATTAGTAAGCATAATAGTCCATAGCAGATTAGCAAAGCTGAAAGCCTCAAACTGTGAAACAAAACAGAAATGGAGGCCGGAGCTTAACCTCAGATATTAAAATGAAGAGTCCTACATAGCCGTCGGGATCAGAAATCTTACCTGTGACTCTGAGGGGCAAGCCGGGCATCCGGATCCGGCAAAGATTGGAGGCCGGAACATACGCCGATCTCGAGGGATGGCAAAGACAGCTCGGCTCGCCTACTCATTTGTTGGAGAGTAGAGGTCCTTGTTTCCTCGATCCTGGTCAGTGACTTAGTAGACCAGTGGAGGGAGAAAGCGTGAAGTGTGAACGGTAGAGAGACGAGTGACGGAGTGAGAGGCTGAGAGCTCCGACTCGCTGAGACGAATATGACAACAGATCACAAAATATGCGGGCTGAGAGTCTTGTACTCTTCTTGATCTCCAGTTCTTCAGTCTTCACCCTAACTAAGTCTAACCTAACCCTTACTCCCTTAGTGGCTTAGTGCCTCAACTCAAGGTCAAAACTCAAGGGCCTACCCAAACGGACAACAGATATCGAAAATTGGAAATATGGGCTGGGCTGCTTCATATAAGTTATTACTTATTAGTTATTAAGTTATAATAACTTAGTAAATTAGTAGTAATAACTTACAAATTAACAAATTAATTAATTAAGTTCAGAATATGCGAGCTGCCCGCGGCCCGCTCTGGCCCAACCCGTGAAAGCCCGTGGCCCGCATGGGCAAAGCCCGCATCCTAGCAAGTCTTGAATACATCAACCCAACCCGCCCTTAATAGGTGGCGGGACGGGTATGCCCGCGAGCTTTTACCCTATTTGACAACTCTAATTTTGATGCCCAAAATTTGACAGATTTTCAATTGTGCATAGTGATGCCCAATGTTTTCATTGCGATACCCAAATTTGGGCAGTGGCTTTTTGCATTTCGATGACCGAAAATTGACAGATTTTCAATTGTGCATAACGATACCCAAATTTGGACAGTGGATTTTTGTATTTCGATGCCCAAAATTTGACAGATTTTCAATTTTTCATAGTCATGCCCAATGTTTTATTGCAATGTTCAAATTTGGGCAGTGGTTTTTTATATTTTGATGCCCAAATTTTGACAGATTTTCAATTACGCATAGCCATGCACAATGTTTTCATTGCGATGCCCACATTTGGGTAATGGTTTTTTGCATTTCGATGCCCAAAATTTAACAGATTTTCAATTGTGCATAACGATGCCCAATGTTTTCATTGTAATGCCCAATTTTGGGCAGTGGCCTTTTGCATCTCCATGCCCAAAGTTTGTCAGATTTTCAATTGTGCATAGCGATGCCAAATTTTCCTTGAAATGCCCAAATTTGCGCAGTAGTTTTTTACATTTTGATGCCCAAAATTTGACAGATTTTCAATTGTGCATATTGATGCCCAATGTTTTCCTTGCGATGCGCAAATTTGGGCATTGGCTTTTTGCATTTCGATGACCAAAATTTGACAGATTTTCAATTGTGCATAGCGATGCCCAAATTTGGGCAGTGGCTTTTTGCATTTCGATGCACAAAATTTGACAGATTTTCAATTGTGCATATTGATGCCCAAATTCATTGCGATGCCCAAATTGTACATAGCGATGGCCAATGTTTTCATTGCAATACCCAAATTTGGGCAGTGACTTGTTGCATTTCGAAGCTCAAAATTTGACTGATTTTTAATCGTCCATAGCGATGCCCAATGTTTTCATTGCAATACCAAAATTTGGGTAGCAACTTTTTGCGTTTTGATACCCAAAATTTGACAGATTTTCAATTGTCCGTCGCGATGCCCAATATTTTCATTGTGATGTCTAAATTTGTGCAGTGGCTTTTTGCATTTTCATACCCAAAATTTGACAGATTTTCAATTGTGCATAGCGATGTCAAATGTTTTCATTGCGATGCCCAAATTTGGGCAGTAGCTTTTTGCATTTTGATGGCCATATTTTGACAGATTTTCAATTGTGCATAGAGAAGCCCAAATTTGGACAGTGGTTTTTTGCATTTCGATACCCAAATTTTGATATATTTTCAATTGTGCATAGCGATGTCCAATGTTTTCCTTGCGATGCCCAAATTTGGACAGTTGTCTTTTGCATTTTGATGCCCAAATTTTTCACATATTTTCAATTGTGTATAGTGATACCAGAATTTGGGTAGTGGCCTTCTGCATTTTGATGCTCAAAATTTTTATTGTGCATAGAGATGCCCAAATTTGGGCAGTGGCTTTTTGTATTTTGATGCCCAAAAATTGACAGATTTTCAATTGTGCATAATGATGCCCAATGTTTTCTTTGCGATGCCCAAATTTGGGCAGTGCCTTTTTGTATTTGGATGACCAAAATTTGACAGATTTTCAATTGTACATAGCGATGCCCAAATTTGGGCAGTAGATTTTTTCATTTCGATGGCCAAAATTTGACAAATATTCAATTGTGCATAATGATGTCCAATGTTTCATTGTGATGCCCAAATTTGGGCAGTGACTTTTTTCATTTTGATACCCGAATTTTGACAGATTTTCAATCGTGCATAGCGATGCCTAATGTTTTCATTGTGATGCCCAAATTTGGGTTTCGAAGCCCAAAATTTGACAGATTTTCAATTGTGCATAGCGATGACCAATGTTTTCATTGCGATGCCCAAATTTGGGCAGTGGCTTTTCATATTTCGATGCCCAAAATTTGGCAGATTTTTAATAATGCATAGTGATGCCCAATGTTTTCCTTACGATGCCCAAATTTGGGCAGTAGCTTTTTGCGTTTTGATGCCAAAATTGAACAGATTTTCAATTGTGTATAGCGATTCCCAATGTTTTCATTCTGATGCCCAAATTTGGACAATGGCTTTTTGCATTTCAATGACCAAAATTTGACAAATTTTCAATTGTGCATAGCGATGCCCAAATTTGGGCAATGGCTTTTTCCATTTTAATGCCTAAAATTTGACAGATTTTCAATTGTGCATAGTGATGTCCAATGTTTCATTGTGATGCCCAAATTTGGGTAGTGGGTTTTTGCATTTTGATGCCCAATATTTTACAGATATTCAATTGTGTATAACGATCCCCAATGTTTTAATTGCGATGCCCAAATTTGGGCTGTGGCCTTTTGCATTTGGATGCCCAAAATCTGACAGATTTTTAATTGTGCATAGCGAAGCCCAAATTTGGGTAGTAGCTTATTGCATTTCGATACCCAAATTTTGACATATTTTCACTTGTGCATAGCGATGCCAAATGTTTTCATTGTGAGGTCCAAATTTGGGCAGTGGCTTTTTGCATTTTGATGCTCAAAATTTGACCAATTTTCAATTGTGCATAGCGATGTCCAATGTTTTCATTGCGATTCCCAAATTTGGGCAATTGCTTTTTGCATTTTGATGCCCAAATTTTTCACAAATTTTCAATTGTGCATAGCGATGCCCAAATTTGGGCAGTGGCTTTTACATTTCAATGCCCAAAATTTGATAGATTTTCAATTGTGCATAGCGATGTCCAATGTTTTCATTGCGATGCCCAAAATTTGGGCAGTGGCTTTTTGCATTTTGATGCCCAAATTTTGACAGATTTTTAATTATGCATAGTGATGCCCAAAAGTAGCCTTTTGCATTATTTTGATGCCCAAAATTTGACATATTTTTAATTGTGCACAGAGATGCTCAAATTTAGGCAGTGGTTTTTTGCATTTTGATGCCTAAAATTTGACAAATTTTCAACTGTGCATGATGATGCCCTATGTTTTCATTTCGATACCCCAATTTGGGTAGTTGCTTTTTGCATTTCGATGACCAAAATTTGACAGATTTTCAATTGTATATAGCGATGCGCAAATTTGGGCAGTGGCCATTTGCATTTCGATGCCAAAAATTTGACATATTTTCAATTGTGCATAGTGATGCGCAATGTTTCACTTCGATGGCCAAATTTCGACAGTGGTTTTTTTGTATTTTGATGCCCAAATTTTGACAGATATTCAATTGTGCATAGTGATGCCCAATGTTTTCATTGCGATGCCCTAATTTGGGCAGTGGCTTTTTGCATTTTGATGCCCAAAATTTAACTGATTTTCAATTGTGCATAGCGATGCCCAATGTGTTCATTGCGATGCCCAAATTTTAACAGATTTTTAATTGTTCATAGTGATGCCCAATGCTTTTAATTAGATGCCCAATTTTAGTTAGTGGCTTTTTGCATTTTGATGCCCAAATTTTGACAGATTTTCAGTTGTGCATAGCGATGTCCAATGTTTTCATTGCGATGCCCAAATTTGGCAGTAGCTTTTTCCATTTTGATGCCCAAATTTTGATAGATTTTCAATTGTACATAGCGATTCCCAAATTTGGGCAGTAGTTTTAGGCATTTCGATGCATAAATTTTGACTGATTTTCAATTGTGCATAGCGATAGCGATGTCCAATGTTTTCATTGCAATGCCCAAATTTGGCTGGTGGCTTTTTGCATTTTGATGCCCAATTTTTTACAGATTTTCAATTGTGCATAGCGATGCCCAAATTTGGGTAGTGCCTTTTTGTATTTTGATGCCCAAATTTTGACATATTTTCAATTGTGCATAGAGATACCCAAATTTTGGCAGTGGCTTTTTGCATTTTGATGCCTAGATTTTCAATTGTACGTATCGATGTCCTATGTTTTCATTGCGATGCTCAAATTTGGGTAGTGACTTTTTGCATTTTGATGCCTAAAATTTGACAGATTTTCAATTGTGCATATAGATGTCCAAATTTGGGCAGTGGCTTTTTACATTTCGATGCCCAAAATTTGACAACTTTTCAATTGTGCATAGCGATATCCAATGTTTTCATAGCGATGCCCAAATTTGGGTATTGACTTTGTTAGCACGTCATTCCTTCATTATAAGGTATCTTCGTCATTTCCCACCCAAAAAGTGTACTTTAACGGTTTAAAATAAATATAGTAGATTTAGACGGTTATAATTTCACCAAAAGGGACTGACCTGATTATCACTCTAATTTTTTTAAAGGACAAGTTTTTAGATTTTTTACAATGGTGTTTGTATATTTGTACTTGGTCCCTTGTGGGAGAGAATTTTTTTCGAATATCCCCAATAATAGTGTTATTACTAGTAAAATATGGTTTACAATGGAACAATTCTTCACTTCTAGTTTATGTACAAAATTGCGAGAGTTCCCACCCTGGTCACAAATTGTCATGCAAAATGCATGTGAAGTTAATGTGCATTTTCAAAGCGTAGTTGTCTCAGGGTGGTAACTCTAGCAATGTTTGTTTATGGTATGGCATCGTCATGTGACATTAGTGGAGCCTAAGCTTGGTAAAACCTACTAGATAAAGGAACGTATGATGTCCAAAGTAGGATTACTTAGCAGTTTAGCACATTAAAAAGTAATGCTATAGGTAACTAATGAGTACGAAATTTTGTAGAAAAAAGATAATGTGATATTCTATGAGTGTCTTATTTAACATATTGGTGGCTTCAATTCATATTAACATGTGAAGCTAACATGACAACACAAAAGGATTATATTATTTTTGTGCACAAAATTTAATTCTCATTAAATGTCTTGTTATAGTGGCAAAGCCGACATTTTTTAGAATATGGGTCAAAATTGTTTTACAAGGGATATGTTTAGTAGCATTTAACTTTGACTTAAAAGAGGTCCAAACTATTACGTAATATAGATTTTTTGGAAAAATTATGGGTTAGTCTTTTTTTTAATGTTCTCAACAACTTTACAACCTCATATTTTTCTTGTAACCTTCCTTTGTCATAAGCTTTCTTTTTTCTCTTCTGAGAAATACTTACCTATTGGGTGGGTGGGAGGGAGTGGGGGTGGGGGTGCGCATTGCCTCTGAACCCCCACAATGGGGCCGCTGCCTTGTGACTTGATCAGACAGATCGATCTCCGTTTCGTTGCCCCCAACAATTATAATTTTCGAACAATTTAGAAAGAATATGCTGGAGCTATGGTAGGAGACGGATCTGGACATTTTATGAAGAATATTATAAAAGAGATTTTTTCCAATTAAAAAAGAAAGAAAGTACTGCAACGATTAAAATTTATAAAAAGGCATCGGCCGACATTATTTTCCACCTATAATCTAGTTAATCATCCCATTATGTTCTTGGATTCCAGTGCATTAAGACATGATTAGATCATGTTTAGAAATTAGATAAGTTTAGAGTTCTTCATACAAAACATTCTTCCTACCCTCATGAGTTGCTTTGGGGTTCAATCCTATTGCATCAGGTCTAATCTTCAATGGCCATGATATTGCCTAACATATCCCCGGATTAGTTATGTGATTTTGACTTTTAGACAAAGCATTTCCCTAACAATAAATCAATCTTCTGTAAAGCCGTCTTACGGATCTTAATTTGTAAGACGGAACTCCCCTCTCTCATAGCTTAACTCACCAACACACGGTGAGTCGGGTAAGATAGAACTCCCCTCTCTTGGATTCGTATGACCGTCTTACTCAAGTTTGTACCTAAATCAAAACATGGTTCTAAAAATCGTTAGGCGTAAGATTATCATCAATGGCATAAATTAAGACATTATCAAACACATTGATAATTTACATCAAATATCAAACACATTGTAGATATTTGTAAAATGAACAAAAGGTCTTTACATAATATTTTAGAACTTGTAAGAGTCGGATCTTCTTCATCTTTATCCGATCGGCTAGGCAGTGTGTTAGGTAGATTGAGTTGTGAAAAAATGAAGCTCCGACTTACAAATTAAGATCTGTAACACCGTCTTACAAAAGACTTACTCATCATCAAATGTCAATTTGAGGTGTAAACACTACCCGTAAAAAGATGACCATCACCATCTTGCCTTGCATAGGCAATTAGGCATAGACACTCCTCTAGAGTTTCTTAAGGTAGAACGTTGATTTGAGTTTACAACAACCTTAAGCACTTCTTTTTTTCCCTTTCATCTCTTGTAGTTATAGTGTAACTTCCAAAGGTGATTTTATTTTCTAAAAATATGTTGAATATCTATTTGAAATCTGGTCAAATCTATCAAAAAGATCAAAGGGTCCCTCTCCTTTGTACTTTGTAGTTTGTACAAGTATGTAGGATATATATTTTTGCAACAAAAAAAAAAAAAAAAAAAAGCACAAAATCAAATAAGATTGGTACACCTAAAATATAAAATCAAATAGAATTACTATACATACAAAATCAAATACAAGTTGTAAAAATATGTTAAATATCAATATATATTTGTTCAACATTCAAAATATGGATTTCAATTTTTAAAAGTTCATGTAGGCTTTGGTCAAAGTTTAAATTTGACCTGGATAAAAGTTTGGTCAACATAGTTGATAGAATGATAAGTATTTACACTTCCATACTATTTCAAGTTTTGGGCATAGGTGTCCAACGTTCATTACTCTCTCAATCTCATTTATATTTACACTAGATTTTGTGCCGATTAATGTGTGCCCAGGGTTTTGTAGAGGTTGGAAACAATTAATATTTTAAGTAGCGATCACATACAAAACCTCAAACATATATTGATTGGTTCTCATATGTATGATCAAATATGACAATATAACGGAAGTGAATAAATAATAATACAAAACTAATTAGTAAACATCAGGATATGATAACAAACCTTTCAATTACAAAAGAACATTTACTAGAAATGTATAATCACTTACATAGGATAACAATGAGAATAATTTATTTATTTTTGATATGTAAATGTAACTCCTTATTGATATAGGGATTAAAACCAAGGATCTCAAGATCTTTACCTCAGTGTTTTTGTCATCTCTCCCAATAATATTACAATCTAATTTCTAATCTTGACAGGCCCAAGAACACTTCACCAAGTAATATGGAATATTATTGTCTACTCTCTCTCTCTCTCTCTCTCTCTCTCTCTCACCTTCACACTCTCCACAATCATCCAACTCACTCCACAGCTAATATAACATCACACTCCAATAAAAATTCAACCAAAAAATAAAGAGGCTATAAAAGCCGATACCCACTTATGTAATGTTAAGCTTAGACCAAAAAAAAAAAATACAGGGATGAAGAGAGAAAAGGCTTACATACCGTTTGTTATACTGCACAGGTTTTCACTTCACTACTCTACCTTTACTCTACCTTAAAAGACAATAAACTGATTCCTCAACCTAATACCACAAACAACACTGCCTAAATATGAAAATCATAGGAACCATTGGAGAAAGATAAAAGTGCAAATAGAACAACCGATAAGAACCAACTGTAAAATGAAACAACCAAACCAGTAATAAGAAAGCAAAATGTGACAGTAGAGAGAGAGAGGCATACTTCTTCACTAACATTCTTGCAATATTCCTCCAATTTCTTCTTACATATGCTTTGCGACTCAGAGAAAAGGAACCTGACAGCTATCTAAATTCCTCAAATCACAATCCAAATGCACATAAAAACTACCAAATTAAGCAAAGTACAACTCCAAACTACACTTAAAAATGAATCAGCACATCCCAATTAAATGATAACTTGAACAACTTAATAGAGTTTAAATTTACTAAATACTAATTCAGGAACCATCAACAATTAGGTACATAACTTTTTTTTAAACAAATCAAAAAAGAAAATCTGATCAATTATTGCAAAGAAAAATTGGGGTATATACCCAATTTTAGGGTGAGAAAAAAGAGACAGTAACCAATTTCAAAGCAAACAGAACACATAGTGGAAAAGGAAGTAAAATTGAAAGAAAACATGGGAAAGAGCTTGCGTCCTGTGGAGACCGGATTATTGCAGAGGTAAACTAATTAACAAAGTTGGGATGAGAGATTTTGGGTAGAAATGGTCAAATTGAATAGGTGAGAGTCATGTACACTAGCAATTGCCTGAGAATGTGTTCTCATTAGAATTGCCTTTCAGCAAGCAATATAAATATAATACTCCCTCTGTCCTAAAATGAGGTTTGAATTTTAAAGTTTTCTAGTCCCCAAATGAGGGTCAATTTTTGTGTACTTATAATAAATTCAGCTTTACTAACTACTATGTTAACATAATCGAGGTACTTAAATTTTGTGAAAATCTAAAAAATGACACTGATATGACCGAGGGAGTGTAACTCAAAAGTTTACAGAAAGCAAATATGTTTCAAAATTATGCAAGACACCAACGAGAAAATTTACACAATGCCAATTACAACAATACTGCACAACAGTGTTTTCTAAGAAAAAAAGGTTCCAACTTGACATACTACCCACCCTAACGGGCAGAAATCTACTCGATCAGAACCCATTAACAACAAATTCATGGAGTACTGCATAACAAAAACAAAAAAAATATCTATGAACAACAAATTCATGGAGTACTGAATTTCAGACCTTGAGGACATTTGGATTTGGAAAGGTAAGAAGAAGGCAAAGAGAGGCGTATGCGAATGGCTTGAGCGACAACATTTGCAAGGGAATGGCCGTTGTGGGTCGATGCTGGCTTTTCTGCAAAATGCTCAATGAGTTCTGCTTTCCAAAATCAAATTAGTTATATAATCCCAAGTGACTACACATAAATATATATATATATATATATATATATATATTCCAATTAATGGCCCAAATGACTTTTAATATAAAGCTTTCGCCTTTTAGTTGAGTCAAGCTCAGTTCAATAAAATAATCTCATAGAAGTGAACCTAAACCCTTCTTCTCTTTCTTTAATTTCTCTGTGATTTGAGGAAAAGGGACCAAAACCAAACAAACACCCCCAACCTCTTCTCATAGAAGGTAATAACCTTCATCCCGACGCCACCTTCTCTTCCCCAATCCCTCTAAAATTGAAAACAAATGCGAAGAGAAAACTGGGGTTTGGGGGCGGAAATTTTTGGGTTTGATGGGTCGTCAGAATCTTCAGAGAGTGTGATAAGAGAAGACATGGTTTAAGTGAGGAATGGGAAGGCATGAATGGAGGAGAGAGATGGGTGTGGATGAAGGAAAGGGAGGAGTTGGAGGCGATGAGTTAGGAGTACCGAGCATAAACCGCCGTTCGCACATGTGAACTTGAAAATAGATCCTACCGTAGGATTTCAATAAAACAGTACCACTAGTTAGTCTGAGTCAATTGCACACGTATTTTCCAAGCTGTATTATTATATAGATACTTTCTTTTTTAGCAGTCTCAATTTTTTGCACATAAAAAGCAAAAACTTAGGTAAGACGATATTACGGATATTTTTTGTAAACATACATTTTTTGTAAGACAAATCTTTTTTAACCCGACACACCGTGTGTTGGTGGTTTAAGCTGTGAGAGAGTGAGACTCCGTCTTACGAATTAAGATCCGTAACACGGAGTTAAGGGAGACCTACTCTACATAAAAATGTGTAATAGACAATATATAATAGCCCCAGGGAGCATATGCTCTAAATCATGCATCAAATTTGATTTGGTCCTATAAGAGAATACTTTCAAATTATGCATGGCAAAAAACTTGTTAATCCCGTAACAACCATGTAGCCACATTATCCCACTCGTCATGGCTGCAGCCATGACAGGATATTGTGCTTCTGCAAATGAACGATGCAACCACCGCCAGTTATTTTGCCCGTCAAGATATGGGCGAGTTCCCCAACGTAATAATATAACCTGCGGTTGATCGTGTAGTCATAGGTCATCGGCCACCTCGATTTGCTTCGCAGTAGGCTTTGATCCACAGTTTCGCTTATGATGAGATGAAGCCCTTGTCCTGGCGGCGCTCCCTTTATGTACTGCTACAACACTTGCATAATAGCTACAAGTGAAGTCGTGAATTTGTGATGCGAGGTTCTGGAAGCTTGTCATGGAACATAGATTGATTTTCGCAACCTGCACACTTAGGTATCCCCTTGTTGAGCGAAGCCCTATGGAATTGAGATCACCACGTAAGAAAGCGTCGCTAATATCAAGCTGATGGATTCCCCATTGTTATACATTTATACAGCAGCCATAGTGAGGAGATATCGTAACTTCGTAACTGACGCAAAGGTCTCATGGAAATCCACCCCCTCAATTTGCATGAATCCCTTACGTACAAGTCGTGCCTTATACTTGTTAATGCTTCCATCTGACTTGTTTTAAATTTTAAAAACACACTTCAACTCTATTTTTGGCTGGTAGATTCATTAATGTCCAAGTCCCTGCATCTTCGAGTGCCTTGATCTCATTTGCCATCATTTTCCTCCCATGTGCATGTTTAACTGCATGTGTCAAAGACGTTGGCTCATAATCTGAAGTGATATATGAAAGGAAGGCTTTACGCAAGCATGAAAATCTTTAATAAAACATTAAGTGAGATAAGGGGTATACCTCTGAGTCTACGAGGAGAGGACTGTCGTTGTTTTGCCAGAGAGTTGCGACTATGTCTTGTAATCTACTAATCTTCCATGTCTTTGGGCTGTTTTATAACTATTTTGCACGTTGGTCTATACCTTGCTCTTGAACTCTGTCCCCCTGAGTCCCCATCATTCTGCTCGGCTAGACTTGACTCAATCTGCATTTCCTGTGACCCAGTGGCAATTCCAAGCTAAGTCTCATGGCTAGCAATAGACGAGGCTCCAGGCTCCTCTACAAGTGCAATATCCAATCCAACTCTCTGCTACATCTCATCATCACCCATTGCCCTAAAGGCACCCTTTTTACCCAGAAACATAAAGTCACCATTTTTACTGGAAACACTTTTTTAACGAACTTGGTGTCCCTTGATGTATAAATCCTTCAGACTCTCCAAATCATAAAACCAGTTAGCCTTTCGTCTGATTAGATAGCCCACACGAATACAAATTCTCCCCTTTGTTTAGAATTTACCCTCATGTTTAGTGATGTCATGAGCATAAAAGGCTCCTGAAAACTATCCAGTCCTCAAATGTTGGTTCTTTCTCATACAATACTTCAAAGTTGGTCATAATTACAAAAATATTTGAATGTACATGAAATACTTATATCCTATGTTGCACGGATACAGATACGCGGACACGGGATACGGGGATACAGGATTTTTGAAAAATATAGGATACAAGTATGGGGTAATATGTAAATATTCAAAATATAAAGACCACAATGTAAATATTTAATATATAAGGACCAAACTATAAATACTATAAAAGCATATCTACACAATATTTGTAGAATATGCAAAAAGTCGACTTCGTATAAAATCGAAGGAAGAAAAAGTTTGATGCTTGACCTCGCATGCGACAGCTGTTTCGACTTCGCCTTCGACTATGCAGGTAACAGCTAGGGTTCTCTCTGTCGACTTCACAGCACCTAAACCGACTTCATCACAAGGGGCTAGGGTTCACTTCGTCGACTTCGACTTTGAGCAGGTAGGTCTAAAATCGTAGTATATAAGCCAAACATGTGTATGTTTTGAAGTAATACGCCTAGGTTAGCTTATCACATATAGAGGGTAAAGTTGATAAAAGTAATACGATCTAAAACATTAATTTTTTAGAAAAGTAGACTCTTAACGTAAAACATCTCCAAAAAAATAGTAGATTTCTTTCCATGAAGCAGAGGCAATATATTTGACCACTTCTTTCGAGAGACAAAAGGAAATATTTATTATATGGAAAAAGATTTATCACTATCAAATAAGTTATCGTAACCAGAAAGAGACTAGCCAAAGCAAAGAAAACAATCGAAAGCTGCCACTTTCTCAATGAATCCCACTCTTATTCAAATTGAAAGAGGACTTTGCAAAGTGCATGCTGCCAGCAGTTTCATATTCTTACGTAGCTAGTAGGGTCTTACAAACTGGATTTCCTAAAAGCAAACAGGCCTGCTGCTTGAAAACTTTAGGCAAATTTACACAAGTAACAATAGATTTTTCTCATATCAACAGCAGGATAAATGGTATCCTATCATAAAAATCTTGTACTTTTAACAAAATAACATCTTGCTATGACCAGATTGAAAACCAAATTTATTAGAAGGGTTATCAAACATCCAGAGAAAATGATAACAATCTATTATGATGTCTCATGTCTGAAGATCTGTATCCTCCTTTCAGAGACTCAAAATATTCATATCTTCAACAACAACAACAAAAAACAGTAAAAAAGGCCTTAATCTGAAGTGAACTTTAAGCACAAGTGAGTTACTAACTGGGATGATTGAATTCCAGTGAAACCACGAAATTACATAGAATCCCTGCTTTAAAGCAGCTACCAAAACCTCTCATTGCCTACTAAGGCCAAAAATACTAAGATCAATATGAGTTGCATTAACAGTAAACATAAAATAAATAAATGCAGTAACTATCTTATGCATGCTTCTCAATTCCAGCATCTTCTATTACAGTTTTCATCCGGGATCCAATTCCAATTATTAACCAAGGCATACCTTCGTACTAGGCGTCCAGGAGTTCTTTGTAATTTTGTCATGTCCTTTCTACTAAAATCAGCAGTGCTCCAAGTTGAACACCAATACAGGGATCTATGAACCCTGCAACCACAGATAACAACACATTAATCAAATCAGGGCAAGTATGGGGAGAGTTCAAAAATAGAACAGCACAAGAGTATAAAACAGTTAAAACTAATAAAACTCATGTTTTTAGCATATTTAACTCTGAATACTGTTCCCCATCTAGTTCTTATATTCTTCCCAACTTTTACTTTGGACATATTCCAGTACCAGAACAGAAACATATACATACGATAACTCTGCAATGTGTCTAGTAATTAACCATAAGCTTCTAAAACACCAGGCTCTGCAATATTTTAAAGCAATAGATTTATAAATTCCTTGTCTGAACTGATAATCACATAAAAGAGAGATACTTGCAACATCTGCCTCGAGGATAAATATATATATATATTTTTGATAAAGAAAAGATTGTATTAATATGCGTCAAACAGGAGACGCGACCTATGTACACTGGAAGTATACAAACCGATCACTTTACACTAGAGATATTATCCACGAATTCTACAAAAGGATTGCCACCCTGCGCAATCAACTCGTGACACCAAAATCAGCTTCTGTATGTCCTCCACCGTCCTCTCTTCGTTCTCGAAACATCTTCCATTTCTTTCCTCCAAATGGACCAGCACACTGCCAATTGAACCACACTCCAAAAAGAATTTTTCTTTTTCCTCTTATACAAAGACCAGCTTTTCCATCACATGCTTCACTGATCTAGACATAACCCAAAAAACCTTGAAAAGATTAAAAACATAATCCCATAGCTTCCGAGCAACTGGACAGTGCAACAGGAGATGGTTTACACTCTCCTCATCCGCCTTGCATGGAAAACAGATCACCTAGCACTATATGTTTGTGGTCATCCCCTCGTCAGCCACAACTGTAACTTGATTATATTAACTATAGGCAAAATGTCATCCAGACCACCATACTTTTCGTGAATATTTATATAGGTCATCCTACTCCTAAATTATTAAATCAGGCCATTTTACTCGATTGCCATCTTCAAATTGCTCCTTTCTTAGAGTTTTGTCAGCTCTGTCTGTTAAATGAACCTGAAATTCCTATTTTAACCTTACTTCTAATCATGTGTTGGACACATGCTATCTACAAGTTCAATACGTACTTTATTTAATCATTTTCCATTTTTACTTTTTATTTCTTATTATTTGGGCTGGATGATAATTTGGTAACTTTACTTTACCTCCAATAAACTTTCACCTCCCACCCCACCACCAGTGGTGGATCCAGAAAAATTTGGTTGGGGCACAAATTTAACAATATTTTATCACAATACAAATCTTAGAAATCATAATTGTGTTGGAAAATTGTAATAAATGTGTCGAAAATTGTGCAACTTTCGACACTATTTTTTAATGACTCGTTTGTATAATGGCAAAATTAATAGTGGAATTGTGTTCAACTCCGAGAAAACATCGAAATTGTATATTTTTTTGTACAAATTGACATTTGGATGAAGGAAAAACTAAGGCTTAAAGTATAGTTTTGGAGTTGGTTAGAAAAGACCCAGCTTGAGTTTGTCCCACTTGGTTGGAAAAACTTTTTTTTTGTTAAGTGTATATAAATTAAAGCATCAAAACAGGTGAGGATTGTGTAGCATAGAGATAGAGGCTCTCTCCACGTGCACCTACTCTATTCTATATTTTGTTAAACTGTTTTTTTCAATGTTGGCACACATATGAGAGTTTACTTAATTTTGGCGTCAAAACGACGTAATTCCGATAGCAAAAGAATTATAGAAAGAAAAACTGAATGGTGTCCCGTGACCCCACACCAATACATGTAGATCCGCCCCTGCCCACCACCGGCACTAACGCGATCAGTGCCCCCATATTAGCCATGCTATCTGCCAAACATGCTTGCAGACATAATTATTCACCCCCAACCTTTCCCCATTCCCAAAACAGCAAACCCAGTTTCACCTTCACCATGGTTCCATTCCTTCTTCCGATGTCTACGCTTGCTAGTCGTTGCGCATTATCCACCCGACAATGTAAATTTCCAAATCTTCATTAACCACTTCAAAACCCTCGATTCAACTGATGGTCAGTTCATACATTTGATCAGAATCTGAATCAGTCGCATCAAATCCTTGAATTCTGATTAGTTAGATCCCTTTTTTTATAAGTAAGAATAAAATAAATATAACGTCAAAACAGGTGACGCGCCCTTTGTACATCAGAAATGTACAAGTTATCTCAATTAGCTAACAGAAGAGCTATCCAAAAACTCTACAAAATAAACATCTAAACATGATGTCAACCCTGAACACCAAAAAAAATGGGTTCGGGCCACACTTTCCTTCAATCTATCCAGGCTAATCTCAATGCTCTCAAAAGCCATGTTGTTCCTCTCTAGCCACACCACCCAGCATACAGTTAACGGAACTGTATCCCAACAAATGCTTTGCTTTCTCCTTTTGCAAAAGGTCCAGCTAATCAGAAGCTCCATAATACTTCTAGGCATTACCCACGAGATACTGAGATACTAAACAGATTTAGTAGATAATTCCAAACTTCCTGCACCACTGAACAGTGCATTAACAAATGATTAACAGATTCCCCATTGCATTTACACATATAACACCAATTCACATAGATCCTGTTCTGGACCCATAAAGTATCTCCTGTGAGTATCCTTTCCTTGACGGCTTTCCACATAAAAAAGCCACTCTAGAAGGTGCCTTCGATTTCCACACCATCTTCCAAGGAAAAACTTCATTTCTACCCGAGATCTGATCATACAAGGACTTTACTGTGAACACTCCATTCTTAGCCCCTGCCCACCGAGCTTTGTCTTCGCTATTGCTGGATCCTTTTTGCTCATATAAGAAACTCATAAACTGGCCCAACTCAGCCAATTCCCAATCATGAAGGTTCCTTCGAAATACTGGATTCCATGTCACAACATCATTTGTATTACAGCGAACCGAGCTAACATAATCATCTTTATCCACTGTTATGTTGAAAAGGGAGGGGAAGTCTCTCGATAATTCCCTATCACCACACCACCAATCCCTCCAAAATTTAATAGACACTCCATTACCTATTTCGAATTGAATGAACCTCTGAAACATCTCCCACCTCTTCCTGATACCTTTCCATACTCCGGCTGTCCATAGGTCAACTGGACCTCCCTAGGAAACCACATATGCTCATTTTCCCCATATTTCCCTACCACAACTCTTCTCCACAAAGTCTCCTTCTCTCCCAAAAACCTCCAAAGCCATTTACAAGAGAGCTGAATTGAAAACTTTCAACTCTTTAATACCTAACCCGCCTACTTTCAAATTGGAGCACACTGAACTCCATTTAACCAAATGATATTTTCGATCATCTGCTGACCCATCCCACAAAAAGTCCCTTTCTAATTTTTCTAATCTCTTTGCCACAGCGACGGGAAGGCTAAACATTGACATGTAATACATAGGTAGGTTTGCCAATGTACTCTTAATCAGAATTAGTCTGCCCCCACTAGATAAAAGTTGTCTCTTCCACCCTGACAGCTGCCGCTCGAATTTTTCAATGACTAGATTCCATAGTCTTGCTATTATAGGAAGCACCGAGAGGAAGACCTAGGCACAGAGTGAGAAGAGAGGTCTGTTTACACCCAAAGAAATTAGCCAGAGACTCCAAATTCTCCAATTCCCCCACCGAAAAAATCTCGCTCTTTGCGATATTAATACGTAACCCAGAATAGGCTTGAAAGAATGATAACACCAGACGCACGAAACCTAATTGAGCAGCATGCGCCCCACAGAAAGCAACGTATCATCAGCAAACAAAAGATGAGATACTACCACCTCTGCATCTCCGATTCTCCCCACATTCCTTTTATAAACCCACCTGCCTCAGAAACCATCAACAACCTGCTCAAGGACTCCATAACCAACATAAAAAGAAAAGGCGATAACAGATCTCCTTGACGAAGCCCTCTCGTGCTAGAGAAAAAACTAGCAGGTTCCCCATTCACTAATACTGAAAGTTTCACCGTAGAAATACAAAAGAAAATCCAGTCTCTCCATTTGCCTCCAAAACCCATTCTGGACATCAAGCACCCCAAAAACTCCCAATTGACGTTGTCATATGCCTTTTCAATGTCGAGCTTACAAATCAGCCCTGGATCTCCACTTCTAATTTTCGCATCTACCGTCTCGTTTGCGATAAGAACTGCGTCAAGAATCTGCCTCCCTCCCACAAAGGCGTGCTGGGAATCTGAAATTACTTTTCCCAGGACATTTCTCAATCTTTTAGCTAGCACCTTGGTAACACCCCTATGATCAAACTACTAGGCCTAAAATCCTTGAATTAAGTTGATGGGTTTCCGTGGGGAGAAGCTGGTTAATTACCATGCAGCTAATGTTTAGTTGCAAGCACTGCAGCTCGAGGCTTCACAGTCGGTCTCCATAAACATTTTTGCTTTTGTGGTCTGCGATTGATGGATTTAGGGGGAGGGGGCAGCACCGTTGAGGAGGATAAAGAAAGAAAAAACGATAGGGAAAGAAATGAAATAAAGATCAAATAAAAAACTAATGGGTTGAATTGGATGTATGAACATGATGTTAGGATTTTCTTTGTTACTCTTTTAGTTTTTAATCTTGTTTGTTTTCCTTTAGTTATCCATAGTGTCTTTTTGATTATATATATTATATATATATAAGAAATAAAAAACACTAGGGCTAATGACACCATTGGTCCCTCGACTTTGGGCCATTCTCACTATTAGTCCCTTAACATTTTTTTTTTGTCAAAATTGGGTCCTAAAACTATGAAATTTTCACAACCGCAGTCCTTTTGATGGATGCCGTTAAAAAAATTCCGTTAAGTTGCCATGTGCATCACACGTGCATTAAGTAAGGGCTAAAATGAAACTTTTTTCAAACCTAACTTATATCACAATTTGCAATACCCTAGGGTTTGAAAAAAAGACCTAGAGGCCTTCTTCCCCAATACAAGAATCGAACCCCATTCCCATTCTACTGCAATTTCACATCCACTAGTTCTCTCTCTAAAACCCATTTCACCATTGATTTTAGGGATTTTATTTCTTCAATCTTGATTCACACACAAGTCACAAACTTCCAAGAAACTTAAAATCTAGCTCATTCAACTAAAACCCACTTCAATTCCCCCACTTAAATGCCATTCCCTTCCTCCAATTTGGGCTCCATCTGTCTCATAATCAAACCCCATTTCCATGCAGAAGCAAAGATCATAGCTTTTTACAATCTGATCCAGGATGTATAAATGTATAATGCCGCCGGCGGATTCTTGACCATGACTAGTGTACTCCACTACTTCCCCACCGCCATTGTTGTCTTGTTGGCATTTCACTTTCCGGCCATCTTTCCCGTGACTGAGAAGGAGATCTTGCTTGAATTCAAAGGTAACATCACCAGTGACCCATACAATAGCTTGACTTCATGGGATCCAAACGGGAGCCCTTGCCTATATTACAGCGGTGTGTTTTGCAATTCTTTGGGAAATGTGTATAAAATTCTGTTGTGGAATCTTGATTCCAAAGTTATCAGAGTTGAAATCTTTGAGGATTTTGACCCTTTTCGGGAATCGATTTACCGGAAACATTCCCTCGGAGTTTGGGGGAATTGACACATTGTGTAAGATTAATTTGAGTTCCAATGCATTGTCTGGGTCAATTCCTGAATTTTTTAGGGGGTTTGCCCAATATTAGGTTTCTTGATTTGTCAAATAATGGGTATAATGGGGGAATCCCATTGAATTTGTTTCGGAATTGTGAGAAAATGAAGTTCATTTCTCTAGCCAGGAACAATCTTTCTGGCTCAATTCCTTTGTCAATCACCAATTGCTCAAATCTCGGAGGGGTGGATTTCTCATTCAATGGATTGAGTGGTGGATTTCCTTCACAAATTTGTGACCCTCCTGGATTAGTTTACTTGTCATTGAGGAGCAATGTGTTGACAGGAAGTGTTCAAGAACAGCTTTTGATTGCGAAAATTTAGAGCTTTTGGATCTTGGTAGCACTTCCTTTACAGACCACCATTTCAAAATCAAATCCAGAACTCGATTCTTGTATTGAGGAAGAAGGCCTCTAGGTCTTTTTTTCAAACCCTAGGGGGCGATTGCAAATTATGATATAAGTTAGGTTTGAAAAAAGTTTCATTTTAGCCCTTACTTAACGCACGTGTGACGCACATGGCAACTTAACGGTATTTTTTTAACGGCATCCATCAAAAGGACTGCGGGTGTGAAAATTTCACAGTTTTAGGACCCAATTTTGACAAAAAAAATTGTTAAGGGACTAATAGTGAGAATGGCCCAAAGTCGAGGGACCAATGGTGTCATTAACCCAAAACACTATGCAGTGAAACGAACTATGCAGCAGACTGAAAATGCCTTTGGGGGAGAGGAGAGAGAGAGAGATTCCAAAGCTTCCAAGGCCTCGAGTTTTGTTTGACAACCCAATCTAAAGCCACGGCAGTCTGATTTTAACTATAATAGGCTCCAATTAACCCACCCTAATCTAATATAGATTTCCAAGGCTTCTTCAATGGCTATAAGTTCAGAAATATTATAATCCGCAATCTCTACAGGACCAAAGAACATGGCCACCACTTTATAGTGTTCTTCTCTCATTGCACAACCCACTCCGCCAGGTCCTCTCTTGCCACTATCTAAGCTGTCCACATCGAACTTTATGAGCTCACCCCTTTGGAGCTACTCAATCCATCCATATTTTTTTTGTTTTTTAACCCACCCTTGAACCCTCACACCCTGACATCCGCCTACTAAGGTTCTGCAACCATTCATGCAACTAATAAGAGAAAGAGGCATCTGCTGCTTTCAATCACACAGATGATCCATAATTTAAATCAGCTTCGAAACAGCATACAGATGTATGGCATGTGTTTTTTCTTGTAACTAGTTGGCTTAGATTTAGAACAGTTATTCCACTGGTTGAGCACCAAAATAAACATTAATCCAAAGCTTTCGCATTTGCGTGATTCCTATGTTCTTTCAATTAAAACCTCCCTGATACATGTCAAGTGGTTCCAGAAAATGAAAATGTTTACTATTCCAAAAGATAATCGAGAGTAGCAGTAAGGAAACCATTCACATAAGCATTAAACAAAAACGGATTGGTGAATACAATTTCTGGGTCAAATTTTTATTTTGCTGCCTTGCGGGAAATATTATCTGCATGCTTGCCGGCGTATGCCCCTTTAACCATGTAAATAGCTTCATTTAGCGTATTCTAATCTACCCCCACCAAACAAAACACTAACGAAGATTTTATCAAAAAGAAACATAGTGTGATAATCAAAAAGCTATTTGGTCAAAAGGTTACCTCATATTCTGCTTTTGACCCAACATTGGATGACAATTAATGCTTCTTTATACTCTTGGATTTAGAGGAAATTTTTCCATACGCAATAAGCCTAGAGCGCGATAGTTTTAAGTCGGCTTGATTAAGCTTTCTCCTTGCCCGCCTGGACTGACCGTTCTGCTTTTCATTTGGAACTTCTGGTTGTGGTTTATTACTTTCCATGGCAGCCAGTAGTTCAGTTGATTTATTGCCATCAACTCTCAAGTTTTTCTTCCCAGTGCGCTGGCCAGTAGATGACTCTCCCTCAAGAAGAGACTTATTTCTCTGTTTTAGTTCTAGTCTCTTATTATAAGGAACTTTCCAATCCTTCTCCAAATAAGGGGCTATTTTCTTCAAAGAAACATATTGATTCAACTCCTTGTCATCCATTAATAGAACTTCCTTCGTACTTAATCCATATCTTTTAGATTTAACAGGTCTGTACTTAAACCTTGTCTTCAAATCCCCAATAGTATCCTCATAGTCCAACTTATAGTACTCGTCCAACTCTTTATTAAGAACCTCCTCCTCTAGACCAGACCTTTTCCGCTTTTTCTTCAGCTTACCCTCTTCAGGAACTACTTCTTCCTCTTCCTTTACTGGCTTCTTGTCACCTACATTATCTACCCGTTGCTTCAATGTTCTTTCCCTAGCAGCTGAGAACCCATCACCAGACCCATAAATGTCATTCCATCCTTTTGGAAGACCAAGCAACTCGTCTTCTTTATCAAAATCAGGTTTCTCCAATTCATTACCATCTTCCTCACTATCACTCCCAAACCCAGGGTCGGCATCATTCGCCTCGTAATAACCATCATCAAAAGCTCTCTTCATCTTCCTATCATACTCATCCGGATCGAACTCCTTTTCCAGGTCATCCTCATCCAACAAGCAAGCCTCACTATCCCTGATCCCAGCAGTCTCCCTAATCTTCCTAAGCTTCTCATTTATCTCCTTCTTCTTCAAATTCTTCAAATGCTTCAACTCCTCCTTTCTCTCAAACTCGGCCTGAGCTAATCTCTCCTCCTTGCTTTGCCTCTGCAACTTCCTAGCATTAGTCTTCTTCCTCACCGAACCCTCCACAACTCTTGAGTGACCCAAAACCCTATCCCCAGCATTCTCCTCAAACCTAAAATTAAACTCCCTCTCATAGTCCTCTTGTTTCTCAATCTCCTCCTCATCCTCCGAAATTCCAATATCCTCCCCAGCTATCCCCCCTTTCCCACCATCATCCTTATCCAGCCACAGCTTTTTCCTAAAATAATCCTTCAAAAACATCTCATTTTCATCCAAGTCATTATCATCTCCAAAATACTCATCCAACTTCTTATCAAATCCCCCACCATCCCCATCACCATCAAAATCATCCGGGCCATCTTTTCTCTCCTTCAAGAACTCATCTTCCCCGTCCGATGCAGCTTCCGCCACATCCAGAAAAGCCCTTCTCAACTCCTCCTGCTCTTCAACGTAACTCTTTTTCTTCTCCTCTCTATCCTCAAACTCCGGTCCTTCCTCAATTAAGCGCTTCGCAGTCACGTCCTTTAAGTACATAGGCTTCTTCTTCTTCTCCTTCCTATCCTTTTCCTCTCCGACTTCTTCTGACTCCGACTCAGAATCGAATAGCATGGCTTCCTTATCTTTAAGAGCAGAGTCATGCTTCTTAACCTTGATCAACACATCGAAGAACTTCGAATCCTGCTTCCTCGAATCGACAATTTCATCCTCGGACGAATCATCTTCGCTATCGGTGCTTGAGCCAGAACCAATTTCACCTTTCTTCTTGAGCTCCTCGTACCGTTGCAATTCCTCGCGTTTCTTGTTGTGCTCGTACCGGCGAGCGAACTCCTCGTTGATTTCAATCTTCGGTTGATCTTCGTCTTCGGAGCTATCACTGCCATCGAACAACTTCAACGACATTTTAGATCAATCTGGATCGCCAGCTAAGTTTGAACAAAATGAGCGTTTCTGTTATTCTATTATAACTTGGAATACGTTTTTGCGGCGGATGTTAAATTCAGACGCAGACGTAGGGTTCCAAACAGAGTGGCGCCGTTAGCCCGTTCTTAACGCTTTTTTACTAAACCTAAAACAATTTAAAAGAGCAATTTACCAAATTGTAGAACACTTTCTCAAAAAAAAAAATAAATAAATAAAGTCTTAAATCACAATTTCGTCATCCTATTTTTTAGTTTTTTACAATATGATTATTCTACAATTTTTGTTTTCTATTTCATCATTGTACTTCATCAAGTATAATACGTTAATCACTCCATCCAAAAAATTGGATGGAAAGCTTTAAAATTTTAAAGAAATACCCTTTAAATACATCACGTGTTACTCACATGTCTCAGCTTCAGCCTTACCTTTAACACGCATAACTGATAACTCAATTGCAGATCAAAGAGAACATTGCAGATTGAAGAGAAGAAAGGTATTAGTGCAGGGGAGATCAAAGCAACTCCATACCTTCTCACCTTTGAGTTCTTTTCCTAATTTGTTCATCTCTCCAGCAAAGCGATAGAGCCATGAGACAAAGGAGCTCGAATTCAAGTTCAAGTAAAGGTAAAGGAGCTCGATTTCCAGTTCAAGTATGTTCAAATGATTTGATTCAAGAAAGATATTATGGTTGTGGTAATAGGGCTCGTATGTGGACATCATGGACCGAAGAACATCCTGGTATGAGGCTTTTTGGATGCCAAAACTGGAAGGTACGTGATTTGCTTATATGAATGTCTGTTTTGATTTGGTTTGAAAAATAGGAAATTGGTATGATTAATTGATTAATTTCTGTTATAGTGCAATTAGGGTTTTAGTTGAAATTCAATCAATCTTATTTTAATGACTATGTTTCTTAGGTACATATGAAAACTTCAATATACTGTTTTTTTTTCTTTGTTGATATACTCAGTTTCAATTTAGGGTTGAGTTTATTGTTTGGTTCCTATGGGGAAAAAAATGTAATTTCTTTGTTTATATATATACTATGTTTCTTAAGTGTTTGGTTTATTGTTTGGTTCTTAACAGGATGATGATAGAAAATGCAATTTTTTTTTCATGGTATGACCCTCCAATAACTCAAAGAGCAAGAGAGCTGCTCAATGAATTTAAGAACAAAGAGGCTGAGATGAAGACAATATCAAGCAAGCTTGCAAGGAAAAAAAAAAGACAATTTCAAATTTAAAATAAGAGGTTTGGAGATTGAAAGAAGATAATGATATCTTCAAGTAAACGTTGGTTGCCAATAGTTGGAAGGAGAAGATGATATGTCTATTTGTTGTAATTGTCAGTGGGATCTTAGTGTATAAAAAATGTTAAAATGACTCCCCAATTGATGTTGCCTTAGGCTAAATTCCATAATCTATTGGTTATGTGATAGTGTATGTTGGGATAATGTTTCACTTCTTGGTATGTAGTATCAATAATTATGTTAATGGAAGTTATGTAAGGTTATTTACATTTCTTATGTTTTCACTGAAAAAGCAAATGACAATACTTGGCTTGTTTGTCTATTTGTTGTGGTAGTGTATGTTGGGACAATGCTATGAGTTGTGTATTTGTTGTCATTCTTAGTGGGCTCTTAGTGTATAAGAATGTCAAACATGATTACACAATCTACCAATAAATAAAGTGACATTACATGCCATCATACACCAATAAATAAAGTGACAATCTACCAATAAAAATGTCAAACATGATTACACAATCAATCAATAAATAAAGTGATATTATATGTCAAACATGTATCAAATTTACTTTAATGTTTTACCTGCCATCATATACCAAAAACTTCAACTTGTTTTACAGGCCAATTAACTGCAGAAATGTACAAAAAAAAAAAACCCTCATGTTTTACATGTACACCAACCATTAGCAAAAACTGGACAAATGTACCAAAACTAACCCCTTGTTTTACATGCAATCAAACACCATCTCATAAGCAAAAACTGCACAAATGTATCAAAACTAACCCCCTATGTTAGTTCTCATCATTGTTAAGTAGCAAAAAACTAGACATTACTAGCTAAGTAACATGTCTAATCAATCTCTATTGTGATTCCATTTAACTCATTGCTCTTCTTCTTCCATATTGCAAGCTTACTCCTTTCCGACCTTCTGATTTGTCCCCCCTTCTCTACTTTTACTCTCTTGATTACAGCTGCGGTTGGCACTTTTTGACTCACAACTTCATTGTTCTGTTGTTCACTCATTCCTGCAGTTGTAACTTGTTGATTCACAACTTCAGTTTCACTCCTAACTCTAACAACTTTGCCACCTCTTTTCATCGGTGAACCCTTTGGCAAACTTCTAAAGCTTTTCTGGCTGGATTGAGTTAGAGCAGGGGCACTGAATTCCACATCCATCTGAGTTGTAATGGCATATAGTGAGACAATAGCAATAAATTGGAAAAATACAAATTATGCATTTAATATACCTGAGTTGATTGAGTTACAATTGGTGGATTGAAATGTGCACTTGTATTAGTTGCAGTAGTGTAGCTTGTTCCCCTCCCTGTAACCACAATTTTAAAAAAATGTTAAGATAATAACAACAAACTAGGGAAGAGAAGTTATAAGATGAATTAAATGTACCAAAGTGGATTGAGCTGTAGTATATGCATTTGTATTAGCTGCAATAGGTGTAGCTTGTTCCCCTCCCTGTAACCACAATTTCAGTCTTGAAGATGTTAAGATAATAGCAACAAACTAGGGAAGGGAAGTTATAAGATCAATGAAATGTACCATAGGTGATTGAGCTGCAGTATGTTCACTTGCATTAGTTGCAGTAGGTGTAGCTTGTTCCCCTCCCTGTAACCACAATTTCAAATACATTAGATTCAGTTTGAAACTAAATAATACCTAACAAACAAATTAATATAAAACAGAATCTACCTCGGAAGTCCCAGAAGCAGTTGCCAACTTCTTTTTGGGGCATGTTCTCTGATTGTGCCCAAACCCAAAACAGAATTTACATCTCATTACCCTCCCTTTCTTTGACAAGCCATGTTTCTGTGGATGATATGCATTTGGCTGAGTTGGTTTACCCTTTTTTTCTTCATGTGCAGCTTTAATTCTGCATCTTCTAGGTCTACCAGGCATTTTCCTATTTGGAGCAATTAACAAAGGCTTTTTGCTGAACTTTGGTCATTGATCTTCACCACTGATTGGCTTTAGAGAGTATGCATAAGCTTTCAAAAAACTTGTCTTAAGGTAGCAGTCATCTAAATATTTTTCTGGTCTATCACCTTTTTGTAAGATGGCAGCTATAACATGGGTACAAGGAATACCACTTAGTTGTCTTTATCTACAACTGCAAGTCCACTTGTCCATCTTAACTGCATAACCTTATTTTCTATATCCCACCTCAAACTCCTCATCCTCATTGTAAATTGAAGTCCAAAACTTCATTTCTTCTTTGTTTTTCTCCAAGATTTTCTTGATAGTAGGACAGTAATCATCATAATGTTTCATCATCCAATCTCTCCTTTTCTCCAACCTAGCCATCATGTACAACCTTATCTCTTCTAACATGTAAATGATTGGCTTAACTCTAAACTCCACAATTGTGCCATTGAAAGCCTCTGCCATGTTATTATCAACATTGTCAACCTTCATTTCAGTTTTGAAGAAAGCCCTGCAGAATTGCCCTATGTCTCTCTTCATGAACCCATAATATGCTGCCTCATCAAGCTCTTTCATTTTCTCCAATTCTTTTTGCATTTGATTCTCATTACTTGCATACACCACATCCCAAAAAGCCTTTCTCAATTCACCACCCTTGAAATCCTTCTTCCAGTTGCTATCAATATGCCTTACACAATTTATGTGCTCAACAAAAGGCAAAAGCTCATGTACTGCCTCCTAAGGCCCTTTTGTTGATTAGTTATCACATTCCATCCATCACCACTTCCTAAATCCAAATCATCTTTTTAACATCTGAATGAACCACTTCCAAGAGTTTTTGTTCTCAACCTGCACCACAGCTCATGCCACAGGAAACATCTGATTGTTGGCATCCCTTCCTATTGCAACTAGTAATTCCCCTTTACAAATCCCTTTCAAGAAACATCCATCAAGCCCCAGAACATGCCTACACCCATTTAAGAACCCCTTCTTCAATGCACCAAAGCATATATAAATCTTTGAAAAATATTCTTTATCAGTGGTTGGATGAACCCATTTTTCTATTTCCACAGTACTACCCTTATGTCTTCTTTTTAAATCTTTTATGTAATTCCAAAGTTTAGCATAGTGGCCATCAAGTGATCCCATCTCTTCACCAAGAACTCTAGCCCTAGCTCTTAGCACATACATATATAAACTAACAGTCAACTGATGATTGTCCAACATATCTTTCTTAAAATATTTTAACTTCCATTTAGGGTTACTAAAAATTTGTTGTTGATACATTTTTGCTAGCCAACCAACTGAACAACATCTACTCTTGAAATTCTTTCCACACTGATGGACTGTACACATAGTTTTGATCTGAAGTGTTATTTCATCACGAATAGTGCTTGCCCATATTTCCCAAGTACAAACATTTGAATTCACACACTGAACATGGACCCTTTTCCTATCATTTACCAGAAACTTTATGTCATACCCATTCAAACAACCATAATCCCTAATTGCATCCCTAAACTCTTGCACATTAGTGAAAGTTTCATGCAAGCTGAGCTCCCTATTCTTCATGTTACATTTAGGGTTATACCTAGTGAATGTTTGTCTCTTAACTCTCAGCCCATTATCATCGTCTTTACTGCCACTATCATAATCAGGAGGAAAGTATGCTTCCCTCTCATCAAACACCATCTCATGAGCATCCTGATCAACATTAACTAATTCATCATTAGTCTCACCTCCTATTTTAGCCTCCTCAAAATTATATGAAAAACCTTTTCTTTTAATTCCAACAGCCTTGGACTTCACAATACCTTTGCCCTTAAAGACAATCAAGTTCCTCCTAGCAGTAAGTAGCTCATCATCATTGAGGTCATTGTGGGTCCCAACGGGCACAATAATAAGCTAGAAGGGGGGGGGGTTGAATAGCTTATTTTACACTTAAAAACTTTTGAGTAAGTTCTTTGAAAGGTACTTACAATCTATTGAAAAGATTGAAGTAGCGGAAGACTTTCAAAGTAGCTGTTTCAAGTCTGCCGATAAGGACTACCGGTAGACCTTAACAGGTTACTTAAGTTCTGCTGTTAAAGGATAAAGATAAGTAAAGTAATAAATAGTTCAAACAGTAGACAAACAGTAAAGGAATAACACAAGTATTTTGGGATGGTTCACACTATAAAGAGTGCTACGTCCACCACCAAGGCAGTCAACCTTGGATTTAAATAGTGCACTATGTTTTCCACTAGATCTATTACAAAGAATATTCCTGATGGATCGTGTACAAAATATTGACTTGCGTTTGGGGTCTAAGGAATTAAATATCTATGTAAACAAGATATTTAATTCGTGCAGAAGAATAGCTTAAGAATGAAAACAACAAGAAGTTAAAACAATAAGTGTTGATGAAGAGCTTCTTATTGTTGAAGAGGACTTCTAGATCTGTTGAGGATCTCTTGAATGCACTGAGTATTAAGACTTTAGAGTTGTAGAGTTTCAGAGCAATTCTTCAAGTGTTCGATCGATGTCTCTATTCTGTTTCTTCAGTCTTTAATGGCAGTATTTATAGCAGGTGCAATCTTGAGAGCCGTTGGAGAAGACGAAGACTTTAACAGCTCTATTAGGTTGAACACATTAAATGCATGGGGCTATCAGTCAAGAAATTCGTCTTCACAGATATCTAGAGCAGGGAATGATTTTTGAGATCTTCTGGAAGTGGGCAACTGGGTGTCGATTCCGAGAGTTGTTACGCATAGGTGACACTACTTTCCTGCTTTCACTGCTACATTTAAAAGTCTTCCTCGCTTGAAAGTCGCTTTCGGCGTGATTGAGGTGTCAATGAATGTCTCAATTTAAATTCAAACTGATAAGGATAAATTTAAATTGATTCATAATGGAATGTTTGACTAGACACGTCATGATCTTGACCGAGTATAGACAAGGTCTGCCGATTGTGAGCTGGAGTAGGTCTTCCGGTGAAGCTTTGAAGAGGTCTTCCGCTGAACCTGTGAAGTCCTATAAAAGCTATACTTGGCAAAGTTCTATACACAGTTGCCACGCTAATCGATACGCAGCCCGATTAGCAACTGAAGTATAAAACTAGTGTAATGTATGAGCAGATATAAATCTAATACAAATAAGAATCAACAGTCATGTAGGTCCTCATCTTCCAAACTACATTCTGATGAATCGTCATCCCCACTACATGAAGAACCTATATAGTCAGCATCACTAATGATGTCAAGTTCTCATTCCCCAGCCTCATGTAAGACAAAGATCTCTATTTGTCCTAACTCTTCACCTACCTTCATCAATTTATCTCAATCTCTATGGGTATACAATGCCCTAAGACATGTGTCTTCTGAATTCATAATTGGTACACAATAACACATGGAACTCACGTGAGGGTACCCTAACTAATTTCTACTCTGTTTTTTAACCCAGAAAAACATAAACCTTCTATATCTAATTCTTCCTAGTAATGCAACTTCCCATCATATTTAATTGGCTTTTCATGGAGGAATTCACCCCCATAATGACATTTCACATCAACTTTCATATTTTCTACAAGTTTAACAAAAAAAGGGCAAGGGACCATCATAATAAGACAAAACATACTGCAGCTAGCCATATACTACTTCCATATTAAACAAAAAAGTGGTGGGGAAAGGGGGACAACCAACATTTTAAAAACATAACACTTGGGAAGGGGGCCAATGGCCAACTAAAATATTAATACACTAGTGGGGGACAAAACCTTTTTTTGGGACCATGTCATTTACAAAATTTATTTTAAAAAGCACATATATAAGATAAATTCATGCATGCATACACGTTCAAGTAACAAAACCCAAATATTTCCAATGACAAACAAAAGCCCTAATTTTACATAACATAAACCTAACAAATTTTACAAAACATGAAGAAAAAACCTAATTTCTGCACATTGCATCTAAATAGAAGAATACTAACCAATTTCCTTATGTTACACAATACAAACCATACTCTGTAACATAAATTAGGGATTTTTGCAAGAAACCCTAACTTGTTGACATGCTATTAAAATTTGTATAAAAGTCAAGGGTTTGTTTATGCTTACCTTCGATCCTTTGAGCTTCAAACCCAGTAATGTCTTGCAATTGATTGACAAACCTTTGTTCTCTTCCGGATGATCAACTTTAATCAATCCTTTCGTTTCTTTGTTCCTTCGTTCCTTTCCTTTACTTTTCGTCTATACTTGTGAAATGAGGAAGAATAACCCGACTAACTTGACTTACTTGGTTTCAATATGTGCAGGCAAACAAAATAAAGGGCATTGATGTCTTTTTGATCATTTCCATCCAAGATAACAAACGGAAAGGAGGCAAAGTGACCAATTTGTTATATGTGGTGAAGTACAATGATGAAATAGAAAACAAATTATAGAGTGATCATATTGCAAAAAGCTGGAAAGTAGGGTGACCAATTTGTGATTTAAGCCAAAAATTAAAGATCTTTCCTCTGTTTTTCGTTTTTCTCTCAACCAATGACTTAGGTGCGTTTTTTTTCCCCAGACGCTGGGAACTGACGAAAAATATCGCTTGCCCTCCGTGAAATTCTCTACAAATTGCCCTCCCTTCACATTTTAGCCATTTGTAGATTCAAACAAAATTTAAAATATCGTTATATGCTAACGATATTTTGAATAAAACGTGTTTGTGTTCGGCGACATTTTGTATTTTTTTACTAAGCTATCAGACAACATTTTGTTCTTTTTTCACTAGTCCAAATAATGAATTTCCCCAAAGTTGCTGTCCAATCCTATAGTACCACCCAAACTACGTTTTGTGACAAAATCATACCAGATGTTGCCAATTGTCTCATTTTACCCCCTAAGCTAGACGGTCATTTCATTTCTAATATTAAATAGCACATGCGGGGTAAAAAAGGCATTACAGTGTTAGAGGGCTCACAAAGGAAAGGAAAATTGAGGGTATAAGTAAAAATTCAAGCGGACATTTCTATGGAACCCTAGCTAAACTCAAGACCAGAGAGAAGAGATTCAAGCCTATATCGGACCACATTAACTCCATGCACCACCTCCAAGATCCGATCAACTTTCATTTCAAGTGGTCATGGCATGACATTTCAATCAACATACATAACATGGGGCTCAATACCTTGAGGTCAAGCAGAAGATTAGGATTTCAGATGAAAGAGTTCAATTGGAAGGATGGGGAAAATTACTAGGAGACTCTCATGAAGTATGAAGAAGTATTTGGGGATTTTGAGTTTGAAGTGAAGGATAAGAAGGTTGGGGGTGATGATAACGATGATGATGATGTTGATATATTTGAGGACGATGATGATAATTTGGGTTTAGGATTTGGGATTTATGATGATGAGTTGAGGAGTGTGGTGAATTGGGTGATGATGGGGCGATTAGTGACAGTGTTTTAGGGGTTGAAAGGGGGGGTAAAGTGAGGAATTTGAGGATTCGGGTTTTGAAATGTCTTACCTCGCATGTGCTGTTGCACGTGCTATTTAATGTTACAAATGAAACGGTCGTCTAACTTAGGGGGAAATGGAACAATTGGCAACGTCATGTATGATTTTGGCACAAAACGTAGTTTGGGTGGTACTATGGGATTGGGTGGCAACTTTGAGAGGGAAATTTATTATTTGGCCTTTTTCACTATCAGTTTACCCAAGTAGGTTAGTAATAAATCTTAAAAATACCTTAAATCACCCCTAAACGACATGACAAACAAAATTGTAGTTATTAGATTTTAAGAAAAATTATTACTACAAAAAATAAGAGATAAAAAAAAGCTTGTGAAATATAACAAAATTTAAAATCACTAAAGAAAACAAAATTTTGTGACATAATGATAAGTGCACATTTTCCTACAATTTTTTCCCATAAATCGTCTCCAATTTCTATGATTTTTATGTGTATTACCTAAGAAATTATGTTTTTGCGTTCATTGATATTTCAGATTTTCTTGGCATTAATTGAAGCTTCAATGGTCATTTCATAGTAATTTGGGAGCATTCAAGGCAACCGTGAAGTCATGAAAATGTTGAAACCATTACATCAAGTCTCGTCAAGCATTCCAAGGCAAATATGGCTAATTGAAGCATGGAGACTGATATAGGACAAAATGCAAAGCATGAGAAGGAAAGGACATCGACTTGTTTTCTGAAGAAGGAAAGGGCACCGAATCTAATTTGAGAAGTCAGGGGTGGCGGCGCTTTTGCTAAAAAGTTTCATTAATGTGATGGTGCCTCCGAAAGTTGCCACGTCGCCTAACTCCAGCCCTCGGGTAAGCCTCCTCCTTTGTAGTGTATCTCCTTCGTGCACGTTCCCTCTATTGTCCTCACCCGAATACAGGAGGATGACTCAACGTGTTTCTTAAATGGTCACCCATCCTTCAGTCGGCCCAACTTCTTCTTTGCCTCTCATTTAAGTCGTAACACTTCCATATTTTGACATTTTAACCCTTGGCGTGGAGAGTACCCAAAAGCCCTAATTTATACTCCCTTTACCGATCCCAATTCAAGCATAAGTCCTCATTTCGGGGCAACTGCCTCAATTTCTCTCCAAACCCTAACCTATGATGGAAACTCTTACTTTCAAACCACAAATTAGTCCTAGTTGAAGGCTTTGAGCATCAAATCAAAGGTCAGGTAGCATAATTAAGTGGAGTCAACCAAGAATTGCAACTTTAATCGGATAATTCATCCACTTTATTATTTGCATTATTGTTGTAATTTCTTGGGGAAACCTTGCATGTATCTTGACATACCTTGATGATGAGTTAAGTATATTTATGGATTGTGATTATTTTCTATGTTGAATGTGATGTTTGAATTTAATCTCGCTCTCTATAGAGTATGCAATCATGATGTGGTTATTAAATTGTGGGATTACCATTAATTAAAATGATTTTAGAAATGTTTTTGATACGCGAGAGCTACTATACATTTCGGAGCAAACGTTTTAGTAGTTGGTGTTTTGTGACATACACCTATAGCCCTTGTGAGAACTTAATTTGATACGCGATTTTTGCGAGGTAGGGGAAATTAGGGTTGTCATACCTAACGAAAGCCCTTAGTAATTAATTTTGTGTTTTCGACTACCGTCATGACTCATGACTTATAGAAAAATAGAGAGAATATCTATCTATGAATTATTACACATGTTCTTGGTTATTATTGTATGCTCTTTATGCTTTGATTGCTTAGCTAGCCATTCGATGATCACATAAATGATATGATACGAAGACCCTTCATATTGTTTCAAAAATCACAATAATTTTTTACGTCATGAGAACGAAAGGAGATCGTTTGTCGATAGTCATTAGGTGCTTCATCTACCACGCGATCATTTTCTCCCATGTGTTATGTTTGCAATGAGCCCATACCTAGGTTGAGTGGTAGCTAGATTTGTTATACGTCGCGACAACCCATAGCGAAATATCACAATCCTACCTTTTTAACCTTGATTTGATGTTGTTGCGGTTTCATCATTACAACGTTCATTTAGTTTAATTCAATGCTTTTATTTTTATTTTATTTTTATTTTAAGTATCATTTTTGTTAGTTTAGATAAAGTTAGGTGTGCCCAACTTTAATATTTAAAATTTATTTCTAGTGCTATCCTTATGGGATTGACTCGTACTTACGAACGTTATTACTTGATATGACCAGATAATATTGTTTGCGTTGCGTTTTCGCACATCACTTTAGTTAACAACTATAGTAATCCTATTAAATTTTAGAGTATGGCTATTCACACCCCTCATCTTACTCCATACACCTCATTTTTCCATACACACCCACATTATCACAAAATCAAGCAAATGCTCAATCCACCCTATGTTATTCTTATTTTACCCTTGTTTCCATACCTCCCATCTCTTCCTCCTTTTGTTTATTTTTCCCATCCCACGGGACTCTATCCTTCCCTCCCATGCCAAGTACATATAAACTCCCCCGACTCCCATTATTTATTTCCCTCTGTCTCCCTCCCCTTTCCGATAAAGAGATCCCCTCGCTCCTATCACCCCAGCTCTATCTCTCCCGTTCTCTTTCATGTCACAAACAAATTTGAAAAATTCATCGACACCGTTCGGTCGTGGTTGGCCGAACATTGCAGTGGCAAGCACCAACCGAACATCCACCACAGTGTGCAGCCAACCAAGGTCAAACTCGATGCTGAGGAATTTTTTTCTCAAAGAGCGGAGAGGAGAGAGAAAAGGGAAGGAGAGAAAGAAAAACTACTTACCAAGGTCTCAGCAGGGGCCATTTTGTAGCACGTGGAACTATGGAAGGAAGGAGATAAAAAGGGATGGAGAAGATGGTGTGCTAAGAATAGAGGTCAGAGACGACGCGACGCATGGAAGAAAAGAGAAAAAGAAGGAAGAGGGCTATGCAATCTTTTCTCGCAATAGCATTTTTACAATTATTTTTCGGTGGGTGTCTGGAGTATGAGTGGGGTGTTAATAGCCCCCACACTAAAGTTTAATTTATTTTAAGGTCAAAATATGAATAACATTCTTATGTATCTACCCAATTCCACTTTGCACCCCAATGTTAAAATTTTCCAAAATTCATACACATTGTTACCATTTGTCCCACTCAGCCCTACCCAAGGACCTTAGAAATTTAATATTTTCCATCACATGCATTGCACGAGGGTAGGCAATTTAGTTTCGATTTTTCCCCTGCAACCATCACCTAAAAACCATTAACTAAAAAAAAACAATATGCCATTTAACAACAACCAAAAAATTTCATAGCAAGTTTTTTTTAAATGAGGGTAAGGCCGACTTTTTGGACAGATTTTGGAATAGAGAGGGCCGACTTTTTGGGATGCTACCGAGGGAGCAGAAGCCGGCGTGATGAGCTGACCATTGTGCGAATCTGAAGTGGATGAGCAAGGGCTCATGGGGATGACTAGTGTGGCCGAGAAGGTGGACCGACTTCCATGGGGGTGGGCCGAAAAGATGAGCCAGCGGGGATGGAGGAGTGGCTGACATCCATGGAGGGTTGGCCAGAAAAACAGGTCGACCTTTCTTAAGCAATTCAAAATAAAATGAAGATCTTCAAAATCTAGGCAAGAAACCAAGCAACTTAGCAACCAAAACTGAACCAAATTTTTATAAGTGTTGATACCTGTTGGAAGGAAAGCTTTTGGGGGTCAAAGGTGACGAGAGAGGCGTCCATTGAATATCTTGTGAGCTGCTCAATACATTTGAAAACGAAAGAAACGGAATTAGTCAATATATGGGGCGGGATCTCAAGATCTGGGTTTTCTCGAATTTGATTTTTTATACCCATTTAGTGCTTTTATTAGAAATTGCAAAAAAAAAAAATTTAATACAAAAAGGGTTTAAATGTTAAATAGACTAAGGACAAAATGAGAAAACAAAAAATAGTAAGTGTTGTATTAAATGTTGGTTTATGCCATTGAGACAAATCTATTTCTCCATGTATCATTATTTATTGAAGCATTTATTTATTTTGCACTAGTTGTCTAAAAAGCCCTTAGAATAAATATGTTATTCTTAAATATCTCTGGTCGAGTATTATTATTACTAAGGGCAATAAAATACACTGAGACTAGTATGAGTTGAGACTCATATAGCTGATATCAATCTACATATAGGAGTGTGTTAGGTGTAACGACGTACTGGATTGACCCACATGAGAATGCTACGTGGATCGTTACGTGAGTGTCATAAGCGATTCTTATAGTGACAAATGTGCTCATTGTCCTTTGACTTAAAGTCGTTATATACCCTAAATGAGGAGTCATATATTTTGATACTGATAAACGTCATTTTGTAACAAGGTGGTTATAACGTCAGATATTGGATATACCACGAACCATGCTGACGGATACGAACGATGTAGATATAATCTGTCCCTCCTTCATAATAGGAGTATAATATTTATGGGTCCCTTGATGAGTGAGACTTAAGTAAATGCATGGTCGTGCTCAAATAAATCAATATAAGATATTGAGTTTATTTGTTTATTATATAAGCCTACTCGGGGATGAAGAAATCTAGATTAAACTATAACAAGGATGACACGTTCCATGCCTTGTGTTTAATCAAATATTAGGACAAAGGGACAAAAACTATTATGGTCATAATCAGTTATTTGTAATCACTAATAATTCTTATTACTTTGGTGATAATGATATATTACTAGATGTCGCTCATTGTTTATAATTAATTATATATTTGATATATTAATTAATTATTATCAACGTAATTTAGGAACCTATTGGGTCATACACTTAAAATGAGTTGGACTAAAATTTATTTGAGCTATTAATTAGATTATTGAGTTTAAGTTGAATAAAATAAGTGGACCAAAACATAGCCTAGTTTGACTAGGACTATGTATGGCCAGCCCCTTCATGTATATATAGGGGTTTTTTGGTTGTCAAAATACTTACTTGCTCACAAGAAAACAAAAGGAATTTAGGGTTTGGTTAAACACTAAATTTGCATAGAGAAATTTTAGGAATTAGTTATTTGTTTGATGAATGGTTTCTACTTTGATTCAACAATTTCGTAGCACATAATTGTTGAATTAATCCTGTAAAATCCATTCGTACGGATACCATAGAGAAGTTGTGCAAATTGGGAGGGTTTTGAAATTAATTTTGTTATTCTGTCATGTTAATTTCGATTAAATCCAACGTTAAGCATTTAGTGTGTATTAAGCATGCCCATTATTTTTCTTTTGCTAAGGTATACATGAGAGCAAGAAACAACTCCTTCAGGAGAGAGGTGCTCGTTCCTACCAAATATTAAAGACCTCTACACAATGGTAGGTGAAACTCTTTTAAAAGCAACTAGATTTTGTGCTCGTGCCTATGGCACGACGTCAGTTTGGGACTTCATCAAAGTAAAGAGCAAGCAATGTTCAAATAAATGACTATATGCTTGAATTTTATAAGGGTCAGATCAATGTAAACTGCACGAAAAGAAATGTTTTTGATTATCATGACATACAGGGTACTGTGAGTGCCCCGGGAGATTTCTCCGTATCCCCCGCTCCCTTTTTTAGGGAAACACGAGATTTGGCGAAGACATCACTCTTTTCATTCCATCTTCCTTTGTTTAGGGGAAAACGAAATTAAAAGTGCAAAAAGAGTGTTCTCAATGGCGCGTTGAATACGCCTCGGTCACTGAGTGTGCTATAGTCCACTATGAGTGCTTTTGATTTTTATGTATCTCATCCTCCCTTGTTTAGGGGAAAACAAGATGCAGAAAATGCATCACCCTTTTCATTCTATCTTCCTTTGTTTAGGGGAAAATGAAATTAAAAGTGCAAAAAAGATGTTGCAAGAGCGCGTGGGAATACGCCTGGCCTCACTGTTGACTTGGGTACATTTTGGATCACTATGAGTGCTTTGGGTTTTTTCGTATCTCATCCTCCCTTGTTTAGAGGAAAACAAGATGCAGAAAATGCATCACCCTTTTTCATTCAATCTTCCCTTGTTTAGGGGAAAACAAAATTAAAAGTGCAAAAAGGATGTTGCGAAGAGCGCGTAGGAATATGCCCTACCCCACAGTGATCCAAAATGTTATAACAGAGTCGTCATCTTTATTTTAAGGAAAATAAAGAAAAAAAATGAGATTTTGTAAAGGGTTCGGAGGCTAAGTTACGAGGTAGGAAGGTGTTAGGTACTCCAACTCGCCCTTTCGGTTTCAAAAATAGTTTTTGGCTAAAATATGTTTTTATTATATTTATTTAGCAAATGAAATAAAGCATTTAAACATATATATATGTATCTATATTATTACAAACTTGCAGCCGCTTCCTTCCAGGAATTACAAATATACTTATAAATATTTGGCCATAATAATGGCTATTTTTAGTGCTATTTTCTATAGAAATCCGGACAGCATAATTGCTTATATTTTTACATCGGGCCGACTGAAAATAGCACTTTTAATTAAACCTCTTAAAGGCTTACCTTTAAGAGCGTGGGGTGTGCTCGCTTTGTCCTTCCGGGAGAGGGAGTCTTTTGCTGTTGCGAAGATTCGGGCAGAGTAACTGCTTCTGAAAATTGCTTTTAGGCCTCGGGAAACGGGCGGAGCAACTGCTTGCTTTTTTATGTTGTTTGCTTGCTGCTGGTGAAAATCGGGCAGAGCAACTACTTGCTTCTTGCGGATTTGGCCTCTAGATTCGGGCAGAGCAACTGCACTTTTTGGATTTTTTGGACTGGGGAAATAGGGTGGAATCCTAGCGGGGAGGCTAAGGTTCACTTTGGCTGGTTGGTTTTGAGTTTGGAGGAGATTTGACGGAGCTTCGAGGCTTAAAGGAGGGATATCTCTCAGGACGATCACTCTCTGCGTAAAGTTTCAGCGGTGTGTGAAGTGTGTGCGATGAGTGTGAAGTTCACGGTGTGATTTCTCACTACCCGGATGCCTCTATTTATAGGCTGGAGAAGGGTCTCCTTCGTCATTAAGTTTTCTTCTTCTGTGCTTCATCAGCTTGTACCGCGCGCTTGAGAGATTGTACCGGAGGCAAAAAGCTACAGTGCATTGAGCACTATTGGGCGCCACCCATGGAGGGGGTGGGCGATGCGCTAGGTAGGAGTGTGGGTGGCGCCAGGGGGCTTTTCTTTCCTTTTTTTTTTTGACATTTTGGCCCCTACATTTCACTGTTTATGCATCCTGCTTTTTATTTTGCATTCTTAACATTTTAAATCCTATAACTTGACATCCGTTAGTCCTTTTAACAGTTCTTGATATTTTATGCCATGTTACATAACATGTGTACGAAATTAAGGTGTCTACAGACTATGAGTGCACCGGGAGATTTCCCCGGATCCCGCACTCCCTTTTTTAGGGGAACACGGGATTCGGCGAAGATCTCCCGGGGCACTCACAGTGGGGACTCTGCTGGGGACGTCGTTTTTATTTTAAAAAACGGAGCGCTAGACTCATTTTTATAAAAAGAAAAAAGAAAAAACAAGTTTTCTTTAGTTTCTGGCTAAAATATGTTTATTATATTTCTTTAAGCATTTTAAATATTGTGTTTTTATATATATGTATATATATATTTGTCCATCTAACCATTCACTTGCAGCAGTTTCGTTTCGGGTACTGTTACAGATATATCAAAAAAAAAAAAGATAATGATAAATAGATTTCCGGCCAGTATAACAAAAGGGCAGGGGCTTATTGTTTCTTTATAATTGCTTTATTTTATATCTTGCTATTATTCTGCTTTATTTTCATCGCAAAAATAGAAAAAATGTAACTATTATTTCATTCTTTCATTTTATTTTGGGGATTATGACCAATATGTAATTAATAGGAATAGTTAGATTCATCACTTCTCTTTCTATTTTTTGATTTGGATGGTTGCTTGGTCACGCTCAAACTAAATAAGCCGAGAAAATCCACAAAAAACAGCAAGACGTGTCATATCTGTTTTATTTACTGCTTTATATCTGAATATTTTTTTACTACTTTTTAGATACCGCACACACATGCACGCATGTAGAAATATTTCGAACTGCTACCCTACACCATGGCCAGCCTACCCCCTGCATCAACCAACGTTAAATTGCATACAGATTCTCAGGATACTTCACGGACTGATCGGTTTTTACATCTCTGAATTATTGACCAATCCCTGTTGCAAATAAAAAAAAATGCAAAAAAAGAAGAAGAGAGATATGAATAAAAATATGCACAGGGGCTGACTAATGATTTTTTGATGTTCGACCTAGACCATTTTGAATGGTGGATCCTGGAAAGAGTATAGGCCATTCGCCTGAGATTAGTCCAATCTCGGGGAGTCGAAAGGCAGGTGGAATACGAGGTTCCTATACTTTTGAGAAAGAATCCACTATTCCAGGAATAGTCCTGAGACTGTCAAAACAAAGCGGGTGCTTGTCCGATCAATTGTAGGGAAAACGAATAATAATAAAAAAAATATTAATAAAGGCACACTGTACTCCAAACCCAGAAAGCCTTCAGCCAACCCTTTCTGATGCCTTCAAACCCTTTTTTCTCAGAAACCTGGCCAAAGTTTAGAAAGGCAGAGATAGTACTGGTTGTTTGATACGGGAAACAGGCACATAGGTCAGATCAGAAAATATCAGAATCGGTTCAGAAAATACAGATTTGGACAGAATGGACGCCGAAAATAAACAGTCTACAGCAGGTACTAATACAGGGGTTCCAGGGTACGCTCCAACTCCGGCTATGCAACAGTGGTTGGACCAAAATTTGGATGCACGGAATGATCGCCTGTTAAGCCAAATAGCAAACCTCATGCAAGGTCCAAAACCCAGTGGTGAGGGAACCTCTTTCCCTGCAGCCCCTTAAGAAGCATCTACTTCTCATGCTCCTCTAAACCCAAACCCTCAGCCAAACACTAACCTTCCACCAACCGCCAGCGCCCCAATCACCAATTTCTCACAAAATACCTATTATTACCAAAATTTCAACCCTTTCTTGCTAAACCCACCATGTCCTTTCCCAAACACCCATATGTCCCAAAATCCAAGTGGCCTCCCATTTCCCATCACTAACCCACTTCAAATCAACTCATATATGGACCCCAGAAACTATACCCAGCCGGGACAAGTGACGACATATACATCAATCAATGATTTTGGTCGTCAGGCAAAAGCTGCAAATATTCCACCTCCTCAAAATCCTTACCAAATACCGCAGCCAATAATGAACCCAGCCGTTCCTAATCTTTGAAGAATATACCAAAAACCTAGCACCTCCTCCCACCAAAATAGAGGCAGAGATGGAGAACCTAAAAAATATGATGCACAAGGTCTTGAACAAAGGGGAAATTTCTACACGGGCATTAACGCTAAAACCTTCAGCCATACTACCCTCAAGTTTCAAAATGCCCGGCATATAAAAATTCGATGGGACTGGATGCCCTATCTCCCACCTAAAATCTTATTCTACTGGCATGCAATCAAGAGGGGCTAGTTTCGAAGTCATGGCCTCCAATTTTTATCTTACCTTGATAGGGGCTGCTAAGCAATGGTTAATGCTAGCAGATGATAACACCATGGGCACTTGGGACCAAATAGCATAAGAGTTCCTAAATAGGTACAAGATAACACTACCTCTGAAAACAAAAGCGATCTTGAGGTGTGCACCCAAAGGGAAAAAGAAACCTTTGCAGAATTTGCAGCCAGGTGGAAGAGGAAAGTTGCCCAGACTTTGGACAGACCTGATCCATCTGAATCAGCCCTGTTGTTTATAAAAAACCTCCAGCCAATTTATCTTGAACACATGAGGTATCTTCCCTATGATGATTTCAATACCATTGTTGAAATAGGGAATCATATTGATGAAGATATACGTAGAGGGTCCCTAGAAATTTATACGTCTCCAAGTTCATTCTGCTACTCTGAATCAGAGGAAGAGTCTACAGAAGAAGTCAACGTTGTAGAAAGATTTCCAACCGGTAAATACAGTAATGTGCCATGGTCATATGAGAGAGACAAGTCTACCAATTCTGTTGAAGGAAGCAGTAGTACTAACAGAAGCTTCATAGGACCTTACAAAGGGAACAGAAGCCATTACGATGAATTATATGCCCCAATGTCCCTATATTACAAGGTTTAATGACACATGGGGTCCTGAAACCAATGGAGAATTATAAACCTCCAAAACCACTACCAAGCACATGGAATCACTCTTTGCTAGTACCATCGTAGCAGTGGCCACCCCACCGATAAGTGTTATATGCTCAAAAGTGCTATCCAAGATCTTATTGATGGCCAGGTCATTGAGAAGCCTCATCCCTGAATCAGCGTGATCAAGTCAGCCAACCAAGGACTAGTTCAAGAAAAAAGATGCTACTCTACCCTAGATGATCATCCCTCCACCTTCAGCAAAGAAAAGTTTTATGCCAAAAGTAGCATGCTGAGCAGTGGTCGAGCATCGCTGGAGAAAGAACTTGGATAAGACGGAACGTCGGTACAAGAAGTTGTTGGCCACTCATAGAACCCTGAAATACCATTTTGTATACACCTCTTCAAACCCTTTTTCCTTAAAACCTCCTTTCGCTAAATAAAATCTTCAGGAGGCAACTTTTTGAGTTTTCATAGATTCTCCATACATATCTTTTCTTTTCAATTCAGATCGTCTATTTCCGAGTATCCCTAGACAGGTTTTCTTCTAAGGATGATAAGTTGACTCCCTTAAAAAACACCTAAATCTACACGAGTTGATAATGATTCATCCAAAAGATATGGATCCGCAAACTATTATGAACGCATGAAATCTAAAGCAGGCAAGTCGTCTTGATCAGAATCACCTTCGACCCATTGGGACCAAGCTGTTAGTAGCGTACTGGGGCTACCTACCATAAACACCAAAACCCCTCCGAAAACCTGAAACCCTTTTTAAAAACCACCATGTGCCGAAACTCCCTACTGAAACTAAGACCTTCCAAATATCCCCAGCCAAGCAACAATGCGCATGATTTAGCTTCCCAAAACTGAGGCTGTGTCAACCTTTCTATCCACCAAGAATGGTTATTCCTTGGCCCCAAAAAGAAGAGATGACATTTCTCAATTGCTATGATGATGCTCCGAAGAAAAAGAAAAAGAGAGAGAGAGAGAAAGAAAAAAAGATAAAGAAAAAAAAGATAAAGAAAAAAAAATCTCTCTGGAGCAAATCCATCATCTCCTCCCTTTTTCCCAAACTAGTTTGGGGCTTGTCGGGAAAAATCAACACATATGCTTTCTAGATGTGGATCAAAGGAAAAAGAAAATCCCACCATACCCAAAAGCCCAAGCTATACCCAAAGTCAAAGCCAAAAAGCCTACCATACTCAAAAACCAAAAGTCAATTATCCATCCAGAATCCACAGCCTGAAAAAGCCAACCAACGATCAAATTATTGATCACTTTTTCCGTAAAGAGACCTTCTAACCTCAAAGTCAATCCATCTCCAATAACTTAAACAGTACACCCTGAACCAGTCGCAATCAACAACTATGCTTCAATCGGTTATAACGTGATCTGAGTCGAAGATGGGTTCCTTGCTAAAACACACAAAAACATCAAAAGATATTTACCAAGTAGGGTCCATAAACCCACCAAACCTGGTGATACTTGGCAACAAGGAGAACTCTGAATACCGACTCTCTTTCTTGTTCAGTAGAGTCTTCCTCGTATCATGTGCCTTTGATTTTCTCTTCAGAAAGAAAAAAAAAGAGGAAGAGAAAAGTCCCCCTAGGGGCTTTCCCTCCATGCACTTCTGAAGTCATTCGTATTCATAAAAAAATATATCGATTGAGAAATACTAGGGGCTTTCATATCCCATCTTGAAAAATCTGTTGATTAAGTCACCCTGGGGCTTTTTCCAACCAAACTCATGAGTTTTGTAAGTCTCCTATCCCATATTCCCTGAATCATGAATTATTGGAAAGAGGCATTTTAGAAACACATATCAACCGAGAAAGTTCTGCCTCAGCCTTACTGAGCAGGGACTTCTTAGGAAAGGGTCCCTCATGATTTCTGCGAGCCAGTTGGATTTATTTCGGATACACTTTTCCCCTACCTTCCCGTTGATGCCAGACTAGTTGTCTACCGATCTATTCAGAATACCAAAGTTTGGGAACCTCACTTAAAAGGTTGGACTCTTTGTTTCGCCTTGGCATCACGCCAATTTCCCTAAATCCTATCAGATCTTACTGCTTGACCGCCGTGTTATCTCCTCATATGGGCCCGGTTTTTGAAACCCCTCCTTACTTTCTTTGCCAAAATCATGATATCTTGTTACTAAGTCAAAATAAAAAGAAACGGGAGACCTCCATTAAGAAACCCCACTAGGTACCAGAAACCAAAACATATACATCCGACCTCCTAGCTACCTCCTATGTTTGTGACCCAAGCTTCGAGTAAACCACAATAAAGCAACAACCTCAGCCTTCTCACCTACCATCCAAAGAGTACGGTGTGTTCATAAAAGATGAATTAATTCTCGCTTAATTTGAAACGAATATCGCAATCCAAATCAATGTTTTTCTCAAAATGATGCAATTAATATTGCACCAGATATATTGTTGTAGTTGCTCTGTTAGTAATACAATAAATATTGCATCAGATCCATGCATTTACCCTTTATGCTTGCATATCACATGAAATTTTACATCTAGTCTTTGTGATAAGTCTCTTGCGGATGCAATGGATATTGCATATGATCTTTTGTCAACCTGTAATGATGCAATGGATATTGCACCAAATGTCTGCATACACTTTCTATGTTAGTGAAACAATGCATATTGCATCGGATCTCGCATCAAATTTGTGAAGATGCAATGAATACTGCATCGGTTTTCGTGAGTTTTGTTGCAATGCAATGGATATTACATCAGATATTTTGAATAAGGTATTATGGTGATACAATGAATATTGCATTGGATATCGTGTAAGCTTTGTGATAATGCAATGGATATTGCATTAGCTTTGGTGATAATCTTGTGACAATGCAATGAATATTGCATTTAATGTTATGATAACACGATGGATATCGCATCTAGCGTTGTAATGCAATGAATATTGGATTTAGTATTGTGGAGAGACAATTGATATTGCATCTGATTTTGTGATAAAGAAAAGAATATTGCATCTGATCTCGTATCAAGTTTCGTGAAGATGCAATGGATATTGCATCAGGTTTCATGATAATGCAATGTATATTGCGTCGAATTTGGTAACAAGTCTTGTGATAATGCAATGGATATTGCATCAGGTTTCGTGATAATGCAATGTATATTGCATCGAATCTAGTAACAAATTTTGTGATGATGCAATGGATATTGCATCAACATCTAATTTTCTGATAACGCGATGGATATCGCATCTAGCATTGTGATGCAATGGATATTGCATCTGATTTCATGATAATGCAATGAATATTACATCTGATTGTGTGGTAATGCAATGAATATTGCATATGATTTTAAGGTAATGCAATGAATATTGCATCTTTAGCATTGTGGTGATGCAATGAATATTGAATCAGATTTGGCCTTAGGTTCCTGTTGGATGTAATGAATATTACATCTGGCTTTGCATCTGGTCTCGCTATGGATGGTGTAATGAATAGTACATCTGATTTTACATTAGTCTCGCTCGGTAATGCAATGGATATTGCATTTGGAGTTATGATAATGCGATGGATATCGCATCTAGCTTTGTGATGCAATGGATATTGCATCTGATTTTGCGATAATGTAATGGATATTGCATTTAGTGTTGTGGCGATGCAATGGATATTGCATCTGATTCTGTGATAATACGATGGATATCGCATCTAGCGTTGCGATGCAATGGATATTGCATCTGATTTTGGGATAATGCAATGGATATTGCATTTAGTGTCTTTGCAATGCAATGAATATTGCATCTGCGTTTGCGGTGATGCAATGAATATTGCATCCAGTCCTTGCAATGCAATGAATATTGCATCTGCGTTTGTGGCGATGCATTGAATATTGCATCCAGTCCTTGCACTGCAATGAATATTGCATTCAATCTTTGCGGTGATGCAATGAATATTACATCTGGGCTTTTGGTAATGCAATGAATATTGCATTAACTCGCGGTGATGCAATGAATATTGCATCTGGGTTTGTGGCGGTGCAATGAATATTGCAGCTGGGTTTGTGGTAATGCAATGAATATTGCATTTTGATGTGCGCCATTTTCACTAGGTTGTAATGAATATCGCAACAGTCTTTCCGCATCGCAGCTTGTTTGTTTGCATGAGGCCGAACTACGTTTGGTCTGATTCCTTTTATTAAGGGATACGTAGACAGCCTATTTCGATAGGTCCGACCATCAGAGCATTTAATTTGCATATCTGCTTAAAAACTACGATAACCTGTTATAACCGACTAAATATGTCTAGTATATGTGAAATTTGAAATGCATTATAAACGGATGCATTATAAATTGATGCATTATAGCTGCTACCTGTTACATTACTCCCCATTATAATTTCTTCGAAATTTGGGAATCTATTTCTTATCAACGATGTTCGTTTACTCGGTAAGCTTCAGGTTACCCGTAAACTCCATCGTTGAGGGGCTCTGTAGACACCCAATTTCGTACCCCTGGTATGTAACATGACATGTGACATGAAGACCTGTTAAAACTTAACAAATGTCAAGTTACACGGTTTAAAAATGCAAAAGGAAAAGCAGGATATGCAAAACAGTGAAATGCAGGGGCCAAAGTGTCAAAAAGGAGGTCAAAAAGAAGCTTGGGCGCCACCCACAAGCACTCCAGGCACGGCGCCCACTACTCCTATGGGCGGCGCCCAATAGTGCCTTGTGCACTGTAGCTTTTTACCAAAGGTGCAACTCATTTAGCGCGCGATACAAGTCGGTGCAACACAAAAGAGAAAACTTAATGACGAAGGAGTCCCCATCTCGGCCTATAAATAGAAGGCTCCGGCTTCGTGAATTCACGCAGTGAACACACTCTCCGCACACAGTTAAAACACCGCTGAAGAAATACGCAGTGAGAGCGATCGTCTTGAGAGAGAGAGTTCCCCTCCTCTAAAAAGCCTTAAAGCTCCGTCAAATCTCCTCCAAACTCAAAAACAACCGGTCAAAGTGAACCTTAGTCTCCCCACTAGGATTCCACCCTATTTCCCCTGTCCAAAAAATCCAAAAAGAGCAGTTGCTCTGCCCGAATCCAGAGGCTAAATCCGCCAGAAGCAAGCAGTTGCTCTGCCCAATTTGCGCAGGCAGCAAGCAAACAACATCAAAAAGCAAGCAGTTGCTCCGCCCGTTTCCCGAGGCCTAAAAGCAACTTTCGGAAGCAGTTACTCTGCCCGAATCTCCGCAACAGCAAAAGACTCCCTCTCCCGGAAAGACAGAGCGAGTACACCCTACGCTCTTAAAGATAAGCTTTTAAGAGGTTTAATTAAAAGTGTTATTTTCAGTCGGCCCAGTGTAAAAATATAAGCAGTTATGCCGCCGGATTTCTATAGAAAATAGCACTAAAAATAGTCATTATTATGGCAAAATATTTATAAATATATTTGTAATTCCTGGAAGGAAGCGGTTGTAAGTTTGTAATAATATAGATACAGATATATATATATATATGTTTAAATGATTTATTTCATTTGCTAAATAAATATAATAAAAACATATTTTAGCCAAAAACTATTTTTGAGACCGAAAGGGTGAGTTGGGTGCCTAACACCTTCCTACCTCGTAACTTAGCCTCCGAACCCTTTTCAAAATCTTTTTTTTTGTTTTTCTTTATTTTTCCTTAAAATAAAGATGGTGACTTTGTTATAACATTTTGGATCACAGTGGGGCATGGCATATTCCCACGCGCTCTTCGCAACATCCTTTTTGCACTTTTAATTTCGCTTTCCCCTAAACAAGGGAATATTGAATGAAAAGGGTGATGCAATTTTCTGCATCTTGTTTTCCCCTAAACAAGGGAGGATGAGATACGGAAAAACCCAAAGCACTCATAGTGATCCAAAATGTACCCAAGTCCACAGTGAGGCCGGGCGTATTCCCACGCGCTCTTGCAACATCCTTTTTTCACTTTTAATTTCATTTTCCCCTAAACAAGGGAAGATGGAATGAAAAGGGTGATGCATTTTCTGCATCTTGTTTTCCATTAAACAAGGGAGGATGAGATACAGAAAAATCCAAAGCACTCATAGTGGACTATAGCACACTCAGTTACCGAGGCGTATTCAACGCGCTTTTGACAACACTCTTTTTACACTTTTAATTTCGTTTTCCCCTAAATAAGGGAAGATGGAATGAAAAGAGTGATGTCTTCGCCTAATCTCGTGTTCCCCTAAAAAATGAGCGTGGGATCCGGGGAAATCGCCCGGGGCACTCACATGTACTGCAAACAAAAGTCTTTTTATGAATATGTTCAACAAAGGAAACTAAATGGGGGAAACTCACAAAATAACTAATTTAACTCAAAGTCATGAAAACTACCAATATTAACACCTCTCGATAATCAATTAAAACAATACGATCATCCAAAAGTGGTAGAAATATTTTAAAGCAACTTTTGTAAACAAAAGCAATAATCACATATTGTTATTTAAGAAAACAAGATTGACATGTAGAAACAATATTTTATTGTTTTCTCTATAATGACAACTTAAACTTCTTTTGGAGACTCTTGCTTCACAACAATGACTAGTTTTGAAATGCGAGATGCAATAACTTTGTCCAATATTTCCACCTACACGTAAGACAAAAAAGATTTAGGCAATTGATTTAGCTATATTTAACTACAATCTTCCAAAACATCATAAAACTCGTCATCCATAATTTTGTACAACCATGTAAACCCCAATCTCAATTATCATATTTTGCTCCCGATCAAACATTTCATAACAACATGGACATTGGAACATCAATAAGCATAGGTAAAGTGGGCACACATAAAACACACACACAACACACACACACACACACACATATATATATATATATATATATATATATATATATATATATATAGAGAGAGAGAGAGAAGGAAAGCTAACCGAAATTTTATCCACGAGGTGAGCAAGATCGGAGAAAGCAAAATCACTATCCCTGCTGTAACACGAACAATCAGCTCCAAGGGTACCACTAAAAAAGAGGAATCACACCTAGAAATCAATTCCAAATATACTCACCGAATATCCTGGAGCAAACTACAGTAGTCTATGGATTATGTAACGCCCCATAATCTTGCATGTGCATTCTATGCTTGTTTTTATACTTTCTTGGTTGATTGTGAGCTTGTTTACTTATATATATAAACGTCTTAGAATCATTCATAGATCATTCTAGAAGTCCATAACATGCTTAGAATCATATAAACTTGTTTGTTGAATCGCCGGTTTAATCGCGTTGAAGTTGGCCTTAGCGATTCCTCTCGTTGCTCGTATTTGCTTCTATTTCGACGTACGAAGTGTTCGTTGAGTTCTTGGCTTTATATTCAGGTCTTAATCATGTGGAAACAAACCTTTTTCATGTCCAAGATATCCTAGTTTGATTGGTGTTTGATTGTAGTTTGATTCGTTGATCATTCGTCGCGTGGTTCGCGCCATGTTCTACCTTGTTCCGGTTGTTGTTCGGTGTGTTTCCGACTGCTTTTGAGTAGGGTTAGACCTTAGAATGGTTGCCCAAAGTTTGGGGCCATTTAGATCAAGTTTAGACCAAGTTTTAGAGGTTTTTCAAATAGCAATTGCAAAGTGGCTTGGGAGAAGCCTTGATTGAGGCTGGGAAATGTTACGGATTTTTCTTCCCCTTTTGAGTTAGGTCGTGAAATGCCTATCCTACCCCCATTAAACCCCCTCTAAACCCTTCCTAAATACCCACACTTAGTCCTAATCAAGTCCTAACACTAATTAGAAGTTAATATATGTTGGTTTAGTGTTTGATCACTCCCTAATTCCCACTAATTGCACTTGAGAAATTCCCCTTGTACCCTTCTCTTGTTGGAGGTATAAATACCAAGCCTTGGCCAAATTTTCAGTAAATCCTTCATTTGTTCATCCTATTCTTACAAGTTAGAGAGAGAGAGAGTTGGGAGTTTGAGTTTTGAGCCCTAGCTCCACCTTCTTCCTCCGATCCACAAGGATTCCACCGTTCGATCGCCGCCAAACTTCGGATTCTCGACGGGTGAGACGAAAGGAACGACTTCACCGTTTAGATTTGGATTCTCTTGAGTTTTCACTCAAGCTAGGTAAGTTACTCTTCTTCATTTTAGTTCTCATTGACCCTAAGGAAACAAAGTTTTTGATGTGTGAGGTCAATGAGGACACATAATTGTTTCCTATGCTTTCCATTTGAATTTTAAATGTATGAATTTGCCAGGAGCATGTCTAGGTGAATTTCTTGCCTTTGGGAGTTTAAATTACTCTTTCATTATGTTAATTGAGGTCTTGAACATGTTATAAATATGTAGTATGTTTGTTGTTGAAAGTGATATTATTTGGGAATGCCCTAAATTATGCCTATGTGGTATGTGTGAAAATTGTTATGTATTGTATCCCCAATATTGGACTACAAGAAGAACATGAATTACATTGAAATGGTTTGGGGGAATTTATACCCTTGTTGAACTTAGAAGTGACCTAGGTTGGGTTGTGAAGCATATAGCTTCATTTTCCCCAAAATTGGGAATTTAGAGAAAAGACTCAACGGAGTCGACTCTAGGGAAGAATTGAACATGTTAAACTCTAATTTCAATCCCTACGAAGTTTGAACACCGTTTGATTTGGTTTACTCAAGTATGAGTTTGGTTTAATTGATTATAACAAGTTGTTATGAAAGGTTGGTATTTGTGCAATCTATTGCCTTGATATGTTTACGGTAGAGATTAACCCCTACTTGGTTGGTCGAATTCGCTCTTGTCGAATTCGGTCCTTAATTGGTTTAAGTCAAGTAAATATCTACTTGTGCATTGCATTGAGTCCAGCTGGCGTAATTTGGTTTGTTTATTGAGTCAAGGTGGGACGATGCATCGCCTTCACGAATTATGGGATTCGTGCTTGCTATGGATCGCCGCACCTGGGACTCCACACACACCTCCACTGTGGGCCGCAGTGGGGAAGTAGCCCCTTTGCCGTATCAGTTAAGTGCCGCATTGGCTTGCTAATGAGATCGAGTAGGTTCTCGGTATGAGTCGATGAATTCACATAACATCGATGGCACGAACTAGTAACAGAATTGTATTGCAGGAGCTACGAAGCGGCCGTGACTATCATATCCTACTTGTATGATTTACTTTACGCACTTATGTGAATAAGGTGCTAAGTGTTAAATGATGATAATATGCCATAATCGTGATAAATGTCATGCTATAACATGAACATGCATATTTTGGTAACTTACTAAGTCTTTCGACTTACCCTATTTGTTTGCTTTGTTTTCCTTAGATCAAAGCCGAGGAGACGTCCCACGCTAGATTCACGTATTCGCTTGGTCGTTGTGAGCGAGGTTGCTCTTTTGGACTTTAACTGATTAATCTTTTATTTTGGAAAGGACGTCGGGAAGCAAGTCATGTAGACTTGGCTTGGGGTTTTGTTGTTGTAGTACCTTAATTATTTAATACTTGTAATCTTTTGGTACGCCGACTATAAGTCGAGCTTGTTTATATGTTGTTGGTTCATCACAGTTTCTTCCGCTAAAGCTTGTTTAAAACATTATTGTTGTTATTGTCTCCGGCATGTTGTGGCCGTTGAGTTGTTTAAGCATGTGTTAATTGTAGGAGTAGTTGTTGGGTTCTTCGCCGATGACTTGTTTAAATTAAGTTGTTTTTCCGGCCAAGTGTAGCCGAGTTGTTATTCGTATGCAATGTTGCGCCACATGAATTTCGTAAACCTACTCGTGCATGCTTGTGTGTTTAATTTGATTATTTGGACGGCGCGATTCGGGATCTCGCATTGGGGTCCGGGTCGGGCTGTCACAGATTATGGAATAAAAAGTAATAAATTATTGAGGAACTCTGGGTTAAGTACCATTTAATTCGTTCAAGTTGTATTTTCAAAGTGAAAAAATCATGGATCTTTTTTTTTATTTTTTTTTTAAAGTAAAGAGGTATATATAAACAAAAGGCACCAAGAGATCAATAGGCATAGGTAAAGTGCGCACGCACAAAACACATAAATATAGACATATAGAGAAAAGGAAAACTAACCGAAATTTATCCAGAAGTAAGCTACAGTAGTCTATGGATTATGGAATAAAAATATATAAATTATTGAGGAACCTTGGGTCTAAATGTAAAAATCATGGATCCTTACAAAAGGTACCAAAATAGGTGAAGCGACCCGTGTACATTAAGAGTAGAGTATACTCAATCAAAAGAACCTAGCCAACAGAAAAACTGTCCACAAACTCTACAAAAGAATCAGTCGAAGAGAGCATCGACTCTGTACAACAAAGAAACAACATGTAAAGCAAAGCAGGGACACGTTCAAGCTACAATAGTATATGGATTATGGAATAAAAAGATATAAATTATTAAGGAACTCTTGGTTAAGCACCATTTAATTCGTTCAATTTGTCTTTTCTAAGTATAAAAATCATGGATCCTTATTTTTCTCTTTGAAAAGTAAAGAGGTATGTCAAAACAAAAGGCACCAAAAAAGGTGAAGTAACCTGTGTCCATTAAAAGTAGAGTATACTCAATCAAAAGAACCTAGCCAACATCAAAACTATCCACAAACTCTAGAAAAGAATTAGCCGAAGAGAGCACCGACTTTGTACAACAAAGAAACAACATGTAAAGGAAAGCAGAGACATGTTCAATCCCATTGGGACAACATCCCAAATATGACTCCTCCTCCTTCACTTATGAAGAAATCAACAAAGAAAAAGCTCATGAATTGATCCGAGCATAAATCACGAAAGGTGGAAAAACTTTTGGATCTTCGTACTATTCATTCATATGGACTATTTTCAACAAAAACATCAACCTTGATACCTCGAGAAATGCCATCAGCATTGGTTGCAGCATTGGCCCATCCTTTGGTATAGGTTACACACTCACCCGATACGTTTCTTAGTTCTTCCAAACAGTTAGTGTCCATTACTCTATTTAAGAGATGAGCAATGTTGTATCACATGAGGAAGTACATGAGAATGACAATGGCAGCACCCTGTTTTCTATTGCAAGTCTCATCAAATTACTATTTAACATAGATTTATGATGTTTTAGGTGATAAAATTTCAATCAATGAAAGAATATTAAGAAAACTATCAATTAGACTTATAATTTGAAACGAACATATAAATTTTTATAATTCTTTTGTCAAAATTCAATCAACTTGACCAATAAAAATTGAAGTGGGGCTATTTTTTTTTTCGGGACAAAGTAAGTAATTCGAAAAGCAATAAATCACCATTTTTGGCTCAATGAGTCATTTAGCAAACTTATTTCACCATCTGAAAGAAACAAAACATTCTTCACCATTCTTCCATATACAGACAAATCAATTGTTGGCTTAATGAACAAATTGACAATACTTATTATCAAATTCCAATTGTAACAGAGACAAATAATCAAATCCCTAATAACACAAACCAACCCAATCCGACCCCAATAAAAAAAAAAATACCAATTTGTGAATAAAACAATAAATTATGAAATAACGAAATTGGACAGACGAAGAGAGACAAATGTACATATTCGGGCAAAGAGAGGCGGATTCCAGCGGCGGCGGGGAAGGCTGGAGAAGAAAACAGAAAGCTTGAGGGGGCTGGAGAAGGGTATAGAAGAAAAGGGAAGGCTTCAGAAGAGGGTGAAACTTACATATTTTACTGAGAGGGCGACAGCTTGAGGGGAGGGCTCGATGGCAGAGGAAGGATTCGCAAAAGAGAGTAGCGGAAGGAGTTAGCCAGCTGCAAAGGAGTAAGGAGGCGACTGTTGGGTGTTGAGGGGAAAGATGGGAGGAGAGAGATGGGAACGAAAATCGTTGGCAGATGAACAACATGCGTTTTCGAGAGAACAACTGCTCTTGCATGCTCTGGACACTAAGAATTAATCCTGACCAGTAGTTGTGTTTGCTAAAATTAAATCCTGGCTAGTAGTTAACTTTTCAAAATTGAAGCGTGAGAGACTGAACAAAACTATAATATATATTGTGGATGCTCGTCCAACATACTTTATGCAGTTAACATCTTGACTTAACTTAGGTTTAAATAGCCATAACTAGGGTGACAACCTAGTATTAGGAATATGCTTGTGCAAATATGTGCTATATATGTTTGCATATTCCTTGTTCCCATTACACTACATGTTCCAAGAGTGGCTAAACGGGTTGCGTACTGGTTAGAGGGGCAACTCACCGGAACATTGCATAGGTTATAGGCTAGGTCGTCGTCTTTGTACATATATCAAGTCTATGTCCTACTAACTGCTAACATTTACTCAAACACTGGATTAACTTGACAAGCACCACCACCAACAGACTTTACTCAAACAAATATCATATATAAAGTAGATATTGAATATTTTCTATGTTCCTCAATGTCTACTGTTTCTGTGATGTTGGGTTCAAAGGAGAAAACCAGCAGACTTCAAAGCATTCAAGGTTACAAAGACTTGCAAGAGATTCACAACAGATCTTCTTGACAACCAAGAAATTCACAACATATCTTCTTGATAGCTAAGAGATTCACATTGATGTCTGAGCTTTCATTCATATCCATCGGACGTTTCCTCTTATGTGTTTGGTCTCAGTCTTCAAGACATATATCAACAAAGACCATCGGCAGAAAGCGTGTTGCGGCTCAGCTCAGGTCTGATAGTCATGTCAAATCAATCAACCTGAAGCTTCGGACAGAATCAAGAAAAGATATTCATAAAGTCTTTTAACCAACAGTTCATACAATGCTTCCAAAAAAGCATTGATCACCGAACACTCTAACGGTTAAAAGTTCATCCAAAGTCTCAACGGATCTATTGCCTTCTCCGCCTATAAAAGAAACCTCTCATCCCTCTCCCAATCATGCATAAAAAAAATGCAATGAAGTGTTTTATGTTTCTAAGCATAATCTGAAGATGACTCTTTTGCTCACATACTCCAAATCTACTGGTAGAGATTAAGCACTTAACCATGAAGATGAAGATAAACCATTTGAAGATGTCCAAGGAAGATCTCAAGCTAATAATCCACATTGCATTCATACATGCAGACTTGTATTGCGTTGAAAGGACTGTCAGTTGTACAATATTGAGTCGTCACCATGGGTTGAGTGCAAAGGATATCCATCGTTCCTAAGAAATATTTCATCTTTGTTCATATTTTACTTCATAGTAGGATGAAAAAATAAAATGAAGGCAACATAGGCTATTCATCCTCCTTTAGCCTACGTACTGAGCATATTATAGGGACCCAAACCTGGCCGGTTCCCTTTACCTAATTTCCAATCACTAAAGTCCTCCGTATTTTTATTTAACCAGTAAAAGGCACTTTTGGGGGCAAAGGGATGTGTATATCCTTAATGAAATTTGATTAGGCACACTGCATCAGAAAAAAAATATGCATCATGATTTACTTTTGTATTCTAATTCCAAATTGTGCATGGTAAATCCAAAATTGTGCAATGGGATATTTTTTTTATGGATATCAAAAAGTAAAAATTGTGCATCGGGATTTACTTTTGTAATCTAATACCAAATTGATGCATCGAAATTCCATAATTGTGCATCGTGTTTTTCTTCCTAGGTAATCCAGTTTGTGCATCGAACAAAAAAAACATAAAGATTTACTTTTGTATTCTACTTCCAAATTGATGACCTCTCGTGGTGCCTTTATTCTTTTGGCCCCAAGCTTTTCTTTTCACAAATCAGCCTCCATTTCCATTTTTCAATAATGTTTGCTTCTTTTTCACAAGTTTTTCTTTTCACATCCTTCTCCTCTCCTCCTTCAAGCAACACATATTACTAATAAATGTTCATTTAAACACATATGTCTATTCAGAAATTCAATTTCTAGCATTGGAAATTTCATTCGTAATGGTGGAGTTGCATCACTATCCCAACCTGTGTAGTGGCGAAACTCACTTCCACATACCTAAGCCATGCCTCTGATGGTCGTCTCATCATATATTTTATCGCAAAGGCTCTACATCTCCATCTTCATTCCCTTCATCTCTCTAGGATGACGAGACATGCCATCTAATTCCGAATTGTGAAAACGCGAGGCTCTAATCATAGCAAAGATTATCTTGATTATTATAATACTCATATTGAAGTAATTTCCAACTCCAATATATATATATATATATATGTGTATATATATATATATATATATATATATATATGTATATATGTATATATGTATATATATGTATATATGTATATATATGTATATATGTATATATATATATATATGTATATATGTATATATGTATATATATATATATATATGTATATATCCTTTGATCCGGCTTCCCCAGCTCTAACCTTCATCTCCATTCTTCCCCCCTCATCTCTCTACTCCAAACCCCCTCTCGTCTCCGACTAGCAATCCATGTCTCTACGCTCCAGTTCCAGCCAAGCCTTCGTCATCTCAATTTCAACCGCGATGCATTAATTTCGAATCTCAATGCATCGATTTGGAACCGTGATGCATCGTGGTTCTTGAATCGATGTATCACGATTCAAAATTGATGCATAACAAATCTAATACTCTTGACTGAGGTAGTAGTTCAACATATATGAAGGCATACAAGTTTCGATCGAAGGGAAGCCCTTTTAATACGCACTCATTCACTTGACACAACACTATGATAGACCCAATTGGCAGCTGGAATGTTTAAGTTATTTTCTTCAGCAAGGCAAGAAGAATAGTAAGGTAGAATTGTAATAGTTAGGCAAGCACCGATCAACAAAGAGATTACGATGAGCTCATTCTTCTTTTGATTCACTGGAAGACTTGTCTTGCTTTTACTCCGAGGTAAGAATTATCATTCCAAAAAAAAGGGTGGTTTTGGCTTTCAAAAGTTGCTTGATCCTTTTATTGGTAATGGAAACTTGAGGTCCACTTTCATTTTGATCTTATGTTTGCTGCTTATATATGGAAGTCGTAGAGTTGGAAAAGACGAAGTAACACCGTACAATGGTGGGCATTTTAGAAACAATTTTATAAAAAATGACTTTAGCGGTTAGCAAAAAAAAAGATACTAAATAGGTTAAAAATTCAATAAAATGGACCGACTTGCAATTCATCCCCATAACTATTCAGATGAAAGGTTAGCCCGGCACGTCCCGTACCATTTCGGTGCATTGGGGCCACCTTATAGCGGGCTCATATTTTATTAACCCAGCCTACCTATTTTAGACTAGGACTCAGGGTTAAACCATTTTGCAGCTATATCATTGAGAAGGGTGAGGCTAACCACACACCACAGTATACTCTCTACTCCCCCATCAAAAATAATTGCAAAAATGCCATCGTGTAAAATGACAATATAGGACACATGAACAAGTATGTAAATTGTTAGCCGCAAACACTTGGGTATGTGTGGCAACTCTCAGCCGCACACCCCTCTTTTTGTGTAATCAACCAGCGCCGCACATTCCCCCTCGTTGTGGGATTAACCATTGCCGTACGAGATGCAATTCATAGAGTTAGAGATAGAGAGAGGAGATGAAGAGGGATGGGGGATGACGAGGATGCAATTCGCAGAGGGAGAGAAAGATTAAGCTCTCCTAGATAGGTTAAAGACTAAAGAGGGTCATTCATAGGAGAGAAAGTACGAGGGACATCGGACGCAAGATAGCAAAGAGGTAAAACCTAGACCGAAAGAGCAACAATAACAACAACACGTTGCAAGAGTAGAGAGAGAGTGAGAGAGAACAGGGAAGAGACGTAGGTGGAAAGGAAGAAGGGTAAAAGAGATTAATGGTATAATAAGTAATTTAGGTGAGTTGTAGAGAGTAAGTTGGATATTTGATTACATGGGTGGGGCATACATAGAATTGAGGGTAAGCATCTTTTGGGATAGGAATTGGTCAAACACAGCTTGTTGACCCGGTGAGAAAACAAATATAGCTTTTGGCTACTTAAAGGACCAGAACAAATGGATCTGACCAAACGGCCCTTGCGATATGGCGCTGTCGACTTTGGTTGTCAAGTGGTCGACCAGTCAACCACGAGTAAATTCTAAGTTTAATTCTATTTATTAGATATACAATGGTTTATCTGTTCACCAGTGTGATTTATTGGTCGACGCCTTACACCTGGGAAAAAAAATACGTATATACAACAGTGTCGACTGAACAAACACATAGTTCATTGCATTTTGGTATAACAGAGCATTTGTCGACCAAGACCACGCTCAACGACGACCATCAATTTCAATTTGATTTTGATTCAAAGCTCAAGAGCTCTCAATTCTAAGAAACCCCAACTCGTTGGTGATCATCAATTCAGAACCCGATAAACCTCATATTACTTTTTTGTGTAGGGTTTTAGTGTTGTCTTTAGGGTTGATCATTTTAGTCGACCCTACTTTTCAAACATGAACACTATATATATATATATAGTTGTTTATAGTTGCCATTTTGATTCACAATCTAGTCTATGAACACTTGAAATGAACATGATGACTTTATATAAACATGAACATTTGTTTATATTGAATTGTATTGCCATGAACATGAAGTGTTCATATATTCAGTCTATGAACACTTGAAATGAACATGTTGACTTGAAATAAACTTGAACACTTGTTTAAATTGAATTGTATTGCTATGAACATGAAGTTTTCATGTTTCTTCATTTCAGTTTGCCATGTAGTTGGTTTCTTGATTTTTTTTCTCTCTTGAATGCACCTGGTTTATCAATAAACCATGTCCGTAAACCATGTAGTTGGCTTTTTCTTAAACCAATAAACCATGTGTTTTATAACCTTGTTTATGAATCAACCATGCCAGTAAACCAAGTGTAATTTCATATAGTTCATGAATCAACCATGTCAGTAAACTATGTGTAATTTCATATGATGACTTGAAATAAACATGAACACTTGTTTATATTTAATTGTATTGCTATGAACATGAAGTGTTCATATACAGTTGTTTATACTTCCTTGTTTTAATAGCCCTAAATTATAGTTACTTGTTTTAATGTGTAATTTATATTTCTATTATAGAGAATACGGCAGCATATCTTATTTCACGTGATGACCGGTACAAATCGAAGGTTACATCCATATGCAATATGTTAGTTTTAGATGAGGTATATAATGCATTAGATAAGGCACACAAAATCCTATTCAAGAATTCAGCTTTTGGTAAACTATATGAGATGAGAAAAAACATGAATAAGAGCAATGTGTTGATTCATGTCCTAGCTCTTATGAGGATTTAGTCACCTACCAATAATAAAAATGAAATATGGTTTTGTATCGGTGGTCAGAAAGTTAGATTTTCTTTTTCGGACTACAACATAAGCACATGTTTAAATCCTGGATTATTGGAAGATTATGACAATGAAATCCCTACCAGCAAGGCACTAGTGGATAAATATCTTCTGGGACAGAAGAAGTCAATGAAGCCTGAAGAATGAAGACAAATATTTCTAGATGCAACTGACAAGGATGATAAACTGAAGCTTGGTCTTGCAGTTGTATGTGAGTATGTGCTAAAGGACAATTCACCTAATACTTCTATTGATGTGGGTGTTTTGAGTATATTTGAGAACTTGGATTTCTTCAATAAATATCCATGGTGAAAAAGTCCTATCCCCACCTTCTCAATTTAGTGATGAAGATGGCTAGTTCTTGTGCTCAAACTTCTGTATGCAACGGATTTCCGTTGACATTATAGGTAACCAATTGTATATATTTTATGGTTAGCTGATTTTATATTGAATGCTTAGCTGATTTTTTCAATTTGATATACTTCTAATATGTAACATTTTTAAAATGTAGGTTGGTATTTGAGTTGTTCCATGTTTTTCCTGGATTTAAAGACCTATATGAGCTATCAAACATCAACAATCCAGTGCCCAACATACCAAAAATGTGCAATTGGAAGTCTTACCAAAATCCAAGCTATGAGGAAATCATCGATATATTGGATATCACAAGGGTAAATGTAGAGTTTGATTAATAAAGTTGTGGTGTTATTTAATCCAAACTATGTTATTTTTTAAACAGTAGAGTGCCTAATATAGTTGATTAATCAAGTTAGTATTTTGCTCAATTGACAGGATGAAGTGCTTGTTCCATTGACCCCACTGAGGCCGAATAACAACCCTATGTTGTTGAGTATGAGCATCAGTTTGGCACTAAATGGAGCACATCCTTCCATGTTAAGGCTGAACATGTTAAAGATAAAGGTCGTCGGTCCCCACGATGCATCCCCTCCCGACAACATCCCTCTCTCTCTCCCGTTTTGACTAGAAGCAGCACCAGCACTCCTCATCTGAGTGCAATTTTTGATTTCTTGCAGAGGATGGACCAAAAGATTGAGGATCTTAGGGCTGAAGCGTCGGCCTTAGTGACGGCCTTGGATCGAAAAGTGCTAAAGTATTTACGTTATGATTTTGAGTAATTTGTTGTGATATTAGTTAGTTTATACTTACCTTACTTACCTACTTGAATTGACAAGATGATCTAAAAACAAGTTTAGATGTATCTCGAGAAGAAGTAGCACCCCCCAACTTATCATGGACTCCCACCGTTACTCTTCTCCTACTTTTCAAACTTTTTCTTCCTTTGGCAGAATCCTAAATGCCAATTCCACCGTCTCTACTACTCTCCCTACCACCACCACTTCCATCTCTACTACTCTCCCTACCACCACCACTCCCATTTCCATTACTCTCCCTACCACCACCACTCCCATCATCTCTACTACTCCCACCAAGAGTGTAACTGTCTTCCAAAGGAAGACCAGAAAAAGAAGTGAAAATGTGAAAGCGATGTTCGAAGAGATTTTGGAAGAAGTATCTGATTTATCTGCATATGAACCAGTTCAAGAGGTTGAGGAGAAGCAGGGAAAAATAGATGAGGTTAAGGGTAGGAAAAGGAAATGTCTCATTTGTATTGAGGCTAAGAATGTTTTGGAATCGACAAAAAAGGGGGGGGGAAAGCATCTGCACATATCTCTTCTCCCTACATTACGCCTGCGCCGAAATCTGATCCTAAATCATATAAACCTGATCATATTTCATTTGTATACTTTGGTTTTGGTAGACATTATGTTATGTTGATGTAATTGGTACTTAAACATTGGTACAAAGTATGTTATGTTGTTGTAATTGGTATTTAAACATTGTTACAAATTATATTATGTTGTTGTTTGCAAACTGGTTTTGGTCCATATTATGTTGGTTTATGTTGGTTTTGGTACGTATTATATTGCTTTATGAAACTGGTTTATCAACTGGTTGATTGATAAATCATAGATAAACCATCTCAGTTTATGTCTGTGTGGCTCTGACAGGTTACCAATATGTTTTATGAAACTAGTTTATTGAACTGGTTGATTGATAAACCATAGATAAACATTGTCAGTTAATATGTTTATGTCTGTTAGGTTTATGAGGTTACCAATATGTTTTATAAAAATGGTTTATTGATAAACCATAGATAAATCATGTCAGTTAATAGGTTTATGTCTGTTAGGTTTATAAGGTTACCAATATGCTTTATGAAACTGCTTTATCAAATGGTTTAACAACTGGTTTATTGATAAACCATAGATAAACTATGTTGACAGATTGGTTTATGTCTGTTAGGTTTATGAGGTTACCAATATGTTTTATGAAACTGGTTTATCAAATGGTTTATGTTAAAGCATACATGTTAAACCATTCATAAACCATTATAACATGAGGTTTATCAACTAGTTTATGAAACGGGTTTACAATTGGTTTATTGATAAACCATCTCATTGTTAATTAACTGGTTTATGTTGGTTTTGGTACAAGGTTAGGAACTTAGTATTGATATACAGAACAACACATGGAAATGGTTTAAGTTGGTAAAGCATACATGTTAAACCATTCATATCATTTATCAATTGGTTTATGAAAGTGGATGATGAACCTGGTTTATCAACTTGTTTATTGATAAACCATTCATACCATTCATAAACCATGTCAGTCATTCCTTACAAAATGCAACTCGTATATTCAATTAATCAGACACAAAATAATCACATTCTGATATAATTTGGTTTGTTAAGTCAAAACTGTTTTTCTTTGCAAAAAAAAAAAAACAAAGTAAATGAGAGCAATATTTAAGTGAGAAAATAACAGAGCAATAATACATAACCTTGGCATTGCCATATTCACATGTCCAAAAATCAATGTGGCATAATATACATCTCCCCCTCCCCATTAACAAAAACCAAAGATTGGGGATATACATTGTTTGCAAAATACATAACCTGAGTTCCTAATTACTTACATTTCAAAAAAAGGGGCGACCAAATTGAATATGTTTAGTTAGACAGACAACAAGACAACAACAACTAGCAAGAACAAAATACTAATGACACCTAAACTCCACATGAAAAATTTCCCGTTTTTAACAACCTTCATTTCCAATTCGCAAATCTCTACTTTGAGTTGATTGATTGATTGTAGCAGGGCTTGAATAACAACCATTGATCTAGGGAACATTGGGGGGGGTCGTACCAAGACAAGTATCCACACCCACCGTTCTGTAACATCCAAATCAGAAAGAGAAAAAGTGAATGATAGTCAGACAATGGAATGTTGCCCAAAAACAACAAAACATCTAAACCTAACATGAAAACCCAAAACGAAACAACACTTACATAAGAATAGTTCGGACAACCGAAGAATCTTCTACCAGGATTCGTTCCTGTCCATGCCATCTTCAAACAATCAGCTAACCACAATAGCATGAAGCATTCGCCATTGCTAGAGAGAGAGAGCACAGTGAGAAGATGGGAGTGGAGAGAGAATGACAAGGAGCTAAAGGAGAAAGAATAGAGAATCCAGGGTTTTGTATGGCCATTCAAATTTGACTTCAAAATTTGGGAGTCAAATTTGAAGTCTGAACAGATTTGGAGGGATTCATTATTAAATATAGGTAAACTAGTTTGTAAATAAGTTTCGTACCAGTTTCATTTTGCAAATTTCATACTATTCATACGAGTTTCATAAACCAGTTTGTAAACAAGTTTGATAACCTGTCAGACCACACACCCTAGTTAACTGACAACATGATTTATCTATGGTTTATCAATCAATCAGTTGATAAACCGGTTTCATAAACCTGTCAGACCACACACCAGTTAACTGAAACTGCGATGTTTTATTTATGATTTATCAATAAACCAAGTTCATAAAGCATATTGGTAACCTATCAGTTACACATACAAAAATAGTTAACTGACATGGTTTATATATGGTTTATCAATAAACCAGTTAATAAACCACACAGGCATAAACTAGTTTCATACCAGTTTCAGAAACCAGTTTATCAATCAACCAGATGATAAATCAGTTTGCAAACCAGTTGAAATAAATCTGAAATTACACATCAATAACACTAAAGCTAAACTTAAATTAAAATAAATCTAAACATAGAAATCTGAAAAATATGAAATTACACATCAATAAACTGAAATATAAGCTTAGATTAAATTAAAATCTGAAATCTGAAAATGTTTTTAAGCATGTGATTGTCTCTCAGAAATAGGTTGTTTATCAGAAATAAGAGTTTGATTTTGACCCGAAAGTCGATTGTGCCCTACTTGTCTACATTTTTTGCATCTTTGTCTTTTGCGAAACTCTCTAGTCAATGGAATTCTTGATGTTCTACAACGTCTAGCTCGTGGTCGGAATACAGGTGGCACGATAGTCATTGCCTTAATTGCATGTGGCACGTCCCATTCCTCTTGATTGGTTGTTGGGGAGATGTTAGATGAATATGTCATTCTCCAAGATGATGTTGTATAAAATGATGAGCACAATGGGTACACTGAAAAATGTCTCTTGATGAAAACTGTAATTACGTGCTCGAATAGTACATGGTTAAATTGAAACCTTTGGCAAGTGCAAGTATGTTTATCAAAATCCATTGTGTAATGCTTATTACCACCCTCACAATAACCGTATACTTCTTGGCCATCTCTCTTGTTTTGGTTAATTTTGCTTCCATTATAGGGGTTAAAACGGTTGTACACCCTAAAGCTAACATACGCCTCTCTCAAAACCATTTTTGCAACGTTTTCCAATACTTTGAAATAAGGAAAGTATAAGAGTCTGTCAAACTTCCTTGACCACTTAGTTGAGAGTCTCCACATTGTTTGAAGTCATGATATTGTAATGGTTTCCTTTGCAATGTGACCTTGCATGTCTCACTAAGATATTTCTAATCATTCTCATTGGTTTTTTTTTTTTTGAATTTGAGACATATGCGTGTTGAACTCTTCTATGGTATATGCCTCTGCCGCTCTCATGAAAAGAGAGACTGTGACAGGCTTACAGGTTACAACCGTTAAGTTTCCCTTTATATGATAGATACAATGAGCATGATGTGCACTCTGATAAACATTTTGGACTGTAGTAATAAGACTCCTATGTCTGTCGGAAATGATCACAAGTGATTCATTATCACTTGTTATTTCTTTCAACTTCATAAAAAAACCAAGTCCATGATGCATCATTCTTAAAATCGATAATAGCCCATGCAAGATGATATATTTGCATATTACCATCTTGACAAGTTGCAATAATCAACGTACCTCTATATCTTGCAATTAAAAATGTTCCGTCCACAATCACTACTAGACGCATTGCAACATGGAATCGAGAATGCAAGCCCCATACGCCAAAAAGAAGTACTTGAGTACGTGTTCATTATCAAGCTCTAAAGAGTAGACTATTGATGGATTGACCAATTGCAAGTTGTGGGCATATGCGACCGGCTTCTTGTAACTATCATCAGCTGAACCCCTAAGTTGTGTTAAAGTATGTTCTCTAGACCTCCTCGCTTTTTGATAGTTTAGTGAAACCCCCAATATTCTAGAAACTTCCACAATGATTTCCTTCGGTTGAAACATAGTGTCACGGTCTTCTAGCCTTGGTGAAATATGTTTCCTAATGATACATGTTGTCGCTTGCCTTTGATCAGCCATGCACATATTTTAGGGGCAACAATGTTCGGGTGTAAATTTTCGAATCTCAAAATAATCACTTTCTGAGTACTTTGTTGCAAACAAACGCCATTTGCAATTATCATCAACACAAACTAAAGTGTACACAGTCTTGTTCGATTTTTTTTGTTTTGAACTCAAACTTGTGGTTCAATGCAAGTAAGTGCACAACATATTGAACCTCCTTCTTGTTATTGAATACTTGCCCAACATTCAAATAAATCTACTCTGGTATCACTCACTGTAGACACCCAAATTTCATACCCTACGATATAATGTCCTATAACAATGATAACATATAATTTATAAATTGATTGGACTAACGAATGTTACTTTCTACTAATGTTGCAGGTAACTGGACTTAACGGGAGTTAACTGATATGTATAAACTTGATAGAGGGCCTTAATGAAACTTTAAATTTGGCCGTAGAAAACTAAAAGGAGCCGTGCCCCCACCCATGGAACCGCTCCCAAGGGTGGGAGCCGCACCTTCCCCTTTCTTAATTCCTCTTATCTACCTAAACGCTGCCATTTAAAATAATAGCAAGAGGCGGCTGCCTGCCATCTGCCCTTTGTTTCGCTCCTAGGGTTACACCTGGCGCGCCATGCAAAAGTGTGAGATCAAATGTTGTCGTTTACGTCTGCATTTTCTCCTATAAATAGAGGCCCGGGCTCTCATTATCAACAACCCCTTTTTTTATATAAACTCTCAACACACACTCACACACACACACACACACACACATCTTTCCCGAAAGGCCTCCTCCCTCCGCTGAAGAAGAAGAAAGTTTCTTCCCTTGCCCGAGCAAGCGAGCATTTCCTCCTCCTTGCCCCGAGCAAGCCTCCTCGCCCCGAGTAAGCCATACGAAGATCCAGTCCTTGCCCCGGTAAGTCGATCCAAAGATAAAAGATGATGATATGTTGATATGATATAATGATATGATATGATATGATGATGATCAGATAAAACACACTTCTTTTCTTGAAAGAACAAGGGAAGCACACCTGAAGACTTCAAATGCCCAGTGGGCTAAAGCCTAGGCGTATATACCGAGTTCAGATACTCACGCTTCAAGAGGTAGGTGTAGCGCCCTGATGTCTTAATTTTTTTACCTCGCAAGTGTACGAATCAGTAACAAGTATAGTGTACGGAAAGCAAGCGTCGAACCATAGAGATTTGAATTTTGATTAAAGTAAAATTTAACTAATCTAACAAAATAAAGCAATTAATAACTAAGGGAGTTTTTGGTTTTACTAAAGTAAATTAACTAGAAAGCAATAAAAAATAATCTAATTAACAAAACTTGTAAATATGAGATAAATCAAGATTTGTAAAACGCCTAGGAATTAGGATTCACTTGTATCTACTCTAATGCTCTTTTGTTTAATGTATCAACCAATTAATATTGGGTTCATTCACGAAAGATTGGTATACATCGTCAAATTATAATTCAGTCTCCATCATAAATAATTCATCAAAATCTATACCTTTAAGAACAAAAACATATGAATTCCCGGCTGTCACACGGGAACATTTGAACCTAACCCTAACTTATCACTCTCGTGCATCGATAGGTTTAATTTATCACAATGGTGAACCAGTGTACGACATATGCATATGGTCGTGCAGTTATCTGCACCTCCAGGTCTTTAAACTACTGCGATACCATTCATTAGGAAAAAGTCAAGTAGCAAAGATATTGATTAACACTATGATCAACAAGACTTGATTGAATAATAAATTAATGTAGAACAAAAGATTTGATACAAGCTACCTCTAATTCCTAAATTATGGATTGAAATAAGTTGATTTAAGCTTTTTGACCTTAAGTTTCCAACTTTTGCACTTTGGTCCCTAAAGTTCTTCAATTCAGCATAAAGTGCTTATATTTTGCAAAGTCCCTAAAACTATAAAACAACACAAAAACATATATTAGACAACAAAACCCCGAGAAATAGCATTATTTAAGCCGGAATAATACCCAATAAATGCGTATAAAACACACTCGTCACGCCCCGACCCCCAATCTCTAAACGAGCCTCAAGTCGAGTGCCTAATAAACACATAAAACACCTGTAAAGCCCCTACTAATTACGGGCTAAAAAAACACACCTGATAAAACATAATCACTCCTATAAATAATAAAAACAACACAGCTTCTGAAAGACCGAAAAAACAAAAGTTAACGAGCAATTACACGTGAACTAAACGAATGGCTCCAGGCCAACCAACTAGTGAAATAAAATACACCCCTAACAATCAAAACTCATAATAGAGTTCATATAACTCTATACATCCATGTCCTCACAACCATACAAAACAAGCCTTCTAGAAGCTACAACTCAAAGCAACATGTTGGATCTCGCGTGTCTCACCGATCACATGGGAACTTCTGATCTCGCTGGTTCAAATTCCTGGATAACTGGACACTAAAGTAAACAAACACAAGGTGAGTGATAACTTAGTAAGTTACCAAATGCAACTACATGGCATGTTGTTATGCACGTATAAACATCATACCAATCAATCAAGTATAGTTGTACATATACTTGCATACATCACGTTGATCATGTTATAATGCACATTGACCCAACGTAATTAAACAAATAAACCAGGATATACAACTGTAGGAGAGCTTTCCGTCTTGTCCTACCTTTCAATCACCATAGTTGTGTTGCTATTGCTGCAGTACATACGTTGAATCATGTCTGAACCCAATAATATCCTAAACCAATGACCTTGGGACTTAACCAGGAGTCTCATTACCTCGAGTTTTACCCAAGAGTCTAGCTTCCAATGTCATGTGAATTGCTCTAACAAATAAGCTATGTCCTCACTACTGCCAATAGAGAGGGAGAGACCCATGCAATGACCCGTAATGATCATGAGATTTACTCTCGTAAAGACTAATGTCGTTTCATTGTCGACACAACCACAAATGTCAGCTGGACTCAATGTGATTCACAAGTAGATATTTACTTATACTAAACACAACTGTTGAGTTCCAAGTACGGGAACCCAACACACATACCTAGCATGCATGTTTGGCCGTAAATAAACACAATTGTTGAGTTCTAAGTATGGGAACCCAACACACATATTATGCATGAATGTTTGCTTGTATATAAACACTAAGCATGTATTTTCTTAAAACCAACACTATAGCTAAATCATGTCAACGATAACAAATGCAACGTTTGTAAGTACTAAACGTTCAACAACACAAGAGTAGGCCACTGGTTATACCACAAACACCCACTTGTGAGTGCCCCGGATTTTTCCGTATCTCATCCTCCCTTTTTTAGGGGAAAACAATATTAAAAAAAGACAACGCTCTTTTCATTCCATCTTCCCTTGTTTCGGGGAAAACAAAATTAAAAGTGCAAAAAGAACATTGTAAAGAGCGCGTGGAATACACTCGGCCTCATTGTGGACCACTGTGAGTGCCTTGGGTTTTCTGTATCTCATCCTCCCTTATTTAGGGGAAAACAAGATTCAGAAAACGCAACGCTCTTTTCATTCCATCTTCCCTTGTTTAGGGGAAAACAAAATTAAAAGTCCAAAAAAGAACGTTGCAAAGAGCGTGTGGAATACGCCCGGCCTCACTGTGGACTCAAAATGTAGTAACAGAGTCGTCATCTTTATTTTAAGGAGAAATAAAGAAAAACCAAATGTAACCAGATTTTGTAAAAAGGGTTCGGAGGCTAAGTTACGAGGTGGGAAGGGGTTAGACACCCAACTCACCCTTTCGGTCTCAAAATAGTTTTTGGCTTAAATATGCTTTTTTATATTTATTTGGCAGATGAAATAAAGCATTTAAATATATATATATATATATATATATATATATATATATATATATATATATATATGTACATATATTATTACATCACTTGCTACAGCCTCCTTTTGGGAGTTACAAATATATTTATAAATATTTGGCCATAATAATGACTCTTTTTAGTGTTATTTTCTATAGAAATCCGGGCAGCATAACTGCTTATATTTATTACATTGGGCCGGCTTAAAGAACCCTTTTTTATAAATAAAACTTTAAATAGCCTACCTTTTGAAGCGTAGGGGCTTCATCCCGTACCAACTAGCTTCTAGTAGATTTTAGGGTACGATCGCTCTGTCTTTCAGGGAGAGGGAGTCTTTTTGCTGTTGTTTTGCTGTTGAGGAGCTTCGGGCAGAGGTAACTGCTTCCGAAAGTTGCTTTCTGGCCTCGGGAACCGGGCGGAGCAATTGCTTGCTTTTGTGCTATTGTTTGCTTGCTGGCGGCGGAAATCGGGCAGAGCAACTGCTTGTTTCTTGCGGATTTGGTGTCTAGATTCGGGCAGGGCAACTGTTCTTTTTGGGATTTTTCGACCTGTTGAATAGGGCGGAATCCTAGCAGGGCAACTAGGTTTCACTTTGGCCTGCTGATTTTAGTGTTTGGGGAGATTTGGTAGAGCTTTGGGGCTAGAGGAATAAATCTCTCGGCGTTCTCTCGGGAGAGTGATCACTCACTGCGCGGTGAAAAGGTGTGAATTTCTGAATGTCGGATGCCTTTATTTATAGGCGAAAGTCTTGGCTTTCTTCGTGATTAAGTTTTATCCACTAAGCTTTAACGGCTTGTACCGCGTGCTTGAAGAATTACACCGAAGACAAAAGGCTACAGTGCAGGAGGCACTATTGGGCACCACCCATAAGGATAGTGGGTGCGGCGCCAGAAGGCAATAGGGCGCTAAGCTCCTTTTTCCTTCACTTTTTGACGCTTTGGCCCCTGGAATTTACTGTTCATGCATCCTTTCATTTCTTTTGTATCTTTTGCATTTTAAACCATGTAACTTGACATCCGTTAGTCCTTTTAATAGTTCTTGATATTTTATGCCATGCTACATACCAGGGGTACGAAATTGGGGTGTCTACAGAGCCCCTCAATGATGGAGTTTACGGGTAACCCGAAGTTTACCGAGTAAACGAACATCGTTGATAAGAAATAGACTCCCAATTTGTGAAAATTATAATGGGGAGAAATGCAATATGCGGCAGTTTTATAGATGCGACAGTTTATAGGGCAATTCAAATCTCACATACCCTAGACATATTTAGTTGGTTATAGCAGTTTATCGTAGTTTTTAAGCAGATATGCAATTTATATGCTCTAATGGTCGGACCTATCGAAATAGGCTGCCTACGTATCCCTTTCTCGGGAATCAGACCAAACGTATTTCAGCCTCATGCAAACAAACAACCAGCACTGGGTGGGGTGGATGGTGCGTTTCGCCCAGAATAGGCAAAACTGGTGGGACTCGGCTGCGTTTCGCCCAGAATAGCCAAAACCGGTGGGACTCGGCAGTGTTTCACCCAAAAAAGGCAAAACCAGTGGGACTTGGCTGCGTTTCGCCTAGAATAGGCAAAACCAGTAGGACTCGGTTGCGTTTTGCCCAGAATAGGCAAAACCGGTGGGACTCGGCTGCGTTTCGCCAAGAATAGGTAAAACCAGTGGGACTCGGCTGCATTTTGCCCAGAATAGGCAAAACCAGTGGGACTCGTCTACGTTTCGCCCTGAATAGGCAAAACCGGCAGGATTCGACTGCGTTTCATCCAGAATAGGCAAAACCAGTGGGACTTGGCTACGTTTCGCCCTGAATAGGCAAAACTAGTACAACTTCTAAATGCCCTTTCCCAGAATAGGGAAAGCTGATGCCACTTCTAAATACCCTTTCCCTAAAATAGGGAAAGCTGATGCCACTTCTAAATGCCCTTTCCCCAGAATAGGGAAAGCTGATGCAACTTCTTAATGCCCTTTCCCAGAATAGGAAAGTTGATGCAACTTCTAAATGCCCTTTCCCCAGAATAGGGAAAGCTGATGCCACTTTTTCAAAACGCGTCTTCCCCAAAATAGGGAAAACGATGGAACCTTTTTTTTTTAAACGCGCTTTCCCCAGCATAGGGAAAGCGATGCAACTTTTTAAAACACGTCTTCCCCAGAATAGGGAAAACGATGGAACATTTTTTTTTAAAACACGCTTTCCCCAGCATAGGGAAAGCGATGCAACCTTTTAAAACGCGTCTTCCCCAGAATAGGGAAAACGATGCAACTTTTAAAATGCGTTTCCCCCAGAATAGGGAAAACGATGCAACTTTTCAAAAAGCGTGTTTTCCCCAGCATAGGGAAAACGATGCAACTTCCCCTTTAAAAAAAATGTGTCTCCACCAGAATAGGGAAAACGATGCCACCTTTAAAACGCGCTTTCCCCAGCATAGGAAAACGATGCACCTTTTTAAAACGCGTCTTCCCCAGAATAGGGAAAAAGATGCAACTTTTAAAACGTGTTTCCCCTATAATAGAAAAAACGATGCAACTTTTTAAAAATGTTTTTTCCCCAACATAGGGAAAGTGATGCAATATTTCAAAATGGGCTTTCCCCAGCATAGGGAAAGCGATGCAACTTTTCAAATAGCGCTTAACCCAGAATAGGAAAAACGATGTGATTTTTTAAAATGAGCTTCCCCCATAATAGGGAAAGAAGTATTTTTAAAACGGGTTTTTCCTAGCAAAGGAAAATCAATGTTGCTTTTAAAAACGCGCTTAACCCAGAATAGGAAAGCGATGCGATTTTTTAAAATATGTTTATTCCAGCATAGGAAAAGCGATACAAGTTTTTAAAATGTGTTTATCCCAGAGTAGGAGAAGCGATGATTATGAAGCATTGTGGCGGAATGCTGTCGATGATCGGCTTGTGTAGCTTTTGATGATGCTGATGAGGATCTTTGGGAGGTGGTCCTTGGCAAGATGCTGGCAGAACATTTATACTTTTTCAAGGGCCGATGGGGCAGAAAACCTGATAAGGTGCAATAAAAGGATGCAAACAAAAATATGCAAGCATGCGAATGAAACTTTCTTTTTCTTAAAAAAAGGACTTTTGAATGTGCATGTGTATCATCTGTTTCTTAAACATGCTAAGACAAGATAAGGCAAGGTGATGGAAATGTAATATAAGAGCTTGAGATGTGGCTTTTGGTTATGAACGGTTATGAGTATAGGAGTTGATGGTGATATTTGAAATGAAGGTGAGTGGAGTGCTAGGTCACTTTTCAGTCTTTTGACTAGTGCATCATTCAAGAAATGAATTCAATTAAGACTAGTGAGTCCTACTAATCGATGCCTCAGAGGGACCACTTTTTTCTTTCTTTCTTTCTTTCTTTCTTTCTTTCTTTTTTTTTTTTTTTTGTGCTTTTTTTTTGTGCTCTAACTTTTTGCCTAAGCCGCCCTTTCGGGTTTTCAACCTAGCGAGCTTTTACCTTATAGGGAGTCGGTCTTTCAATGCATGCGAAGATAAGCCGCTTATTCTTAAGGGATCACGCCTTTGTAGCCTCTTCGTTTCTTCAGGCGAGATGGAAAGGACAACTGTTTTTGGAGATGATAAGTCTTTATGTATCCAATGAGTTTGGCGGGAGAAGCCCTAGGATGAATTTGATCAACCAAATTTTGTATGACGGGAACGTTCCTGAAGAAATTAAATAGGGACAGCCCGAGACAGACTTGATTTGGAGAGACTTTTATGGGAGACAGAAATGAGTATGCTCAGAAAAAGTGGGACGACTCTAATGGACAAAAAGAAGAGCCATGATCCAAATTTTATCGCCGAGTATCATAACTTTCATGGACCCTATTTAATATTTATATTTTGATGATTTTATATGTTTTTTAGCAAGGAGTTCTGTCTTGGACACGTTATAACCGATTGAAACAAAGTTATAGGTAGCAACTAGGTTAGGGTATAATGTTTAAGTATTTTGGATAGATTGACTTTAGGGTTGAGGCTTTGATTGACCTTTGGTTCAAAGGCATTTTGGGTTGTGGATTTGGTTATTTTTGAAAAGGCGATCGCAAAGTCATCATTGGCTGGCCTTTTAGGTTGTGGGTTTGGATAGAAAGTTGGTTTCTGGATTTGGTTGTAGGTATGGTTGGGAGACCGGCTTTTGGCTTTGGTTGTGGGTTATGGGGTTGTCCAAGAGTGATTGGTCTCTTTCTTTTTTTTTTCTTTTCTTTCCTTTTTTGTGTTGCGAGAGAAAGATTTTGAGGAAATTGCTCAAGAGAGACTTCTTTTTTTTTTTCTCTTTTTTTTATGCATAGGCCCTTTTTTTTTTTTTTTTTTGATCTCTTATTTTATGCATAGCCCCCCCCCCTTTTTGGACCCTTTTTTTTTTTTTACCTTTTGGAGCAATTTGGGAGAGTGTTTGAAAAGATATCTGCCATCTCTCTCTTGGGATAAAAAGGTTGTCATCCTTGGTTGATATATATATATATATAAGGGTGTAGGAGCCCCAATTTTTGGACAGCTGGATCTTAGAGATGGTTAGGCTTTGGTATATGGTTTTTTAGGTATTTGGAAGGGTTTTGGTGTATGGTTGGAAGCCCCTAGTGTGCTACTAACAGCTCGGTTGCAATGGGTTGAAGATGACCTTTCACCAAGACAGAAGGTTGCTTTATCTGACTAACATTTTCAATGGTTTGTGGGTCCATATTCTTGAAATGACTTGTAACGACCCAAGCCCGAGAACCCGGTCCGCTACGTGTAGCCCACTGAGCACGCAGCACCTTGGGTCATCAGGCTCACCACAAGCCGACCCAAAAGTCCATGGATGATGTTGGTGCCCAGTAGTAGCACATGACTACCTTATAAATCAAACACAAGTCTCACATCTACCTGATGTGGGATTGGGGTTATTACATGACTCATCATCAACTCATGTAGTTTTATCATATTTTTACATGAGTCGACTCATCATTTTTTTTAGCAAACACTTTGGCGATAGGTGGTGCTCAAAGACCAAGAAGAAGACCCGACAAGCTAATATAGGAAAAACAAGAATTTTACCATACTCGAATATAGATAAATACCTTTGGAAAGCTTGATTTGAGGACTTGATTGGACTTTTGAAATAACAGAGACCAAATGAATTAGTGAGCATACTCTGCAAGGATGGGCTGTAGGCATTAATATGGGCAAAAGAGACACCCGTGGGGTTTGAAAGCCCCTAGTTCTGAATGGTTGCTTATGATCCTTGAGTCGCTTTTTCTGGATTTCCTGGCTTTCCAGACTTTTCTACTTTCTTGGCTTTCCGAGCTTTCCTTTCTTCCCTGGCTCCCTATCGGTCCTTTTTTTTTCTTCATGTTTTCTCTTTTTTTTCCAATTTTTTTATAAGTGGTAGACCCTGACATCTCGAAGTAGGACTTAATGAATTTTTTTAAAAAAAATCAAGAGTGAACGATGCACTAATCAACTAGTGATGCATTTATGAAAGGTTAAGAGGGAAGATGCATTTGGAGATGGCAGTTGAGAATAATGGTGAGGGGATTTCATGTCTTTACATGTTTTTAGAAAAAAAGGAAAACACATAAAAAAATACCTTTTTTTTAAGAGTAAATCAAAGCATTTGACCGAACCCGAAGGCTGCCTACGTTCCTTATTTTGAGGCTCAGGTCATCGTAGTTCTTCTTTGACAGAGAAATTTTCATTTTGCTAATCTTTTTTTTTCTTTTGAATTAATAGAGACTTTGTTTCTTTGATAAATGAAATCTATTTTTATTTTTTTAAATGATTATGATTATTATTATTTTACGAAAAGAAACTAGTATATTTTTAAAAGAAAAAGATAATTAAATATTACACACGATTCTTTTTAGAAAGAAACCCCCCCTTCTTCTTCTTTTTGCAATCCTTGTAATGAGACGATTACGTACCTTCGGACAATCCTCTTATGAGAGTAAAAGAAAATAATTAATTTTTTTTTCAGCCCCTGCAAAATTGTTAGTGGTACCAAAGAAAAACAAAAAAATCCCAATATATATAAACACAACACAAGATTTAAAGGAAAGAATTTTTTTTTGTTTTTGATGATTTTTTTTTTTTGAAAGGTGGAGTAACAGGAAAAATATATGATTCTGTACATATATTATTACATCACTTGCTACAGCCTCCTTTTGGAAGTTACAAATATATTTATAAATATTTGGTCATAATAATGACACTTTTAGTGCTATTTTTTATAGAAATCCGGGCAGCATAACTGCTTATATTTATTACATTGGGCCGGCTTAAATAGCATTTTTTTATAGATAAAACTTTAAATAGCCTACTTTTTGAAGCGTGGGGGCTTTATCCCATACCAACTAGCTTCTAGTAGATTTTAGGGTGCGATCGCTCTGTCCTTTAGGGAGAGGGAGTCTTTTTGCTGTTGTTTTGTTGTTACGGAGATTCGAGCAGATTAACTGCTTCCAAAAGTTACTTTTTGGCCTCGGGAACCGGGCGGAGCAACTGCTTGCTTTTGTGTTATTGTTTGCTTGCTGACGGCGGAAATCGGACAGAGCAATTGCTTACTTCTTGCGGATTTGGCGTCTGGATTCGGGCAGGGCAACTGCTCTTTTTGGGATTTTGGACCGGTGGAATAGGCGAAATCCTAGCAGGCGTGGGTTTCACTTTGGCGGATGATTTTAGTGTTTGGGGGAGATTTGGTAGAGCTTCGGCTAGAGGAATAAATCTCTCGACGTTCTCTCGGGAGAGCGATCACTCACTGCACGGTGAAAAGGTGTGAATTTCTGAATGCCGGATGTCTTCATTTATAGGCGAAAATCTTGGCTTTCTTCGTGATTAAGTTTTATCCACTGAGCTTTAACGGCTTGTACCACGCGCTTGGAGAATTGCACCGAAGACAAAAGGCTACAGTGCAGAAAGCACTATTGGGCGCCACCCATAAGGATAGTGGGCGCGGCGCCAGAAGGCAATGGGGGGGGCGGCGCCAAGCTCCTTTTTCCTTCACTTTTTGAGGCTTCGCCCCTGCAATTCTTGTCCATGCATCCTTTCATTTCTTTTGCATCTTTGCATTTTAAACCCCGCATCTTATGCCATATTACATACCAGGGGTACGAAATTGGGGTGTCTACACCACTATAAAAGACAAGTCTGTAAATACTAGACTTGCTTAAGACAATCTCAAGCAGACCGTTGAATCCATATTACTCATAAAACACACTGGTAACCACATATTACATTCGAATCGTAATTGTGTCCGTAGGTACTAGACACCAAGTTCAACACATGGGTAGTCATCTAGTCCTTCTACCCATAACAATAGAGCTTGATGAGTTTGTAAATCTTTGGACAACATAAACAATCACAAATATAGGTCAATAGTACCTATTACTTTATAAAATAATACACGACTACTAGCGAGTATTAGAACACTATGTCTTATAACATACAACGTTGTCACCAGCCATCTATGAGTATTAAACACTAGATAGCTCAAGAGTAGGTCGATGACTCTACTACACACAACACACCAACTTGCTGCCAATGACAATCTATATCATCCATATACTTTATATTTAGTTCATAACTATCATGCACTCAAATTATGTGCAAATGATGATATGAGCAGGTTTTCGATCCCGCTACTCATAACTCTGTCAAACAATACGAGCAGTCTACAACTACTCAAATTTGGGTATCGCAATGAAAACATTGGACATCACTATGCACAATTGAATATCTGTCAAAATTGGGCATCGATATGCACAAAGCCATTAATGAAAACATTGAGCATCACTATGCACAATTGAAATCTGTCAAAATTTAGGTATCCAAATGCAAAAAAGTCATTGCCCAAATTTGGGCATCACAATGAAAACATTGGCCATCGCTATGCACAATTGAAATCTGTCAAAATTTGGACATCAAAATACCAAAAACCACCACCCAAATTTGAGTATCACAATGAAAACGTTGGGCATCATAATACACAATTGAATTATGTCAAAATTTGGGTATCAAAATACAAAAATCTCAGCTAAAATTTGGGCATCGCAATGCAAAAATTGGACATCACAAAAACTTTTTGATTTCTACTAGTACATTAGTTTCAAAACTTACAACTAACACCCTTAAGTTTTGCATCGGTAGTCCCTCAAAGCGATGGTTGATGTTGGTGGACTTTGAGCCAATTGGCCGTAAAAGATGAAATGAGGTCGTTTATGGAGAAAAGATAGATGTAGACGAAGGTGGATGACGAGCAGATGTGAGAAGAAAATGAGGAAGACGAAGAGGAGGGAAAAGAAGAGAAAGAGAGAGAGAGTTAAGAGAAAGAAGAGAAACTGATAAGACGGAAGAAGAAGATTGACGTAGCGATTATGGAAATTCGGAACAAAATAATGAAAAGGGTCGGGCTAACCACACCGAACATCTTCTCAGTACATCCCAAGTTTTAAAATTGTAAAAATGACATCGTGTGAAATGACAAAATACACCCTCAAACCTAAAATAACACCCCACAACCTAATTATAGTAATACCATTCTATAAAATGTGAACATTCTACTTACACCTCAAATTTTATACTTACTGTAGCCACGTCTTCTTTTCCCATCATTCTCACTTTTGTTTAGTTCCTCCACAACCCTACCTACATCATATTGCTAAAAAATACCAAACATGGAGCCTAAAGAAGTAATTAAAACAAATAATTTAAGTATTACTTTCATTTTATTCGATTAAAACTTTACTTTTCATCAAATTTTGTCAAATTCCAAACCTGCTTAATGTTCGTTGTGTGCGGCTATGGTTTGCCGCACACGCTTCCTTGTGTGTGCAAAGGGCTCACCGCACATGCCTCATATTGTGCACCTAATGTTGACCGCACACTCCTCCTTGTGTGTGCAAAGCACTTGCCGCACACTCCTTTTGTTGTGCACAAAGTGTTGGCCGCACAAGCTTGGATATGTGCATTTGTGTGCAAAACCGCACAGTGTGTAATTGACATGCAATTTTTTTTTTCAGGATTCAAAGATATCCCCTACGGAGCCTAGTGTTGTAGATCCAGGTCAAATTCAAGATATTGTTGTAGATAACACCGATGTGTTCACAACGCATGCACGTTTTCCATCTCGAGAGGATTTGTGTGATTGTACGTGCTACGGAAATGAACATGGTTTTGTGATAGTTACTACCAGTCGGACGATGGAGCGGGTAAGAAGGACCATGAGCAGATTTGGGTTGCGAATGTAATGGGTATCAACGTCTATCCAAATCAAAGGTTGTTGATAATTTGAGTAAAACAACAACAGAAGTAACAAAGGAAGATGGTAGGAGAGAACGTGGATCGAAGAAGTGTGGATGCCCATTTCGTTGGCGAGACAGACAAGTATTTGGTGATGGAGAATAGGAACTTTCGGTTGAATGTGGGGTGCATAATCATTCACAAGAGCCTCATTTGCATGGCCACTCATATGTTGGTCGATTAGTACGGGAAGAGAAAGAATATGTTATGGACATGTCAAATGGCAATACTCGGCCAAAGGACATTTTGATGGGTTTACACCAAAAATTTAAAGATAATAAGTCCTCATTAAAGACTGTGTACACTTGTCGTATGAAGAATATATTTTTGGAGTGTGATGGTCGATCGCAAATGCAACAGCTTGTGGCGAAATTGATTGAGCATGGATATTACTATCATCATATGAGATGTGAGTCGACTAACACTATGAAGGATTTGTTCTTTGCTCACCCTACGAGCGTTGACTTATTGCGTTCTTTTCCAAACGTTCTCTTGATGGATTGCACTTACATGACAAACAGGTACAAGTTACCCTTATTGGATATCGTTGGTGCCAAGTCGACAAACATGACATTTTTGGTTGCATCTGTTTATATGGGGTTTGAGCAACAAGAGAACTACATTTGGACAATTACTATCTTAAAAGCATTGATGAATCAATCCTCTCTACCCACTGTGATTGTAACTGATCGAGAACTTGTGTTGATGAATGCAGTTGAGGTAACTTTTCCGACGTCAAAACATTTTCTTTGTCGGTGGCATATTAATAAAAACATTGTGGCAAATTGTAAGAAAACGTTTCGCACAAAAGAATTATGGGATCAATTTATTGTTGCTTGGCATACGTTGGTGGTCGCAAAAACTGAGTCAGCATATGATGAATACCTTCGAAGACTACAATGATTTCACTAATTATCGACAAATTGCTCAATATGTCATGAACCAATGGTTAGAGGTCGATAAGGAAAGATTTGTGTCTTGTTGGATCTAATAATATAATGTATTTCGAGAATAACACAACAAGCGGTGTATT
>CM028377.1:26733032-26777971 GCA_013146195.2 Codonopsis lanceolata | reverse complement strand
TAAAATGATCACTATGAAAACCTTTGGATTATTAAGGACAAATTTCAAAGGAAATATAAATCCATGGTAATTCCGGACAATTCGAAGATTTCTTCTTTGAACGAATATGAGCGTTGAAAGAGTAATATATAGACACACACACAAGGTTCTAAAAATCGATAGGCGGCACACTAGCGCCTAGGGGACTAGTCGAGGCGTAATCGAGGCCTAGAATTAAGACATAATTACCATTTTTTTGATAATTTACATCAAAGATCAAAGACATTGAATACAATTTTTTTTTTATCTTTGTCATTTTATCAAACACTTGTCTATATTTGTAAAATGAACAAAAATATACAAACCTACCATTAATCTCAATTCTTAACAACCCCAAAGCAATAAACCAAACCAAGTTTAGAACTAAAAAAAAAAGATTTTACTCCGCCCGCCCCCATTACCTCCCTCTCTGCCTCACCATTACCACTCTCTCTTCCTTCTCCAGTTTGCCTCCCCTTTCTTCTTCTGTCACCGCATGCCACAAAATCAAAGTTACAAAAATAAATTAAGGTCGGCGAGGTTTGGCGTAGACACGACTTGGTCGATTAGGCGGCGACTAAGAAAGTCATGGCAGAGGGGCTTAGCCTAAGGGTGGGTGTTTTAGAACATTGCACACACACAATACAAACCATTATTGAGACACTCATGTATGAGTTCATATAGTTGAGTACGACTCATCACAACTTCTATTGTTAGCTTATTTCCTTAATTGAGCACATGAGTAGAAACATGGTCTATGTGGCGACATATTTTCATGGGATTTAGATTACTTGATGAGATGAAAGCATGATCGATATGACACAATTGCATTAAAGGAGATAATTGAATTGTAGAGTCGGTATTCCAGCTTAGGTAAACATGGACATTGATTTCTTAAGTTAGATAAATATGAACTCTAATTTTTTATGACTATGTTTGACATAAAACCCAAAAAGAACGACAACGGTTCTCTTGGTTGGCCATAAAGTAGAGGTCTTGAGTAGAAGTCAAGCGGGCCCAGGTTGGGCTAGCCCGGCCCAAGCCCAAGCCCATCGGGTTTCGCTTGACTGTGGGCCAGATCGAAACAGTGACGAGCCTCATAAAACTCAAGCCTAGCCCATGCGCACTCCGGGCCCATGGGCAAAAAAAATAACTACTTTTTATTAAAAAGTACTCATAATTTAGCTAATAAAAACTACATAACACATAAAAACACACATACTTATATATATACTAGTCTAACTTACACAATTACAAAGCAAACATAAACAAAGGTAGTAAGTTCAACAATTAAACGAAACAGAAACTAGAAAAACTATAGTGTTACAGACAAAAGAAAAAATACATGTGCTACTTAAAGGATATTTTTTTAAAAAAAGTTATAACCAAATTGAAGTTTATCGTACTGTTCCCAATTTTCTAATATGTGTTTTCTAAGGATATACAATGTTTTTCGGGTTCTAGTTTGCAAAACCATACTAACTAGCAAATTAATGTTCATTTTTTGATTCACCCGACACAATCTAGTATTTAAATTTTATTTCTTATCAAATTTATATTATTCATGAGGTTAATTTTTATTAGCTAATATCAAATAGAGATACTCAATTGAATAGATCAGTTTCGATAAATTACTAAACACAACCATACTAAACTAGATTGGAACTTGGAAGATCAACTCTATTTCCTCTTTGTAAGTGTCACTTCCATCAATTTAGAATATGAGTTTGAACCAAAAAGAGAACAATGATTTGATAATAGATCATAATATGTCATAAATTCATCCAACCAAAAGCAAAAAAAGAAAAAAAAAGTATTCTGAATGAGTGTTTGATAGGTTTTTTTTTTTAGTTTTTGCTTTTTAGGTTTTATGTTTTAGTTTTTAATTTTTTAATTAAGTTTAACTTTGTCAATCGTATGATCGGGTCGGGCCGAGCTTTTCGGGCTTTTCAAGTTTGGACTGAACACGGCCCACAGACCTGTCGAGCCGGGCCAAAGAGGCCCGGTTTTTTTGAGCTTTCTAATTTGAGGTCCAGGCCCTTGAAAAATTGGGTGGACTGGACCGGGCCTATGGATCGGGCTCAATTTTGACAGCTCTAGTCTTAGGCAATGCCCCTTCACGAGCCGCTCGGAAGAAAAACTTCTATTAGCAACATGATTTAGTATTAAATATTACCTCCGTTTTGGATAAAGAGTCTCCGTTTGAAAGTTAAACTTTTTTTAAAAAATACACTTTAATAACTCATTAGTAATAAAATGATATTTTTATACCTTAATTTTTGAACTGAGATAATATTATTTGATCAATTTTGGAAAATTTAAATGATAACAATGGTCCATTATATTAGTTGTTTGTATATTTTAGTTAATTAAAGTATTTAAAGATGTTGGAAAGAAATTTTATTTATTAATTTGGTAAAAGAATATATCTTAGAAAAAGTAGAAATAAATATAGGTAAGTTTTTTCCCCAAACCTAGGTTAGTTTGCACAGTGCAAACGTGAGACAGAAAAATTAGAACGGAAGGCTGTTGGTGAAGTTGAAGGCGGAAGGCAGCAGCAAGTCTCTTTCTCAAGTCTCTTTCTCTTGGAACGGAAGGCTGAAGGCTTGAGCTTCCAGATTTCTAGTGACTCACTCAAGTCTCTTTCTCTTTCTCTTAAGTAGGTAATTGACTTTCTCTTCAATTATTCATAGTTCTGTATTTTATTTCATGACTATTAGTCTATTATGAATTTATGATCTATCTTTTTATTCAAAATTAGGGCTATTGATTTTTTTAAATTTGGGTTTATATAGTTGATTTATTTATTATTTGATTAACTAATTTTATATTTTGATTGATGAATTTGTTTAAATTATTCTATTTATCAGAAATTAGGGCTTTTGATTTTTGAATTTAGGGTTAAATTCTATAATGAATTCATTAAAAAAATTGTTTCAACTATATGAATTTGTTCCATATATCTGAAACCGCATAAAAATGTAGCGGATCGAAGATGATGATCTATTTCCATTGATATTATGGTATTTGTTTCATCGTTTCTTATATATGTTGATGTCAAAAACATATATAGAAACCTCATGCATGTAAAGAATCAGGTTTTGCATAGTATTATGGTATTTCAAGGTAGTGGAATCATTGGCATTCAGCTCTTCCAACTGAGTTTCAAGAGCCTTAGCCGCCTCGAACTCGCTTGACTTCTTGCAATCGACCTTCCCTGTGTAGCTTAAGTGCTCGACGCTTGTGACCCAGGGATTCTTGTTGCATCTTGAACCGATCACGAGAAGACAGTTTTGGAGCAGAACTGATATTTTGCTCCTTTTTCCCAATAGGATCAACAAGTACATCAAAACTAGTCACACTACTTGAACTAGTGCTAGCACTGTGCTCGGATTTTTTGTCCTCGGTGCTCTTCTCTAAAAGCTTTGCCTGCCTTAGTTCCTCTTTAGCTTCAGCCAACCTCCCTTCTCTCTCCAGGCTAATTGCCTTCTTCTTGTGAGCCAGGATCTCTTGTTGAAGAGACTTCTAACTGATTTGTGGTTTCTCACTTACATGAACTATTTCTTCCCTCGTCAGTTGCAAGGTATCTTCCTTAACTCCCAAGCCTTTGATGGGATTTTCCTAAAGTACCACCAAAGGGATTTTTTCCTCTAGTTGAACTTCAATATTTTCATCAATTACATTTTGAAGGGAGGAATTAACTGCTACGTCTTTCTGTTTCTCAAGTTCAGCTAGAACTTCTTTTGGTGCTTCCATCTCTTCAAGCTGGGCTGGGCCTCCAATACTTCTAGCCATTCTCAAGACCTCCTCGGCCTCGTCTGCCTCCCTTTGCCGTCTCAGAGCAAGGGACTTCCTTTTCAAACCTAGGAGTTCCCTATGAATTTCACCTTTACTTCTTCTCGATGCCTCGATGTACACAACGGTAGGGACTTGAGCATGAGCGGAATTAACGGTGTGCATGGAAGTACTATCTTTTTCTTTAGGAGGAGAGTGAAACTTTTCACTATCGTCCTCCTTCCAACCCAAATTCTGTAGAAGCGAAAGATATGATGGATCGTTCATATCTTGATCTGTCACATCCCTTTCATCTTCAACATCCATAGCAATAGTTATATCAGCATGCTTATTACCAACATTTACTTGTGTTAACTTCAATTTTGAAGCATCATCCATCTCTTCAAGCTGCTGCTCAAGAGCCTTGCCTTTCATCAATTCTTTTTCTGCCTCATCTGATCTTCCTTCCCTTCTCAAAGCAAGAGTTTTCGTTTTCACAGCCAGAAGCTCTCTTCGAATCGCTAATTCGCCATTTTATGACCCATATTTGGCTTCAAAGCTGGTTGTGAGATCGATCCCTTCTGTCTATCTGTTGTGTAATTTTGTGCCACTGGAATATTATGATCAGAATCATAAGAATCAAGGTCTGTTTTAAGCACTTTCGCCTTCTTCAGAAGCGCCATTGCCTCTGCAGTGTTACCTGCTATTTTCTTGTTAACACTTCCCTTTTTAAAGATTCAATTTCATAGAGGAACTTCTATGTATTTCCTCTCCCATTTTCTTGGGGTTAACTCCTTAACATCTGAGCATGATCCACTGCTTGTGGCTCGTTGCAAACTCAAAAGCACGTCGCTGGACCCCGCTGATTCCTTTCCATCGTTACCCAGAATCTCAACTATATGCTTTCGAGGTTGACTTCATGACTAAAACAAACTATTATCAGTTGTTTCAAGTTTTGGTCTATGATCAACCATTATCTCCCAGAATAAACACAATCTTTATCCATATACAAAACGTTAGCTAGCAAAAAAGGAACAACACAGAAACTATGAGAGCTAGACTTCCATTGTTGGCATTGGTCTATATATGTTGCTGGCATGAAAAAAAAGCGTAGAAGAGAACCTGTTATGGATGATAGCAAGTCGTTGCAGTCCACATGTCCATCACAAACCATATCTATGATGTCAGTGAGAATTTTATCAGATACGTAAAAAGAACCCCATAATCAATACAATTGAAAGTAGTCAAGCTTCAAAATAACTAAAGTAGGATATGTAAAGAATGTGAAACCTCTTAAAGTTAAGTTGATGAATGCCCATTGCCACTAACATCTGTCAAGACAGAATTAATAAATACATATCTTTGTAATCCACTTAAACAAATTGATTAATCAAGATACCAAAGATACCTCATCAAGATGCATATATATGAACTATTCTAAGAACAAATGGGGCAGTGATATGATCCAGGTATGGGATTGGAGAAAGAAGCGCAACAGCCTCAACCATTTTGACAATGTCTGGCTGCGTGAAACCAGCTAAAGATATATTAGTTCCCTATAAGTATGAAAATGAGCACAAGTCAGAGAAGCATAGTCGGTAGCACTTCAGTGGGAAAAAATGGTGGGTTGGAAGATAATTGAAACATGTGAATGTCCAACAACAAATACTTTTGAACTAGTCTCAAAATTTACAAAACTAAGCATCGCTTCAAGGTCATAGAGAGCCAACTCCTGCCAACTCCAATCCCAAAAGACCTATAAGAAAACTCAGATAACCGATAACCAATGATCAGCAAGGATGAAGCCCAATGATTGATTTGTGGAATCCATAAACCAAGCATCACCAGCCTATTGAAATATTAGCACTTGATGTAAAATATACCCATGAAATAGTTTTCTTAACTTTCAATACATAGATCTTTCACAGTGAGATAACTCTAATGTTGGCATTTAAAAATATATCACTTGTCTCCTTTCTATAGAACCGCCTGCAATGAATTCTTAGATTTTAAATTCACGTGTATGACAAAGTACCTTTTGCGATGAAAAGTAAGCCTATCTCGTATTCGTAAGGAAAGTCTTGTGATAAGAGGATCTGATTTTTTATGCCAATGATATCCATTCTCCGATCAGTAAACTTAGTATAAGTTCACTGATAACCAAATATAGAAGTACCCTTGATTATATAAGCCTATCTTGTATTCGTAAGGAAAGTCTTGCGAAAAATTAATGTTAATGAGTTTAGAAAGAAAAATGAAATGATCAAAGTTTCTGATCAATCCGTAGTGCGACTGAGTTTTCATGGCGGATCGTAACAAGATTTGGACGAACCTTATCTGTTTTGGTTGTTCGGAGAGAGAGAAAGAGAAGAGTTAAAGGACTGATCGGTACTTTCAAATGGCTGAAGAGCAAAACAAAGCACTACACAACACAAATGTTGTAATGAATGAAAAAGTGGGATTTATTTATTTATAGGATGAAGTAACCATGATTAACTGCATCTGGTTTGACACAACTAACTCGTGGTTTCGATTCGTCGGCAAAAAACGGATAAGTCGTGTGAAAGAAAGTTAATTTCTTTTTAAGGACTAATTACTAAAAATAAGCATTGACGCGTGTAATAAGCCTTTCGTTTTTTGTTTGTTGATAAACGGTTCAAATGGCATGCGTCACCGAAATTATTTATGTATCCTATTTTTGGAATATGGTAACTAGCTAAACCATTACTTCAATTCATCAAATACCATATAGTCATATACTCGGACTGGACGGAATCAAACCTTGATTCACTCAGTTATTACACAAATCAATTTAAAGAGCTAATAAATTCCCTATAATTTATATTCTTCTCTCAACTCCAAATCTAAGGTGTTATTTGGTAGGCAAGATTAGATTAATAAATCGAGTCGTATGATTCACTTTTAAAGCCAATTTTGACAATTTTTTTGGTAGGAGATTGAGTTGATTTACTTGCCATTTCAAAATTATAAGACTTGCGTTTCATAGTATTTTTTTCTCTATAGTGAAGTGATTGTTTTGATTCTTATGTTAGATTTATATCCGCTCTCATTCATTATCCTAGTTTTATACTTCGATTGGCTAATTGGGTCACAGATCGATTAGCGTGGCAACTGTGTATAGAACTTTGCCAAGTATAGTTTTTAAATAGGACTTTACGAGGTTCGGAAGACCTCTTCACGCCTTCACTTGGAAGACACGCTCAAAGCTTACAAACGGCAGACCTTGTGTCCACCTGGTCAATCATGACGTGTCCTATCCAGTAATGACTCAATGGATTAATTCAAATTTATCTTCATCACTGTTTGAATTTATCTAAGACATTCCCCGACACATCAAGTCCGCCGAAAGTTTAAAAGCAAGAAGACTTTTCGCGATGAAAGCGAAAGCGACGGTCACCTACTGTTTATAACAATTCTCAGATCTGACACCCAGATTGCCAAATATCATTCCCTGCTCTAGATATCTGTGAAGACGAAATTCCTGACTGACAACCCCATGCATTTAATGCATTTTACCTTCTGTCATTTTCATCTTCTCCAACGGATCTTTTTTGAGTGCACCTGCTATAAATGCTGCCATTAAAGACTGAAAAAGTGAGTGTATATAATCGATCGAACACTTGAAGAATTGCTCTGAAACTCTACAACTCCAAGTTTTAATACTCAGTGCATTCAAGAGATCCTCAACAGATCTAGAAGTCCTCATCAACAACAAGAAGCCAAGCATCAACATTTATTTCTATACTTCTTGTTGTTATTCATCCATTAACTATACTTCTGCACGAATTAAATATCTTGTTTATACAGATATTTAATTCCTTAGACCCCAAACACAAGTCAATATTTTGTACACGATCCATTAGGAATATTCTTTGTAATAAATCTAGTGGAAAACATAGTGCACTATTTAAATCCAAGGTTGACAGCCTTGGTGGTGGACGTAGCATTCTTTATAGTTTGAACCATCGCAAATTACTTGTGTTATTTCTTTACTGTTTGTTTACTGTTTGAACTATTTATTACTTTAGTTATCTTTAACCTTTATACTGTGAGAACTTAAGTAACATGTCAAAGGTCTACCGGTAGTCCTTATCGGCAGACTTGAAACTTGACTACTTTGAAAGTCTTCCGCTACTTCAATCTTTTCCATAGATTGTAAGTATCTTTCAAAGAACTTAACCAAAAGTTTTAAAGTGTATAATAAGCTATTCAACCCCCTTCTAGCTTATTATTGTGCCCGTTGGGACCCACAGATTGTATGTAAAATATCAACTCAACAATGGGTTCAATTGGCTCTCTTTATTTATGAGACTCATAGTAATTTTGCTAACTTTTTATTCTTGATCTGAAATTTTGTGAACTTTTCTTTAATTACGTTGTCTTGGATGATGTGGCAGCATGATATTAGTGGCTTGGTGTCTCAGCTGCAAGAGTTACAGAGAAGGAATGTAGAATTGGATCAAGAAAATAGGAAATTGAGCTCAAAGGTTTTACAATAGCTAGCATTATCATTATTATTTTTGAGTTTAGTTGTTCAATTAGTGTGAATCATGATGTTGATGACGTTTTTTTTTTGCTTCAGCATCATGCTAAAGAAGGGGAGAACGACATGCTACAGAAGCGTCTAAGTGATCTGGTTAGTGCAAAGGCTTAACTTTATATCTTTATTGCTTGTCATGAAATATGAAATTTCTTTGGTTTAAGATATAATTGATTCTTTTGGATATCAGTATATACTGGGTGCCAAATTGGAATGAATATTGCCTGGAAATTCAGATATTATAACTGACTATTCCTCTCTTTCCAACCTTTTGGTTGAGGTTCTCTACACGTCACGTATGTGCATCCATAGAATCAAGGCTAAATGTTATTGTTCTTACTTTTCATCATCTTCTTGAATGTGCTCTCTTTTATTTGCAACACTCGAGAATTTTTGCGAGGGTACCCTGGACCTAGAGCAGTGCACGAGGTTACTACTCCCTTGTCATTTGGGATGTTTATTCACTAACTGTCTAAGGCCCTTGAGTTTGTTACTGTCTAAGTCCCAAATTTTGTTAATTGCATTTTCAAATTTTAGTTTTGTTATTTCATAACTTTATACCATTTCCTAATTTACTTGACATGATGGCGACCGAGAGCCCTACTTCTAAATTTAGATGAGTTAGTTATGTGGCATGGTTCCAAGCTTAGAGTCCTAGTTAATGCGAGGTTTGGGTTTCAGTTATCCTCTTGCATTTGTTTCCCACAAGTTGGCACCCTGAGTGGTTGGTGACTTTGTGTTACACCTGGTGATGTGCACCTGGGTTTGTTTTTCCCCATGTGAGTGGGGTTGTTTCCTCACATGTGAGGGGGAGTTCCCTATTGTCTCCTTTCATAGAAGAAGGGATTATATATATATATATATATATATATATATATATATATATATATATATATATATATACTTGCAAGTGATGGCTAATTGACACGTGTAATCTCATTTGAAGCCAGTATCATGTCATTCATTTGTAGTGCAAAGATAAAGTAATTTCGGAAAACATAACTTTGCTCCATAGATATGTTTGTTGAGCTTTTTCAATAGTAAGGTACATAACCAAAAGAAATTAATATGCTTATCGTTATCGAGATTCTCTTGTTTATTTTGCAACTTTTAGGAACATAATAGCATGAGTTACTCGGATAAAACTTTTATCCTCTCACTATTAATACTAAGGAGATGGTGGTATTATTAACGCTCTCACTAATAAAATTTAGAACTAATATTTTTAATCTCAAAACTATGTACTCTCGATTAATAATATTGCTTATCCCTACCCAACTAGTAAACAAACCCTATTTAACTAGGATAACAAAGAGGTTTACGACTTGATGAGATCATTATTTGTACTTACACTATCATTAAAATGAACATAAGTATTTTTTTGGTTAGTAATGTATTTCCTTTCATGTTATTTTATAGTGATCATATATGGATATATTGGAGGAACTTCATACTCAAATGTTAGCAATTGGAACATGAACATAAGCTGACCTTTCCGACATGGTTTAAGGAGCCGGTTGACAAAGATGATAAGATTGATGCTCGTCTCAAACAATTAGCGTATCCTCGTCAGTATTTGCTTCAGATGATGCTGATTCAGGTGTTCCACATGGTCCTTCGTCTTCTCGTGGTTGTGATGATTTTGACACTGAAGATAATGGTGATAACGATGATGAATCCGAGTCTAATGATGATTGATTTTTCTGAGTTATTTTCTCTTGATTAAATCATGTACTACTTGATGCGTAAGTTGGATTTTAAGCAAAAAAAAAAAGATTATTAAGGATAGTTATGGGTACTTTGATGTTGACTTATTGAACAACATATTTTGCTAGATGAGGTTATATGACATAATATTTTAATATGAAATATTATGAGTCGCTTGATTTGAAATATTTTGTATGGTTTTGGTATATAAATATGGTACAAATTTATGAAAATGATTGATATCGAGCTAGGTAGAGAAAAATCAATTGTGTTAAAGTAATGGTGAATGCTATCACATTTTAGAGGGTATTAGATTGTAGAAGTCATCGCTTAATAGGAGCTAATGCGATGACAATAACAATCACGTATAAGGAATGATGTGATGTCACATATAGCAATAAAGTGATGGTTAATGCAATCGCGTACTTCAATATAAAGCGATGACCAAAGCAATTACATGTTCGAAGATAAAGCAATGGAAAAAACAATCACGTATGCCACAATAAAACGATTATAAAAGCAATCGCGCATACGAAGATAAAGCGATGATCAATGCAATCGTGTAACCTCAGATAAAACTATGGTTAAAGTAATCACGCATTCCTAAATAATGTGATGGTCAAAGCAATCACTTATGGCTCACTAGAGAGATGGTTAAAACAATCACGTATTCCAAGATAACGTGATGGAAATACCAATCGCCTAACGTTCTCTAAAGTGATTGAATTGTGAAGACAATTGCTTTAGCAATCACTTATTTAGTACTAAGGTGATGGTTTAACAATCATCTTTTCATAGATTATGCGATGACTTTGTATTTTTATGAATTAAAAAAATAAATATTCTTTTTCATGTTAGGTGATTGTTTATGCCATCACCTAAAATCTATGAGATAATACAACAACTTCTACCATCACTTAAAGTTTCAGTGACAAGGCTTTATGCAATGAAATCGGCGATTGTTTTGACCATCGCATATAGTCTAAGGCGATGGTTTTTTAGTATTGGCAATTGTTTTCAGCCATCACGTAAAAGCAATTTTCTAGTAGTGCAAACATTACTACCGCTATCGCTGAAATCGCCACTGCCGCGTCCAAGGCCAACGACCGGACTACTGCTCTTCTTCGCTAATTCCAAGAAGATGTGTGGACCCATTTTGGACAGATGAGACATGAGTTTACAGACGTCAAAATCAACGTTGAAGCTCAACGTGACGAATGTGTCCGGCTTTTCTCATCCCTCTTCTACGAGTTGTTCCATGCTATCACACTGCATCTCGGCAACAGCCGCCCACCTGTCCTCGAGCTCAACAACATAGCTCGCGACTCTGCTCATGACATAATGAATGCTCGGCGTGATCGTGATCTGGCCATCACGGAGGAGAAGCAAATGAAGTCTATCAACCAAATGCTCATGGAAGAGAACAACCGTCTTCGTGAAGAACTCGACTACCTTTCTCGTTCCACAAGACTTCCCACAGATGCCGATGACGAATACGTTCGAAGAACTGAAGAGCTAGAGAGACAACGAAGGGAGAAAGAAGCAGTAGACAATGGAAAAGGGAAACGACCTTGGTAAAATGTGTATCTGTTCTTCCCTTAACCTTTGTATTTATCCTATCTTTTGAAAACTCTGTAAACATTAAACTTCTCGTTTATAATACAGAAGATTATTTGTCTTTCAAAAATTGTCTTTTGTTTAAATTCTTGTTATTTCATTTCCTATATCTGCTTAGAATTTAAAACATTCAGTTTAAATTTATTTAAACTGATTGCTACTAATCTGTGTGTTGTTCTATGATTTCCTTACATTTTGTGCACATAGATTAGTCTTTACACTTGAGGTGCTCTACTGTTTGATAGAGGCATGTCTTCCGTTATAAAATTAAGAATTCTCTTAGACATGTTATTATCTATCACATAGTCGGTTATAGCCTCATTTGTAGTAATGATGATCAGATATAAATAGGAGGAGATTGTTGATACTTTTGTATTTAGATTTATATCTGCTCATACATTACACTAGTTTTATACATCAGTGGCTAATTGGGCTGTGTATCGATTAGCGTGACAACTGTGTATAGAACTTTGCCAAAGTATAGTTTTTATAGGACTTCACAGGTTCAGCGGAAGACATCTTCAAGGCTTCACTGGAAGACCTGCTTAAGCTTACAACGGCAGACCTTGTCTACACATAGTCAATCATGACGTGTCAAAGCAATTCTTATTGGATCAATTTAAGTTTATCCTTATCAAGTTTGAATTTAAATTGAGACATTCCCCGACATCTCGCACCCGAAAGCTTTCCAAAAGCAGAAGACTTTCGAGGTGAAAGAAGAGCAACAACTCTCACATATCTGACATCTAGAAAAAGAAAGGTTTCTCACTCGCATCAGTCATCTCTATACATCCACTCTCTGTGCAGAGATCTTCCCTCGTCATTTTTCATGCAGTTTGTATATTTAATTCCTTAACCCCCAAACACAAGTCAATATTTTGTACACGATCCATTGGGAATATTCTTTGTAATAGATCTAGTGGAAAACATAGTGCACTATTTAAATCCAAGGTTGACTGCCTTGGTGGTGGACGTAGCACTCCTTATAGTGTGAACCATCCCAAATACTTGTGTTAATTCCTTTACTGTTTGTCTACTTATTGAACTGCGTATTACTTTGTTTATCTTTATCCTTAACAGCAAACTTAAGTAACAAGTTAAGGTCTACCGGTAGTCCTTATCGGCAGACTTGAACCAGTTTCTTAGCAAGTCTTCCGCTACTTCAATCTTACTTATAGATTGTAAATGCTTGTCAAAGAACTTACTTGAAAAGTTTTTAAGTGTATAATAAGCTATTCAACCCCCCCTTCTAGCTTATTATTGTGCCTGTTGGGACCCACAATTGGTATCAGAGCTTGACTCTTTGAAAACTAGTTTTTCCAAGATTAAACTCTTGAGAGATTCGATCCAATGGCACAAACACACTACATGCTGCCCACATCAAATGCGAACCATGTCCCAATATTGGACGAAGGCCATTTCGATGTTTGGAAGGATAAGGTAATGTGTTTTATGAACTCAATTGACAACAGATTATGGAAGTGTGTTATTGCAGGACAACATGTACCAATGAAGGCCAACCTTCTAGCCTCCATCGCAGGGAATCCTGCAGAAGTTCCCAAAGAAGAATCAGAATGGACAGAGGACGACAGAAAACTGGTAGAGCTTGATAGTAAAGCAATCAATATCATTACTAGCTCTCTAGACATAAGCACATACCAGCAAGTGATCCGATGTACTACTGCAAAAGAGATGTGGGAAGCTCTTGTGGAATACTTGGAAGGAGACCAAGACACAAGAGATAACAGATAATACACATACATTCAGCAGTTTGACTCCTTCAAAAAGGATCCAAAGGAAACTTTGAGACAAGCATACGATCGCTTCAGTGAGGTAATTAATAGTTGCTTTTCTCTTGGTAAAACCTATGACAAAAAGGAAATGAACATGAGATTTCTAGGCTCTCTAGGTAGCTTATGGCATGTTAAGACCACTGCTATGAAAGAATCCAAAAACTTAAACGAGATGACTCTCTGTAGTCTCTACGCAAGTTTGAAGGTCTATGAGCTCGAAGTAAATCAGGCTCTAGAGCAAGACAAACAGTTCAGAACCGTGTCCTTGCCAGCCATGATCCAAGAAGAAACCACTGTTGAAAACAAACCTTCCACTTCCTCCAGTGAAAACAATTTTTTCTCAAATGAACAATTTGCTATGTTTGTAAAACGTTTTCAAAAATTTGCAAAATATGGAAGGAAGAACACACACCAACAGCCTTTTAGAAAGACTGGTGAAAGCTCATCTACAAAAGAGCTTTTGTGTTACAATTGTAGAAAACCTGGTCACTTTACCTCCAAATGTCCAAAGTCAAAATTTGAAGCATACCGAAGACCTACTTATAAAAAATTTCAAAAACAAAAGGGTATGTTGGCTGAAGACATTGAAGACAAACATGTTGCTACATGGTTTGAGACTGATTCAGAAGAGGAAGAGGATGATTGTGAGCAAGCTAACATATGCTTAATAGCTCATGATTCAGGTCCCACCTATGACTCTGAAAATGAAGTCGAAATCTCACCTAGTCCCTTGGATAAAAGTGAGATCAACAGTGAGAACTTCAGTAAGGAAGAACTTCTCAAGGATAATCAAGATATGCTTGAAGAGTTCAATTCCTTTAGAGTAGCCTATGTAAAACTTGCCAAGAACTGTGAGAAACTCACTGCTGAGAAATCTCTGATGGCAGCTGAGATTCAAACTCTCAATAGCTGTCAACAAGAAAGTATCAAGCTCAAAGGAGAAAACAAATTCCTTTGTGACAAAATTGAATGTCTAACTGAGCACATCAAAGGACTTGACCTAGAGAAAATTGCCTTGCAAAAGACAATTGACTCCTGGAACAGCTCCAAGGATGACTTCGAAGAAATCCTTTCAAGCCAAAAATCTTTTAAAGATAAATCTGGCATAGGATACTCGGATGAGCCCAGTATGACATTCACATCAGTCACAGAGAAAGGTGAATCCTCCGAGACTGCTAATGATATCTCCTTCTCTAAACAGACATTCGGAAACAAAGGGAAACAAGACCTTGGTTATTCAAGTGTTCCTTATGTTTACCCCAAGGCTCAGAAAGGGAAAGCCAAGATCATCGCTCGATGAGAAACCGAGAGAAGTAACGGTAGAGAAACTAAAGTCTGCCGGCAACAACTCTGCTAAGGCAAAGACTGCTGGCGGTAGACCTACTAAATCTCTACCGGTGACTATCAAGTTTGTCTATGAAACATGCAAGGCACCTGTACCTATTGAAAGTAAACTTAAAGGTATTAATTCTACTGAATCCTCCTAATAAGGTAATCAACAGACAAGCAAAAGCTAAGTCTGGTGGTAACATACCTAGGAAGATTCAAAAGAAACCAATTAAGTGTACCGTTAACAAGCAAGCTGAACCAAGAATGGATGTTAAGAAAAAGGATAATCATAATCACTCTTCAGCTAAAGCCACTGACAGTTCTCTATGGAACTTCCATTTATGTCATTCTTGCAATTGCCTAGGCCATCGGCCCCTGCTGCTAAGGTTCACTCCAAAATCTGAGAGACCTAGTTCTCTCAAGGTTAGGCAGGTATGGGTCCCAAAAGGTTGCTAATCCTTAGGACCCAAAAGAAAATAAAAGGGGACCTTGTTGCTTTAAATCTTTTTCAGGTATGCTTCATGGCTATAGACTCGAAAAACAAAGACATCTAGTACCTGGACAGTGGCTGCTCAAGACACATGACAGGAAACAGAAGTCTACTCACAGATATAGTTGAAGCCAAAGGTCCCACAGTAATATTCGGAGACAATGCAAGAGGAAAGACAATTGGGTGTGGCTCAATCACTAGAGGAAGTCTTTCCATCAACAAAGTCTCTCTAGTGAGGGGCTTAAAACACAATCTACTGAGCATATCCCAATTCTGCGACAAAGGATTAATCTGCCAATTCAACTCCAACCATTGCCTCATCAAAGACAGTGAATCCTGCTCTACAATACTGACCGGAAATAGACAAGGAAACGTCTATGTCGTGGACTTAAATCTTCTAGGGAGATTTTCCAATCTTTGCCTAGTTGCTAACAACGTTCGTGACAACAGTTGGCTATGACACAAATATCTCAGTCACCTCAACTTCAAGCACCTCTCCAAGCTCTCCAAAGATGGGCTTGTCAAAGGTCTACCTACATTGTCTGCTGATCATGACAGAAATTGTAAAGCTTGCCAGCTTGGAAAACTTTCCAAGTCTTCCTTCAAAAGAAAGTCTGTCTTGTCAACAAACAAACCTCTTCAACTTCTGCATATGGATCTCTTTGGACCAATCACTACAAGATTTACGGAGACAAGTATACACTTGTAGTAGTTGACGACTACTCTAGATTCACCTGGATTGAAACAATGACTTCAAAAGATGAGACATATGATCTAGTCACCGCTCTTTTCAGAAGACTTCAAACTCAAAAGTTTGAAGACATTAGTGACATAAGATCAGACAATGACACTGAATTCAAGAACAACGGTGTAGAAAGATACTGCGATGACCATGGGATCGGTCACAACTTCTCTGCTGCCGGAACTCCTCAACAAAATGGTGTAGCTGAACGGAAGAACAGAACACTGATTGAAGCAACAAGAACTATGCTAGCAGAAGCAAAACTTCCAAAGTACTTTTGCCGTCAACTCGCATGTTTTACCCGCAGCATCCACGGTAAACAAGTTTCATAACAAAACTCCATATGAAATATGGAGAGGAAGAGCCCCAAACATATGATTTTTTAAAATCTTCGGCTGTAAATGTTTTATTTTTCATAATGGAAAAGAATATAGAGGAAAATTTGATGCAAAATCAGGCGAAGGAATTTTTCTGGGGTATTCCAAACATTCAAAAGCATTTCGCATTTTCAGTAAAACTCATTTAAAAATCTTAGAATCTGTGCATGTTTCTTTTGATGAATATGAATTGTTAGAGCCTAGAAAGGCTCCAAATGTTGCTAATGATTCTGATAATGATGAGACAGGAACAAATACAACATCTACTTCCACTCCTCTTCAAAATCCTGCAACAGCAGACCCTTCCTGTACCGCCAACCCTTCACCGGCAGACTTCAACTCTGCCGATACCGATTCCAACTCTTCTGTTGACCCAGAACCCATCTCTTCTGTCTTACCCCAAACACCTTTGCAGATCTCTCATCCTTCTTGTTCACCAGAAAATGAAGGTTTCGAAGATCCTATCTCTTTTGAACCAGATTTTGGTGAATCTCCTTCTCAACTTACTCTAGAATTCTTAAGGGAAGAACCCACCAGAAGTGATATTCCCCCAACCATTATTGAAACAAGAGATCATCCTATTTCTCAAATCATCGGTGATCTCAACTCAGGAGTTCGTACGAGGAATAGAGTTCGAGATGAGACTATGTTTGCATTCACATTCGTATCAGAAATCGAGCCAAAGAAGATTGATGAAGCTATTGGAGATCATAACTGGATTGAAGCTATGCAAGAAGAGCTGAATCAGTTTGAAAGATGCAAAGTGTGGAGCTTAGTTCAAAGACCGACTGACCATCCAGTTATCGGCACCAAATGGGTTTACAGAAACAAAAGAGATGAAGATGGAAATGTCACCAGAAACAAAGCTAGATTGGTTGCTCAAGGCTACCGACAGGAAGAAGGAATTGACTTCGATGAAACATTTGCTCTTGTTGGTAGATTAGAGGCAATCAGACTCTTTCTAGCCTATGCCTCATTCATGGACTTCAAAGTGTATCAGATGGATGTGAAGAGTGCCTTTCTGAATGGTGATCTTCAAGAAACGGTATACGTTGAACGCTTCGGGGATTCTTCCACTCTTCTGCCTCAACGACAAGAGCTACAGTATTTTCTTGGCTGAAGAGTTCTACCAAAGAATGGAGCTCAGAAATAAAAATGCTCTGCGTGGACGGATTAGAGGCCGTCCTATCTCCATCACCGCCAAGATCATCTCCACCATTATTGGTGTGCATTACGGTGGTGCTCTTGAATCGACAATTGCTGAGGCTGATCATGCCTGGGAAGCAATGAGGGGAGTCGATACCCCAAGGGAACCTCAAGGGAAGATGCTGAGAAATCTCTTCCCATTGGACGTCTACTGCTCGAGCCACCTGATCGACAAGGGGCTGCTATTCGAAAGTGGTGCACACGATATGTTCACAGCACAACAGCTAAATCTTACAAGTGCCGTCTACCTTCAGACCCGTCTCAACTTCGGCACTATTGTCTTCAACGAACTCAAGTAGTGCGTGGAAAGAGTTAAGAACAACCCCACCTGCAAGCGGCCATTTGTTAGGTTGATTAACGCTCTCCTTCGAGACACAGAGAAGGTCAACTCTTCCATCAAGGAAGATGAGCTTATAATGGTGTCCAAGGACAAACAGCTGACCGCTTCGTTCTTCAACAAATATACAGAATACGAGAACAAGCGAAGGTTGCAGAAAGGTCTTCCGCCCGTCTCCATCGACAAAATTGCTAAGCCTATGCCAATCATAGTTACACGCTTCAACATGGAAGCGTATGAAGCGGCTAGCAAGACCTTCAAGAAGGCTTCTGTTACATTTGATGACCAAGTTGCTAAGACCCTCCATCAACAAGCCAAAGATCTGGCTGATGAGGCAGAGCAGCTATTACGATCCAAGCAGAAAGCCAAGGCCAAAAAGGCTCGAGCGGAAGAAGTAGCAACTGAGGAGCAGCAGGCTAAATGGATAAGGAAGGAGATGAAGGAAAGCCAAAAGGACAAGACTGCCGGGTGCTCTTCCTCTGCCGCCGGTACGTCTCCATCACCTTCCCCAGCCCAACCAACCCAAGCTCAACCAGCACCAGCCAAACCAACTCCCTCTTCTACCCAGCCTTCTCCTAAAACCAAGCGACCACCCTCATCTTCACCTGCACCCTCTCCTAAACCAAAACATAGGCGACTGCGTAAAACCTTTGAAGACCAGCCACCTGCAGATATTCCCGCCTCTACCGATAAAGCAGCTGAGCCCCCTATTCAGTTGCTAAGGAAGAAAAAGAGGTCTGCCGGCACCAAGTCCTCTACCGCCAGCCAACCCTCTACCGGCGCCCAACCCTCTACCGACACTCAAACCCCTACCGCTGAACAACCCTCTACCCTTAACCACCCCTCTACCGCCACACCAAGCCAACCTATTCCTACTGAGTCATCTACTCAGAGGACTTCACCCCCTCCGGAGGAGTCTATCCCTCAGGAGGAGCCTCACAGACAGGAGGAGCCTACCCAAACCCCTACCCCTCCTCCTTCACCCTTCAACTACTCTCCAAACCCATCTACCCCTATCTAACCTCATCCTACCCAAACCACCTCATCTACACCATCACAACCAACCCAACTCCCTCCTACCAAACCAATAGACTCTGCTGCTGCCAAATTCCTCTTTGAAATTTCCTCAGTAGTAGATCTATTCTCCCCAGATCAACCACTACCCCAACCACACCTTCGCAAACCCAAATCCCTCTTCTACCCTGCCCCCTCTTTCTGGTTCTCCACCGACCCTTTACCCGAATCCTCAATAGTCAGTGAAAATTCTGACACTGATATTGAGTTAGATTCTCCACCAACACCTCCTCCCTCCCCACTTCAAAACATCTCCTCTTCTACCAAAACCATTCCAACCCAAGACTCCACCTCTTCCGACTCCGTCACTCCGCCTCTCCAACAGCCCTTCCGGCCCTTGTCCCCTGAAGCTACCCCTTCTGCCGGTACCGCTCATATTCACATTGGCCAGGAACCTTCTTCCTCTCAGCCGGCCAATGTCGAAATTTTGTCTCGGCTGGACACTATCTATGAAAGACTAGGCGAACTAACAAAAGCATTACTACCGCTATCGCTGAAATCGCCACTGCCGCGTCCAAGGCCAACGACCGGACTGCTCTTCTTCGCCAATTCCAAGAAGATGTGTGGACCCGTTTTGGACATATGAGACAAGAGTTTACAGACGTCAAAATCAACGTTGAAGCTCAACGTGACGAATGTGTCCGGCTTTGCTCATCCCTCTTCTAAGAGTTGTTCCATGCTATCACACTGCATCTCGGCAACAGCCGCCCACCTGTCCTCGAGCTCAACAACATAGCTCGCGACTCTGCTCATGACATAATGAATGCTCGGCGTGATCGTGATCTGGCCATCACGGAGGAGAAGCAAATGAAGTCTATCAACCAAATGCTCATGGAAGAGAACAACCGTCTTCGTGAAGAACTCGACTACCGTTCTTGTTCCACAAGACTTCCCACAGATGCCGATGACGAATACGTTCGAAGAACTGAAGAGCTAGAGAGACAACGAAGGGAGAAAGAAGCAGTAGACAATGGAAAAGGGAAACGACCTTGGTAAAATGTGTATCTGTTCTTCCCTTAACCTTTGTATTTATCCTATCTTTTGCAAACTCTGTAAACATTAAACTTCTCGTTTATAATACAAAAGATTATTTGTCTTTCAAAAATTGTCTTTTGTTTAAATTCTTGTTATTTCATTTCCTATATATGCTTAGAATTTAAAACATTCAGTTTAAATTTATTTAAACTGATTGCTACTAATCTGTGTGTTGTTCTATGATTTCCTTACATTTTGTGCACATAGATTAGTCTTTACACTTGAGGTGCTCTACTGTTTGATAGAGGCATGTCTTCCGTTATAAAATTAAGAATTCTCTTAGACATGTTATTATCTATCACATAGTCGGTTATAGCCTCATTTGTAGTAATGATGATCAGATATAAATAGGAGGAGATTGTTGATACTTTTGTATTTAGATTTATATCTGCTCATACATTACACTAGTTTTATACATCAGTGGCTAATTGGGATGCGTATCGATTAGCGTGACAACTGTGTATAGAACTTTGCCAAAGTATAGTTTTTATAGGACTTCACAGGTTCAGCGGAAGACATCTTCAAGGCTTCACTGGAAGACCTGCTTAAGCTTACAACGGCAGACCTTGTCTACACATAGTCAATCATGACGTGTCCAGTCAAGCAATTCTTATTGGATCAATTTAAGTTTATCCTTATCAAGTTTGAATTTAAATTGAGACATTCCCTGACATCTCAGACCCGCCGAAAGCAGCTTTCCGAAAAGCAGGAAGACTTTCGTAGACTAAACAGTAAAAGCAGGAAAGAAGACTGTCACCTACTGTCTGTAACAACTCTCACATATCTGACATCTAGATTGCCCAACTTCCAGTCTCTGCAAAAGATCTCTGTACCCGTTCCCTGCTCGATATCTGTGAAGACGAAATTCTTGAAAGACAGCTCCATGCATTTAATGCATTCAACCTAATAGAGCTGTTAAGTCTTCGTCTTCTCCAACGGATCTCCAGAATGCTCCTGCTATAAATGCTGCCATTAAAGACTGAAGAAATACACTTGATGAAATGCTCTGAAAATCTACAACAACTCTAAGTCTTTATACTCAGTGCATTGAAGAGATCCTGAACAGATCAAGAAGTCCTCGTTAACAACAAGAAGTTGTGCATCAACATTTATTTTTGTACTTCTTGTTGTTTTCATTCTAAACTATTTTTCTGCACGAATTAAATATCCTGTTTGCACAGATATTTAATTCCTTAACCCCCAAACACAAGTCAATATTTTGTACACGATCCATTGGGAATATTCTTTGTAATAGATCTAGTGGAAAACATAGTGCACTATTTAAATCCAAGGTTGACTGCCTTGGTGGTGGACGTAGCACTCCTTATAGTGTGAACCATCCCAAAATACTTGTGTTAATTTCTTTAATGTTTGTTTACTGTTTGAACTATTTATTACTTTGTTTATCTTTAACCTTTATACAGCAGAACTTAAGTAACATGTCAAAGGTCTACCGGTAGTCCTTATCGGCAGACTTGAACCAGTTTCTTAGCAAGTCTTCCGCTACTTCAATCTTACTTATAGATTGTAAGTGCTTGTCAAAGAACTTACTTGAAAAGTTTTTAAGTGTATAATAAGCTATTCAACCCCCCCCTCTAGCTTATTATTGTGCCCGTTGGGACCCACACTTCGCATCAAAGCAAAAAAAAATGTGTGCAAGCAAAGCAAGAAAGAAAAAGAATATGCAAAAATGCAAGAAAAAAAATGCAAAAGAAAAGAAAAATGCAAAGAGCAGCGAGAAAAGAAAAGAAATGCAAAGAGCAGCAAAAGAAAATTTCCAGTTAAAGTTGGAAAAGCAAGCAAAAAGAAAATTTCCAACAAAAGTTGGAAAAGCAAGCAGCAAAAGAAAAATTTCCAGCAGAAGTTAGAAAAGAAAGCAGCAAAAGAAAATTTCCAGTAAAAATTGGAAAAGCAAGCAGAAAAGAAAATTTCCAGTAGAAGTTGGAAAAGCAAGCAAAAAGAAAATCTCCAGCAAAAGTTGGAAATGCAGCAAAAGGAGAAAATCCAGCAGAAGAAGCAGTAGAAGGCAATGGTAAGAAAAGGTAAAGTATTTACCCTCTCTTTGCATGAAAATTGTGTTCCACCATCGCATTCAATGAATGGTCTCCACCTTTGAGGATGCGATGCTTTCCTGCTTTATAGGAGTAGCATAGGATCATCTCCTCGCGGGGCGTAACCCCGGGACGAATGATCAACCCATGATGTGTTCCACCATCGCATTCAGTGAAGGGTCTCCACCTTTGAGGAAGCGATGCTTTCATGCTTTATAGGAGTAGCATAAAATCATCTCCTCGCGGGGCGTGACCCTGGGACGAATGATCAACCCATGATGTGTTCCACCATCGCATTCAGTGATGGGTCTCCACCTTTGAGGATGCGATGCTTTCCTGCTTTATAGGAGTAGCATAGGATCATCTCCTTGCGGGGCGTAACCCCGAGATGAATGATCAAAAATTTGAATCTTTGTTTAGCCTTTTCTGCGATGGGGCGTAGACCCCGGGCCAGCTAAAAGGCTATCGTGCTCCGACGAAGGACCCTGTCCTGAGGAGGCGATCTATCCCACCATCGTGTTCGGCAAAGGGTTCGGCCCTTTGAGGGTACGATGTTTGATCTGATTGTGTTCAGCCTTTTCTGCGAGGGGGGGGAGACCCCGGGCCAGCTAAAAGGCTATCGTGCTCCGACGACGGACCCTGTCCTAAGGAGGCGATCTATCTCACCATTGTGTTCGATAAAGGGTTCGACCCTTTGAGGATACGATGTTTGATCTTGGCATTCCACGCAGCGTTGTTTGTTTGCATCGGGCCGAACTACGTTTGGTCTGATTCCTTTTATTAAGGGATACGTAGGCAGCCTACTTCGGTAGGTCCGACCATCAGAGCACTTAATTTGCATATCTGATTAAAAACTACGATAACCTGCTATAACCGACTAAATATGTCTAGGATATGTGAGATTTGGTATGCATTATAAACTGTTGCATTATAATTGCAACCTGTTGCATTACTCCCCATTATAATTTCCACGAAATTAGAGAGTCTATTTCTTATCAACGATGTTCGTTTACTCGGTAAGCTGCGGGTTACCCGTAAACTCCATCGTTGAGGGGATTTGTAGACACCCCAATTTCGTACCCCTAGTATGCAACATTGACATGCGATATCAAGACCTGTTTAAACTTAACGAATGTCAAGTTACAGGGTTTAAAAATGCAAAAGACAAAGCAGGATGCGTAAAACAGTGAAATGCAAGAGCCATAGTGTCAAAAAAGAGGCTAAGTTTGAAGGCTAGGCGCTGCCACATACCTAAATGGGGGCAGTGCCCAGAACCTTAGGGTTCGGCGCCCAAGCCCCAACAGTGCTTTACGATTTGAGAATTAGTACAAGCTCTCAAGCGCGCGGTACAAGCTGATAAAGCACAAAGAAGAAATTTTAAAGACAACGTCGTCCCTCCACTCACCTATAAATAGAGGTGTCCGACTTCAGTTTTAGGGGCTGAGAATTTTTCTCACTTAAACGCTGTGCGTTTGTTTTACGCCGTAGAGAGCGATCGTGAGATAATGAGTTCCCTCATCCTATAAAGCCTCGAAGCTCTGCCAAATCTCCTCTAAACACAAAACCAACCGGTCAAAGTGAGTCTTATCCCCCCAGCTAGGATTCCACCCTAGTCCCTTGGTCCAAAAATCCCTAAAAGAGCAGTTGCTGCCCGAATCCAAAGGCCAAATCCGTTAGAAGCAAATAGTTGCTCTGCCCGATTTTCGCCAGCAGCAAGCAAACAACAGCAAAAACGCAAGCAGTTGCTCCGCCCGTGTGACGGTGCCCAGAAGAAACTTTCGGAAACAGTTATTCTGCCCGAACCGCAGCAACATCAAAAAGACTCCCTCTTCCGGAACGACAGAGCGAGCGCACCTAATACTCTTAAAGGTAAACCTTTAACGGTTTTTATATAAAAAAATGTTATTTTCATCCGGCCTTGTGCTGCCCGGATTTATGTAAAAAATAGCATTAAAAAGAGCCATTATTATGACAAAATATTTTTAAATGTATTTGTAATTACTAGAAGGAGGCAGTTGCAAGTCGGTAAATAATGTAAATACAGAATATATGTTTTCTTTTTAATGTTTTATTTCATTTGCTAGATAAATATAACAAAAAACATATTTTAGCCAAAAACTGTTTTGAGACCGAAAGGGCGAGTTGGGTGCCTAACACCTTCCCATCTCGTAACTTAGCCTCCGAACCCTTTTTACAAACTCTGGTTTATTTTTGGTTTTTCTTTATTTCTCCTTAAAATAAAGATGACGACTCTGTTAAAAACATTTTGGATCACAGAGAGGCCCGCAACATCATTTTCTTGCACTTTCCCGTTTTCTCCTAAACGAGGGACGATGAGAATGAAAAGGACGATACATTTCATGTATCTTTTTTTTCCCTAAACGAGGGAGGATGAGATATGGAGAGCCCAAAGTACTCATAGCGATCCAAAATAAGCCTAAGGTTATGGTGAGGCTCGCAACATCCTTTTTCTTGCACTTTCCCGTTTTCCCTTAAACAAGAGACGATGTGAATGAAAATGGTGATGCATTTTATGTGCCTTGTCTTCCCCTAAACAAGAGAGAGTGAGATACGGAGAAACCTCAGGTACTCATAATGACCTAAGACAATTTTCGAAAAGTCCATAGTGAGGCAGACGTGTTCCCACTCGCCCTCGCAACATCTTTTTTTTACACTTTTCTGTTTTCCCCTAAACAAGGGACGATGTGAATGAAAAGATTGATGCATTTTCTGTATCTTATTTTCCCCTAAACAAGGGAGGGTGAGATACGGAAAAATCCAAAGCTCTCATAATGGACCAAAAGCTCACGCAGGTGGCCGAGGCGTATTCAACGCGCTGTTTGGCAACATTCTTTTTGCACTCTTAATTTCGTCTTCCCCTAAACAATAGATGATGAATGGAAATAGTGATGTCCTTCCGCACGTCGTGTTCCTCTAAAAAAGGGAGCAAGGGGCGTGGGAGAAATCTTCCGGGGCACCCACAGGCATACGTGGATTGTGAGGATGCGCTGTTCACAGGTTGCTTTATTTTTTATTTTGAACCCTCAACTTTTAACATTGAGAGTAAAACCTTTCAACTTAATAAGGGTATTTTGGTATTTTCAATGATTTCCATCCAACATAATGGGAAGAAATGACTCGAGTGACCTTATTGAAAGTTGAAACCAAGTAGAGTGATTAAATTGAGAAAAAAAAAGTAGAGTGAGCTTAATGAATTTTGGCCGAAAGTAAGGTGACCAAATTGAGATTTAAACCATTAGTTTAAAACCCATATGTATGAAGCACATAATTAAAGTAAGGGTAAAATTATAATTGTACTACAAATGAAACTTTCAAATAAGACAATTTTATTTGAACGAACAAAAAAGAAAAACAAAACAATAATTTCAGGATGGAAGGATTATTATTAATGAGTTTTTTTGTTGCTATATATACAATGTTTGCTCAAACCAATATTTCCATTTCACAAGTCTATCTTTCAAAGATTACAGTAGTATCTTTTAAATGTTAAACATAGCACGTTAGTTTGCTAAACGTAGCATTTTTTTTAACTTGACTAAGTTGCCCTTGTTCCTATTTGTGATTATGAGAGCAATTGCCATTGTGTCCTTGTTGCAAATAACGATAAAAAAAAACATATATTTGAATATAAAATATTCGTATGAAAAAAATGTGAGTACATTGTTGCCATAAAATGTTTAATATTTCCATATTACAATTTACAATTATGTGAGTACACTGTTGAAAAAAACATTTTTTTTTTTTGTAATTTTCAAGAAAAAAATTATTTAAAAAGAAAACTTCATTTCAAGTTCTTGAAGTTTTCAATTTTTTTTAAGGGGGTGCCGGATTTTGAATAGGTCTGTTGTAAGATAGTCTTATGGATTCTAATTCGTAAAACAAAGCTTCAATCTCTCACACAATGAGTCGGATACATGGAGATTCGTCTTACAGAAAATAACTATAAGACTATCTTTCCTAATTTTTCCCCCAGATTTTTAGGGACAGCCATGCCTGGGGTAGGGGGTGCAGTTTTTTGGGCCGGCATATCTTCAAATTTTGTTTATTAATTATTTTAACACTTTCTGTTAAATTGTGTTACGCTTTGTTGGTTTCGTTAAGTTAGATAACATTTTTTTTTCTTGCGATACAATCTTAGCCTATGTAAAATTTGACGGAGGTCTAACAAAACTTAACGAGACCAAACATGCAGCATAATCTAGGCAATAGCCTTCATTTACTAGTAATGGCCTTTGGAATTTTTTTTTGATATTAATATTTTTGTTTTTTTTCCTCCCTATTTCCAAAAAGGAAGGTTGAAATCTTCTACCTCTGCTGGTGACTGTCTCTGCTGGTTCAAGAAATCCTTGTTTAAGTTTTCACCAGTTAATAATTACTAGAGTTATAATTCATTCATGGTTGGATGCTAAGAAGAGATGATAATAGTTTTATTGCATTTTCTCATGCTCATATCAAGCTTTCTGTACATGCATACAGCATACTCAAACACAGACACACACACACACACACACACACACACACACACACACACATATATATATATAGTCCTGGCATAGATTACAGTAATAATGCCTAAGTAGGTAGATATTAATTTCAAGCTTTTAGATAGACGTGATATTCCAATCTAACAATTATCATCTAGTAGGGAACCCACGCTACGTCATCCTCAGGAAGGAAATGGCAGATGGGTACGGTTCCTGGTTTGACCTTAAGCACTTGAAACGCTAAATGGTTCGGGTTCCATGTGGACAATGTCGCTGGATCTGTATGGCACACTGCAACAGCTTTAGCTTTCGTCCCATCGGCGCCCACCAACGAAACTATGTATGCTTTGGTTCCAACTGTTTTGTGGCAATGGAACACAGCATATGCATAGTTTTGCTTGTGGCAAACAACCGCTTTATCAGCTGCCAATTCCTTTGCTCCTGCAATGCTATATTTCTGCAACTGAGTTTCCTTGTTCACCTCTGTCGAGATTGCTTCGACTTTCTTCCCCAACTTGGAAGTGCTGAAATCTATCACTGATTCCAAAGATGTTGCACAGTACTTCTCCTCGCCTACGTTTCCCGTTTCCTCGCAGTCACTGATAGTTTTCTTTATCATTTCAGCTTCTGCTGAATTGGGCTTCAACGAAAACCGGTTCAAGATTTCTGGTAGTTTATTGGATGAGAAAGGTATTGATTCCGCTACCTGGCGAGGTAAGAAAGTAGATGCAGTGCTTGTAGTTTTAGTGAACTTCAAGTTCATCTTTGTGCCAATTGTGATGTCCTTTTCCAAGAAGAATAGAGCCGCATTTGGGTTATCCTTGAGCTGATTTTCTGTAGCAGGCGCAGCAGATAAATATATATTTGAGGCTGCTCCCGGTGTGGTGCTCTTTTCTTCCCCCAATTCTGAAAATTAACCAGTGGAATCATCATACAAACATTTTTCAAGACTAAGCCTATGATCATGAGATTTTGGATTTTGTAATTTGCTATATACTCTGCACTATCATGATCATGAGATTTGAGGGCCTCATGTTAAAACAAAGCTTGATCATTTTGGTTTTGTCTGTCTGTTTTGGTATTATTCATTCAATTTGTATTTGGTTTCTCGTTGATGGATCGTTCTAAAGATGAGGGGTTTGTAAAATGAAGAAGACTATAATTAAATGGTGGTGTTTTTAAAATCCATTTAGTAAAAAGAAAGTAAATCTCAAGGTTTATTGTAACTTTTGCAACCTAGGGGGGCTTTTGCGTATTTCTTTGGACTTAAGGTGGAAGTGGTTCATAATTTATGGAAAACTGATTGTTCAAAAGAGACGTGAATGAATTATATATCATAATCGATCACAAAAACTTGGGTAGGACGGCTTTGTAAATATATTTTGTGAGATGGATCTTTTTTAGTTCATCCATCATATGTTGGTGAATTAAGTTGTAAAAGGATGACTCTATCTTACGAACTAAAATCCATAAGACGTCTTACATCAGTTACATGAGACCTACTCGTAATCAATATAATTAAATCTATAATATATGTAAATAAGTCAAAGTTAGTCACGATGATTAAATAATAATTTAATAAAATAATTTAATTTTTATATTAGAATGTTAACTTAATTAGGAGACTATAGAATTATGTACTTACTTCGTTTCGGGCAAAGATTTCCCCTTTGAAAGTTAAATTTTTTAATAAAATGATATTTTTAGTAGTCTATTAGTAATAAAATGATACTTTCATGCCTTAATTTATAAGAATAAACTATTTAAGTGAAACATCCTAAAATAAAATAATAGATTTTTCTCCCGAAACGGATGGAGTATTATTTAAGATCATAATCCCTTCGTTCCTAAATTATTGTCACATTTGACTTTGTTTAAGTCAAACATACTGTTTTTCAAATAAAAATCATATATATATTTTCGAAATCTTAAAACACATATTTTGTACTACGAGTTACATATTTTATAATTTAAAAAAATATAAAAATAAAAGAAAAGTAACTATAAAACGATGTTACGACTTTATTTTCTACAATTAAGTAAACCCCATGTTAAAGATCAATAAAAAATGAAATTTAAAAGCCTAAATGACCTTTTTGCTTTATTTATTTTTTTCTGGGAGTGAGGGACTAAACAATTAGTTACAAAAATTTAATAATAAAAAAAATCATCATAATTCATAATTAATAATGTAATACGTACCAGTAGGGTGTAGTATATCTATGATAGCTTTAGGGATGCGAGAGTTTGGCAACACTGACTTCCAATATACCTCAGAAGTTAGAGCTGCATGACTTGCAACAAATGCAAGCTGAAAATCAAACAAACAAAATATGTCAATAGATATAAATGAAATATATATATATATACACATGGCTTTGAAGATTGTGGAGAATGTTGAACTCACGGAAAGAAAGGTGAGAAAGTGAAGGAGAGGGAACTCCATTGGAGGGGGACTAAATTGTAAATTAATTTCTTGAGAGAAGAGATTTATGAATAATATGATGGAAAGCCAAACAAAGCTTGGTTAACTTGGAGCAAGGAGAGAAGGGGTTGCAAGGATATTAATAAGGAAAGAGAAGTGTGTCATTCTAGAGGATTTGTACTAGCTAGAAAAAGTTAACACTTCACCTATATTGTCTATTTGGGTTTTATTATTTTCAACTGCCATTGTCCCAACCCAAACTTATGTGTCATTATGTCCCCGACCATTAAATGTTTGTTTGTCATTTTATTATTAATAAATTAATAAAAATGAATTTTTTTAAAAAAAATTAACTTTTAAACAAGACTCTTTGTCTAAAATGAAGAGAGTCCTTATCAACTTTATCTGCATTTTAGGAAAAAATATTGGCTCTATTTAAATACTTTTAATGCCTTTAGAAAACCATGTGATGTCAAATCAACATATTTTCCTTCTATTCTCTTGTCACACAGATAAAAAGGATTTTATAACCATGCTTATTGAATCTTTCTAAAAATAAAAAAGTCGAAAATTATTTTAAAACAATTTAAAGTAAAATGCGACACTTATTTAACAAACAAAGAAATAAAACACGTCATCAAATTCAAGACCTCTTATTAATCATAGAACACTACTTCAATTAGTAAAAATATTTAAAGATAACATGACACTATAAACACATATGAGATAGAAACAAGAAAAGAGAAAGATTTATGCGGTCATTGGTCAAAGATAGATCTGGCGGTTGGTGCAGTTACTATTAGTAGTAATTGTAAGTGTATGCTTGGCCCCAAAAATAGGCAGCCCACTTCCAAACCCAAAGACCCAACCCATTTACCTCCCCGATTTGACTTTCGGCTGGTGAGTTTGTTTTGGGAAAATCTTTGATTTTCCCAATCAACAGCCCCTTCCTTTTTCCTTTCAATCAGCCGCCTCCTTTCCTTGCTTGGGCCGAAAGCTTTGGTGATTGATTGGCCTCTTGAGTGCTATATATACTCCCTTCTCTCTGTCGTCTTTTGCAATGGACTATGCGAGCACAGTGAGATCCAAAACATCACAGTAGGCATATATATATCTCTCTCTCTCTATGTGTCTCTTTTTGAGCCGGTACATTGGGTATACACTTTGTGTATGTGTGTGTGAGCTTGAGATTACTGTGATTGAGAGTTCTGTGAGGGGGGGGTTTCGGGTTGTGGGATTTCTTGTTTGAAGGCTGGGTGGTATACACAGTTGGGTGAAATCCTTGGAACATTGTCCCTTCGGTAGTGAACTCTTGGGTTGGACTGTTATACTTTGTGTATAGGCAGTGGAGATTTGAGCCTAGGCAATCATAAGCCCTAGACAGATCGAGTTAGGCTCCGTTGAGCCGAGGATACTCATAGCACTAATTTTATTATTTATATTCACTACAAGAAATATGAGTATTTGGGACGGCAAAAAACCGTCCCAAATACTGTCAAAACCATCCAAAAGGTATTTGTAACGACATTGGGACATTTTTGGCTCACTCCCAAATACAAGGGTGCCAAATACATTTGTCTCGGGTCAAAACCGTCCCAAAAAGTATTTGGCACGGAAAAGGCGATGGTTTTGCGTGTCTGTGCCGATTGACAAGTATTGGCGACGCTTTTCAAAATGTCGTCCCAAAAAGGTATTGGGTACGGTTTTTCTTGCCCTCCCATTTACATTTGGCACGGTTTTTCCTCCCTCCCAATTACATTTGACACGGTTGTATTTGCCCTCCCAAATACATTTGGCACGATTGTATTTACCCTCCCAAATACATTTGGCACGATTTTGTGCGCCGTGCCAAAATACTTTTGACATAGTTTGTTTGATTCTTACATACATTTGGCACGGTTGATTATGCCCTACCAAAAGGTATTTGGGACGGTTGTGTCCTTCCTAATAACATTTCCACAATCATTTTTCTGATCTAAACAAACACTATAAGAAAAATACTAAGCCCACCATTTGGTGTGTTGTAATAATCAATCCACCATACATTATTAAAAAAAGAACAATTGCATTTCTTGAAAATACTCATACAAAGTTATAGTAGTTAATTAAGTGACAAACCCATATATTTCAGCATATCCAAATCAAAAGCATTACCACATGTACATATTCAAAAGAAAAACTACGAATTTGTATCAACATCTGCTTCAAAAACAAAAGTGTCATCCCTAGAATTTGCTAGCTTAAGTCATCCATCGGAGAATTGGTAAAGTTGATCTGAGCCTACAATAAAAATAATATAATAAGCAAAAATTACACAAAAAATTAACAACTCAATGAAAGGATGAGCACGATAAGGGTATACCTGCCCTACACTAGATCCAGAGCTGCCATTTCCGCCATTTATATCTGGACATGGTGACAATGGCAGTAGCCCATATACCTCCAATAAGCGTTGCATACGTTCCACCTTTTGAACACAAGTGTTGTAACAAGTTTTGCAGCTTAATATGATACCAGCATGAATGGTTTTTTAGATATTAAAAAGGAAAGTTCATCAGAAACTAATAGCTCTAGTGTTACATCAGTCCAAGAAAACTTGAACCTTGCTAAAGCTAGAGTTCAGGGGCCAAACATTGCTTTTGACTCAAGTTTGCCGAATAATATAGATAGCAAAGAGAAGGTTATCATGCTGACAAACAAATATGCACAAGACAATAATCAATTACAGACTGAGCTGCTTGCGTATTAGGAAGGAAGCAGTTAACAAACATGACTTTGGGATAGATTTTAAGTTTGAGTTCTCTAACATTTCAGAAGGTTCTGTACTGTCATCAGGACTAAAGGAATCATCTGGTTTGGTCGGTCAAAAAACTTATGGGAGTCACTGGATGCCTGACAAATTAGATTCAGCATCGTTGTCATCTTCTTTAAGCAAGAGAGAGTGTGCTAGCTCCCTTGTAAGAGATCATCCTACTTCAAGAAAAGAATATGCATGTACATTCGAATAGGTCTAACTGGGATCTGAACACTACCATAGATGCATAGGAGGGCTCAATTGGCGAGGCTGATATTCCATGGACTGTTTTGTTTTCTGGTTTAAATGAGATGGGTGGTGCACATGCTATTAAATCTTCTGCAAGCATGTGTGAAGTTGGTGATGTTAGAGGGAAGCACATTGTTGAAGCAGGGGAGCACAGTTCTAGTATACCCATATCTTCATCCTCTAGTCAGCAGTACAAGTCTGTGGATTCCCTCAGTTTAAGCCTTAGTAGTAATTTTTGTTAGCCAAATGTTAGGGCAGAAGACTCTGGTTTACCTGCTAAAATTGATTCACACAGTTTGTTGCCTAACTCAAATGCACATGGAGTGCTTGTTTCTAATGGGAACATGAATGCTATTGGTTGTTTGATAGTTAAATAAGAGCCGCGAGATGATACTTCCAAACATGACCATGTGGGGGGCTAGTGGCCCTCCTGCCAAACCTGACCATGCAATATTGGAGTTGATAATTTGTCTATTATCAACCCTCGTACAGTAGTTGAACCTAAATCTACATATGTATTTAGTAAGATATGATGAGATATAATTAAATCTAACTAATGCTTATTAATTTTTTCAGGTTCAACTATGTGGTAATGCAACTTTAGCAGTCTCCCACTTTCTCTACAAGTCTGGCCTGGTGAATTCTAAACACAACTGAGATTAAGATTAAGATTCAGAATTCTGACTGCTTAGGTGTGCAATGGCCTTGTGTATCGGAATCGACTGGGAAGTTAAATAACTGACTATAATTTCATCTTAGTTTTGTAATAATTTTCTTCTAAATATGCAAAAGACTAGTAGGAGACTTACTTGCTTCTTCAGATGTCAAAAGACCAGTTTCAGTCCTGGTGGTACAACATCAAGTTCTTAGGAAAAAAAATGAGATTAGTAGTAGCAAGTATTGGCCTTGAGTAACTACATACTAACTCGTGACCACTACATGAATCATTTTTCACCATACTGCTCTGTTCATTAATGGTTGGCAATTTAAAAGCGTGATTGCATCATAAGTACCCCACAAAATGATATCCAAAAGATTGGAATTTCATATTGATGGTAGACGTTTTTTATTAATTCCCCTCATGGCTGAAGCTAACTTACAAATTCGACTAGATATAGAGGTTTGTGCATAACATATTAGCATGGTTAGAGTTTGGAAGACCGCAACACAGATCCTGAGATGGAATTGGTAGCAGAGAAAAGCCAGTTGGAGAGCGAGATGAGACATTTCAAGAACCTTGAAAGCAACATCTATGCTATGCTTACAAGTTAGGAACATTTTCTATTTTTATCTTTCTTATTTTCCTCTAGATAGAATGATAGTTCAATAACATGAAAAAGAGTTTTGACTTCATTGTATATAATCTTTTGCCTTTCCCAAAAAATCAAAATCATTAGTTCTGCAACTCCCTTCATCCTAAAACAATACGGGCAGCTTAACTTTTTTGGCCATTTTAGCCCTTTTTTTAAATTTATATTTAATATATTTTTATTTAGTTACAGAAAAACCATAACCTCTAGAAACCACACTCAAATTACCAGTAAATTGAAAAGAAAAAAAATAATTTATTTCCTTGTCAAATATTTATCAAAAAAAGTAGTCAAATTAACCAAATAAATTAACGTGTCTTTCGATGTTTGGGACGAATGGAGTATTACCTTACTCATTGGACTCTTCTACATACCAAATGAGTCTATATATAAGGAGTCAAACCAGAGTAATTAAAAGAAAAGGAAGATAAAACATTGTTTTTCTCATTGACATTTCATTTGCTTCCCCTGTTACTAGCTCTTACAAGAAAATCTAAGTTGAGAGGTCAATCGCTGCTTTATATAAGTAAGCATGTGCTATGTGCTTATAAGAATACACTTACGGTGACAAAACTAAAAATACACACCAATACTATGTAAAAACGTAAACAGAACAAGAACCCAACTAACCTCAAAAATTTATGGCACTGTGCACAGGGGATTAATACGGGAATCGTGAGAATAGTTCCTCTACAATTTGAGAAAATCAACAATTTGTTAGAAATTAGGGCACAAATCAAGGAAGGAAAGAGATAGAGAGAAAGGTGTTTACCAAAGGAACCAAATCACACTAAGAGAGAGAGAGAGAGAGAGAGAGAGAGAAACGAAGTAGCAGCAAAAATCATTGTGCACAGAGGGGATTGATTTGGGAATAAAAAGAATCCACCTCACCAATTCGGGAAAATCAAGGATGAGTTAAATTCAGGGCATAAATAAGGGAAGGAGAGAGGTAGAAAGCGAAGAGTGAAAGAGGGACCAACGGAATTCCAAAGCAGCCACTAGAACACGAGTGCACGAGTAGAGAGATGGAGCCCTAGCAATGAAAATCGCAATAAGAGAGATGCAGTGGTGTCTATTTTGTGATGGTGGGAAAGAATAGCGGGAAACTGAAAATTGTGGGGTGAACATGCAGTGGTGTCTATTTTTTTTTGGATTCAAAGGGTATTATCTTAATTTATAATTGAGAATTTATTGTATCAATCATTCCAATCTCAAAACATCAGCAGTGCCATACTTGGTATTTGGGAAGGCTAGTACACAAGTGTGCCAAGTACGTTGGTATTTGGGAAGGCTAGTACAGAAGTGTGCCAATTAATTGGTATTTGGCACGGTTATTTTTACCTTGCCAAATAACATTATTTGGGACGGTTTTTTAACCCTCCCAAAAAAGGTGGGTCACAAATAGTCATTTTTCTTATAGTGATTGCTTTGTTATAAATTGTTTTTTGTAGGTGATACATTGCAATATACTTTGATATTATTAGTGGGTTATTTTCGACTTTGGTATATTGTAAGTTTACTGCCAAAGTCGAAGACGGGTTCTTTTCAAAGTCTCGTTATAATTTGGTGTGGCTCCGGTGTTCGTTTGATTCGGTAAAGTATCCTTAATTTTTGCGTTACAGTGGTATCAGAGCGTAGGCGGATTGAATCAAATTTTTGCGAGCTTTCTTTATTCCAAATTGGGTTTGTGACTTTGGTATTTTAATTATTCGCCTATTAATTGTGTTTCTTATTTGCTCTATTATTTTTTGCTTCAGATAATTTTTGCCCTTTGCCTATCTTTGTTGCATGCAAAATTAAAATGAGTGATTTTTGGTATAAACGTTAAATTGTAATTTTTTAGACTATGTCTACTTACACTTTGAAACCGTTTAATGGAAAATCTGATTTTTCAATTTGGCAACAAAAGATGAAAGGAATTTTGATAAAAGAAAAGTGTTTTTCTGCTATAACTCAGAAATTCAAAAAGGATGCATCTGAAGATGCTATACTTGAAATTGATGAATGTGCTTACTCGTCTATTATTTTGAACTTGACTGAATCTGTGATTCGTAAGTGTGGTAAACAATCGCATGCTAAAAATCTTTGGGATAAACTTGAGGAAATTTACTTTGAAAAGAATTTGCCTAACAAGACGTATCTTTTAGAAAAATTCTTTAGTTTTAAATTAGACCTCAATAAAGATATCGAAGATAATATTGATGCGTTTACCAAATTAGTTCAAGAAATAAAGCAAACGGGTGATGAGCACATAGATAACTATACTTCTATTGTCCTATTAAATGCTATACCTGAATCTTACTCTGATGTTAAGTATGCGATCAAATATGGTAGAGACCAGGTTAAATTTGATACGGTGATTAACGGGTTGAAGAGTAAGGAGTTAGATTTAAAGGCCAATAAGGGGAAGTCTAGTATGAATGAGGTTAATATGGTTAGGGGTAGAACTCTCCATAGGAATAATGGAAAATCTCATCAAAATCAAAATCAAGGTCAAAATCAAAATTCGGGCAAGAATAGAGGGAGAAGCAAAAGTAGGTCGAGCTCTAAGCAAAGACATAGAACGTGTTACAATTGTGGTGAAGTGGGCCATTTTAAAAAGGAGTGCCCTAATCCGAAAAGGAAAAATCAAAATTAAGAACAAAACCAAGGTGACTGCAACTTAGCTTCTAGTAGTAATGTTTCCGCTGATGTGTTTATGGTTATTGATTCTTGTGATAATGTTGTGAATTCTGTGCATTATGCTTGTGCTAGTGAATGACTTATAGATTCTGGTTGCACTTATCACATGACACCATTGAAATCATTGTTTACTACTTATAGAGAAGTTAATGTTGGTTATGTTTCTCTGGCTAATGAGAAAAGGTGTGATATTCTTGGTATTGGTGATATTGATTTGAAATGCAATTCTGGTTATGTTTTAACTTTGAAAAATGTGAGACATGTGCCTGAATTATGTAGCAATTTGATTTCATGTGCCTCGTTAGAAGATGATGGTTTAGAAGGAAAATGGGGTAAGGGTGTTATGAAAATACTAAAGGGTTCTTTAGTTATTGCAAAATGTGAAAAACGTCGAAACTTATATGTTTGCCATGCTTTGCCTATGTCTACTTCTGAGATTTATGCTAATGTCGTTAAGGAAGATAAAACGATGTTGTGGCATAAGAGACTAGGTCACATAAGTAATAAAGGGTTAGAAATTTTGCAAAAAACGGGTGTTTTTGGAAATGACAAATTTTCTGGTTTACCTTTTTGTGATACTTGTGTTAAGAGCAAACATCATAAAGTGAGTTTTCCACCCCCTTCCCTAGGTAAGCATTCTAGCAAGAAATTCCTTGACTACATACATGCCGATGTATGGGGGCCCTCTAGTGTGCCCACTCAAGGTGGCAATAGGTATTTTCTATCCATCATTGATGACTTTTCACGAAAAGTCTGGGTTTTCTTAATGAGACACAAATATGAGTCGTTTGAGAAATTTAAAACTTGGAAAGTTTTTATTGAAAATCAAACAGGAAAGAAAATCAAAATGCTTAGGACCGATAATGGATTAGAATTCTGTAATCATGAGTTTGATGAATTCTGTGGTACTCATGGTATTGGTCGACATAAAACTGTTCCCTATAACCCGCAACAGAATGGTGTTGCCGAACGTATGAATAGGACTCTTTTGGAAAGAGTGAGAGCTATGCTCAATACTTCGGGTCTCTCCAAACATTTTTGGGGAGAGGCAGTTGTAACTGCCGCCTATATCATCAATAGGTCCCCCTCTGTGCCTTTGCATGGTAGATGCCTTGAAGCGGTCTTTACGGGCAAAGAGATTGATATCTCGCATATGAGGGTGTTCGGTTGTGCGGCTTATGCACATCAAAGACATGACAAACTTGAACCTAGGGCGGCTAGGTGTGTGTTTTTAGGGTACCCGGAGGGTGTGAAGGGGTATAGACTTTGGTTAAAAGAGGAAAATGGTTTTAAGACCATAATTAGTAGGGATGTTGTCTTAAATGAACTTGAATTTCCTTGCTTGATTCCTGCTCAACCTATACCTGTTAATGATGTTCCCCCTTCCCCGGGCGGTGGAGCAACCCCATGTTATTGATGATGTGCCAACCGAAAGTGTGGAAATTGATCATGAGAATGTTGAAATTGAACACAATGAAGATAATGAAAATGTAGAGGATGAGCACGTCCCGGAAATAGAAACTCTAGATGACTACCAACTTGCTAGGGACCGACCTAGACGGGAAGTTAGGATACCATCTAGACTTAATGATTTTCATATGACATCTTTTGTGTTTAGTGTGTTTGATTCTCTTGACAATTGTGATGAATCTAAATCTTACCATGATGCTTTAAAGTCTCCTCATTCCACCAAGTGGTTAAATGCTATGAAAGATGAAATGAACTCGTTGCATGTTAACCAAACATGGACCTTGGTCCCTAAACCTAAAACATGTTCTCTTGTTGCCTGCAAATGGTTGTTTAAGGTTAAGACTGAGAATGAGAGTGTTAGATTTAAAGCACGGTTGGTTGCTAAAGGATTTACTCAAAAGGAGGGGATAGATTACAAAGAAATTTTTGCTCCGGTTGTCAAATTTACAACGGTAAGAGTCATGCTTGCTTTAGTTGCTCAGTTTAATAGGGAATTAAAACAAATGGATGTGAAAACAACGTTTTTACATGGTGACTTGGATGAAAATTTTTTCATGAGACAACCCGAAGGTTTTGTTGATAAGAGAAATCCTGACTATGTGTGTTTATTGAAAAAATCTTTGTATGGCTTAAAACAATCTCCTAGGATGTGGAACAAGAAGTTTGATATGTGCATGTTGTCTTTAAAATTCACTCGTAGCTCTTATGATCATTGCTTGTATTTTAAAGCCAACTCTTCTACTCTTGTGTTCCTATTGATTTATGTTGATGATATGCTAATTATCAGTCCTTGTATTAAATCAATTGAAGATGTGCAAAATTGTCTTAGTGAGAATTTTGACATGAAAGATCTAGGAGATACTAAAAAGATTTTGGGAATGAACATTGTTGATTCCTATAGTTCTAGATTTGGTCGAGTCATCTTCTGATTCTATTGTACAGTGGCTAAAAGGTCTGCGTACCGATTAGTGTGGCAACTGTCTTAGAATCAAAGTTGTTTAGAACCATTTAGTGTTAGTTTAGGCGCGGTTATGCAGGCTTCTACAACAACCTTGGAAGAACAGCAGACTTTGAAGTCTGCTCAAAGAGCGAAAAATCAAGAATAGCCAAATCATGAAATTATGACACGTATAGACCTATCTAGATATTTTTGAAAATATCCAGTCATAATGTCTTCATCAGATTTCACTTTAAAGAAGTCAACTCTACATCTTGACAACCGGTTCTCTGAAACCTGAAGTCTGAAGACATTACCCTTTTTGGCTAAGAAGACTTTCTAAGCTGCAGCGCCTGCAATTTGAAACCTTACTCTATTTGGGAATGTCTTCTCTGCACACACTGCATCTCTGATGACTGTGGCTCTTACATCTCCCAAAGCGCCGAATTGCATTCAATGCAATAGAACGTTGGACACAGTTATCTCTGCCTCAGTCCAACGGTCCAAAAGATCTCTCTGGTATTTATTCAAGTTTTGAAGATCTGAAGAAACAACTCTTGCGCATTAACACTCAAGCTTCATCTTTAACACTCAAGCATTCAAGAGATCAAAGGACAAGAACTAACACTTCACCAAACTCCTTGAAGCTGCAGATCTGCCAGTCTTAAATTTATTTCAGCTTCATCTAGTTTGTCTTTAAAATCTGTTCTTTACTTTAGCACGTGTGAGAACAATTAATCCTTGATTGTTTCTCTCACCTTTATACACTTGGTTAAAAACTTATTTTGTACACGATCCATTAGAGATCTTACTCATAAACCTAGTGGATAAACAAGTGCACTTTTAAAATCCAAAGCTAACCACTTTGGTAGAGGACGTAGTACTATTCACAGTACGAACCACTTCAAAACGCTGTGTTCTGTTTGATTTGTTCTTATAGTTTCTATTAACTGCTCATACTGATTAAGAACCTCTTAGAATGCACTACTTAAGAACTCTATTCAAGATGTAATCTATTCTGTTTCCCTTTACTTAACGTTTCTAGTTAAATCATTTTAAGAAATCATTAAGAAGCGTTTACGAAATTTTTTTATAAAAACATAACTAGGCTATTCAACCCCCCCCCCTTCTAGCCTATATTGAGCCTATTTTGGGACCAACAATTGGTATCAGAGCTTAATTCTTTGAAAATTCATTTTTCCAAGCTTAACCTCTTGTGAATAGATCCTATGGCTCACTATATGCTGCCTACTTCGAACACCAGCCATGTCCCAATATTGGACGAAGGCCACTTCGAAGTCTGGAAAGATAAAGTTATGAGATATATGAACTCCATTGACAATCGTTTGTGGCAATGTGTTCTAATAGGTCCTTATATTCCAATGAAACCCAACCTACTTGCCGAAGTAGCCAGTGGACCTCCCGAGATACCTAAATCCATGAACGAATGGACAGATGAAGAAAGGAGGCTCGTTGAACTCGACAGTAAAACTATTCACATCATATCTAGCTCTGTCGACACAAGCACATATCAACAGATCATCCGATGCAAAACTGCCAAGGAAATGTGGGAAGCCTTGGTGGAATATCTTGAAGGGGATCTGCCCACCAGAGACAACAGAAAGTATAACTACATTCAACAATTCGATTCCTTGAGAAAAGATCCTAAGGAGACTACGACAAGCCTACGGATGATTTTGTGAGGTAGTAAACAGTTTTTATTCCTTAGGAAAAGAATCTAATGTTAAGGAAGTAAATATGAGATTTTTAGCTTCTCTAGGAAGTTTGTGGCATGTTAAAACCACTGCTATAAAAGAGTCCAAAGACTTGAACTCCATGCACCTCAGAAGTTTGTATGCGAGTTTAACCGTCTATGAGCAAGAATTGCTTCAAGCTCAAGAAAAGGACAAACATTTTAAACTTCCTTCTTTTTCTGCTATCTCTCAGGAAATTCCTGCCCAAGAAAATAAACCATCTACTTCTTCAAATGAGAATGAAATTCTCTCTGACGAGCAATTTGCCATGTTCATTAAGAAGTTTCAAAAGTTCTCAAAATTTAACAAAAGGAAGGAAGCAAACCAGCAGACTTTCAGAAAGTCTGCTGAAAACTCACACAACAATGAGTTAGTTTGCTACAATTGCAGGAAGCCTGGTCACTTTGCTTCTAAATGTCCTAAGCCAAAATATGAAGCCTATAAAAGGAGACCATCTAAATCATTTTCTAAACATAGAGGTCTACTGGCTGAGGACTTAGAAGAAAATCATGTATCTACTTGGTTTGAAACTGATTCTGATGAGGATGATAGTGATGACTCACCCGAGCAGGCACACATTTGCCTCGTTGCTCTAGAGTCACCTCCCACCTATGACTCAGATAGTGAAGTTAAATACTCTCCTTTCCAAGCTAACATTGAACAATCTTCTGAAACCTGGGCTAGGATTCTTGGGAAGTCGAGTCCTCAACATAAAAACTAAATATCGGAGCTAGATTCTCTTAAAGCACTACGGGTGCAACTAGTCTCTAGCAGGGAAAATGAACATTTTAAAGTGAATAGTAATGTTCCTGCACAATATCAAAAACTTGACAAGGGTAAAGAAGGAATTGGTACTCCTTATAAATACCCTAAGGTTCAAATTATCAAAAACAGTGAAGCTTTGAAAGCAAAACAATCATCTGCCGGAGAGAAACACGCTAAAGGTGGTGCAGACTCTCAGCGACCCTCCACCAAAGACACCTCGCGAAAGCAAAGCTGCTGTTGTTTGTTTCGAGGCCTACGAAAAGTCTGCTCAAACCTATCAGAATTCATCAACAGACTGCTACGGAAATGGTGCTTCTATTGCTACTGAATGTTGATACCAAGCTTAAAGGCAAAATGTATGAGGTATCGAAATCTACTACCGGCAAGTACTCTTTTTCGCTAAAGCAAAGCTGGCTTGCATGCACTCAAGAAGCCTCACACAGATGCCCCTAAGCTTGCTGCTAACAAGACTGCTAAATCAAAAGCTGCTGTTAAGGAAAATGTTCAAAAACCTTTCAATACCCAGCATGATCAATTAGACTTCTGTAATTTCCATCACTGTACCTTTTGCAAATGTCTTGGCCACTTGGTCCATGAATGTCTCTTGAAATCCATCATGAAGCTTCTTCTTTGGATCCCCTATTCCAAAAATCGAGCAAGTATGGGTTCCAAAATACGCTAACCATTTGGACCCATAAGAAAAATAAAAGGGACCATGATTTTCTTACCTTTACATCTCGAGGTGTGCTTCATGGTCGCTTCAAGTTCGAAAAGAAAGATGTATGGTATCTAGATAGTGGCTGCTCAAGACATATGACCGGAGAATCCTGCCTTCTCTTTAACATCTCTGAAGCAGAAGGTCCTCCAGTCATCGTTGGAGACAATGCTAAAGGAAGAACAATTGGCTACGGATCCATCATTCGAGGAAATCTCTCCATTGGAAAAGTCTCTCTAGTAGAAGGCTTTGAAACATAATCTTTTGAGTATTTCTCAATTCTGTGACAAAGGACTTATCTGTCAATTCTCCTCAAGCATGTCTTGATATCAAGGATCCGGTCTCTGCTCAATCTTGGTAATTGGACATAGACAAGGGAATGTCTATGTGATTGATTTGAATACACGGCAAGACGCTAACCTATGTCTTGTGGCAAACTGCTTTCAAGACAAAAGCTGGTTTGTGGCATAAAAGACTCAGCCATTTGAACTTCAAATATCGTCTAAGCTATCCAAATGGTCTAGTTAAAGGATTGCCAAGGTCTCTGTGATCATGATCGTGCTTGCAAAGCTTGTCAACTGGGAAAGCTCTCAAAAACGTCTTTCAAAAGCAAACCAGGACTCTCAACATCGAGACCTCTGCAACTTCTCCACATGGATCTCTTCGGACCAGTCACTACTATTAGCTTTGGTGGTCACAGATACACGCTAGTAGTAGTAGATGATTATACAAGATATACTTGGACAGAGATGATGTCTTCTAAAGACCACACATACGATCTTCTCACGGCTTTGTTCGGAAGGCTGCCAACAAAAGCTTCGATGAAATCGGTGATGTTCGATCGGACAATGTGCTGAGTTCACAAATAATGGAATAGCAAAGTTGTGATGATCACGGTATTGGTCACAACTTCTCTGTGATGGACACCACAGCGAATGGTGTAGGCGAAAGAAAAGAGAACACTTATCGGCGCTAAAACTATGCTTTTGAAGCAAAGCTACCCAAACATTTACAGGCGGGTCAACACGGCTTGCTTCACTTGAATCGATCTTTGATCAACAAATTTCACGGTAAAACACCCTATGAATTTTGGAGAGGTAAAGCCCCAAACATTGGATTTTTTAAAATCTTCGGTTGCAAATGTTTCATAGTCTACAATGGTAATGACTACAGAAGCAAATTTGATAACAAAGCCGATGAAGGTGTAAGGCTATGCTTTACACTCCAAGGCTTACAGGGGTTTTCAACAAAAGATCATTAAAAATAGTTGAATACGTTCATGTCTCATTTGATGAATTTGATTTATTAGAGCCACACGTGGCTCCAAATGTTCTTGATGATTTGTTAATGTTGAGGCAGTACCTCCCAACCATCATCCTCTCATATACCTAATCCATCACCGGCAACTAAATCAATTATCACGACCATCATTTCATATCAAATGGGTCACGAAGACTTCAACCACCGAAACTCAAACCGAGAACCTATGTTTACGAACACAGAAAATCCTCTTCCTCAACTTACCTTTGAATCAAATTACGAACAAAATACTCATCAAGACACGGTGATCTTCCTTCTAGTCCTCCTACGAACCTTGTCATGAAGAAACAGCGGCAAATCATCACATTCTGGCATCGCGAGAACATGTAAAGACCATCAATCTCAAATCATTGGTGACATTCATGTTGGAGTCGGACGAGAAGATCTTCCAAAATGAATGTATGTTACGTCTTTGCATTCCTTTCGAGAAGATGAGCCAAAGAAGATGACTGAAGCTCTTATTGGTAAGCCATGCAAGAAGAATTTCAATAATTGAACGATGCCAAGTATGGAAGCTAGTCCCAAAACCCTCGCCGATCATACCGTCATTGGCACAAAATGGGTGTTCGAAACAAGAAGGATGAGGATGGGAACATCATTAGAAACAAAGCAAGACTTGTTGCACAAGGATATCGCCAAGAAGAAGGAATCGACTACGATGAAACGTTGCTCCAGTGCAAGACTGAAGCTATCGTAATCTTTTTAGCCTATGCTACATACAAGGACTTCAGGATATATCAAATGGACGTCAAGAGCGCATTTCTAAATGGTGATCTTCAAGAAACGGCTTATGTCGCTCAACCTCCAAAGCCGAAAAGGAAAAGAGACTCATGTCTACAAGCAAGAAGGCTCTATGGTCTTAAGCAAGCCCCCTGCCCAGTATGAAACTCTATCCAAATTTTTTAGTAACAAGGATTTGTGCGAGGAAAGATAGACACCACTCTTCATTCTCAAGCACAAAAGGACACTCGCTGTGCAAATTTATGTTGATGATATTATCTTCTGTCTACCAATGAGAAGTCAAGAAGTTTATCTCAAAACACTCATGATGAAAATTTCAAATGAAAAGAACTCACATTCTTCTTGGGTCTTCAAATTCAACAATCCAACAAAGGAATATTCATCACCAATCCAAGTATGCTAAAGATCTTGTCAAAAGTTTGGATTGGAAACAAAGAAACACCTTCGACACAACCAATGGCCGCAAACTTACAAAAAGACTTACAAGAAAGAAAGTTGATATCGTGCACTATGGGGATAATCTATCTCAAATAGACCGACATAGTGTATATGTGGGGGTATGTGCTAGATTTCAAGCTGCACTCGTGAGTCACATCTTCTTGCCAAAAGAATCATTAAGTATGTATCGATACCACAAACTTAGGTATTCTCGGGATCAAAGGGAATCTTCAACTTAGTTGGGCCAGATGTCGACTATGTTTGGTTGCCAAGTCGACATAAAAAGCACCAAGTGGAACTTGTCAATTTCTAGGATACGCACTTGTCTCTTGGGCTAGCAAGAAACAAGCATCGGTTTCCAACTCCACCATCAAATAGTAATACTACCGCCGTAGGCTGGTGTCAACCGCCCGATCAAACAACAACAGATTGGTGGATTACGACATCAAAGTAGCGGTGCCCAATCATGTGTGATAACACGCCGCAATCTCGATCACTTACAATCTGTGAAGCATTCCAAGACAAAGCATATCGATGTTCGATATCATTTTCTAAGGGACAAATGAAAAAGAAAACATTAGATGAAGTACATTTAACCGAACATCAATGGCGGATATCTTTATGAAAGTACTAGAAGTTGCATAAAAGCTGTTTTATCTCTGGGAGAGCTTGGTATGCTTGACCCAAACCGCTTTTAATATTAATTCTAATTGATGTGGACCA
>CM028377.1:26566872-26732932 GCA_013146195.2 Codonopsis lanceolata | reverse complement strand
TGCACCCCTTCCGGTTCGGCCAGTTGTTTGGGAGTTGTTCGGGGTGTGTTTTAGACTTGTTTTGAGTTGGGTTAGACCTTAGGATGGTTGCCCATAAGTTTGGGATCATTTAGATCAAGTTTAGACCAAGTTTGGAGGTTCAGAGCCAGGCGCCGCATGGGATGGAGCAGCGCCCGCCTCGTATATCGAGAGCAACCTTGTGGTGGAAGGAGTGCGGCCGGATGGAGAAGGCTGAGGCGCCCGCCTCAACCCCGAAGTCGTTACGAATTCTTTCCCTGCTTTTGATTTTTGGTGTGAAATACCTATTCTACCCCTATTTTAACCCCTCCCTTGCTTTGTCCACAAACTAGGGAAGGGTAGAATCGCCTTTCCTAACCCCTTTATAATCTAATTTCCTCCTCCTCCTCCCTCATTTTCTTCTTCAACCGTGAGTTTTAGAGAGAGAGGAGAAGGAGCTTCCTGGGAGATCTGTCGATTCCCTGAGTTCCTGCCATCTGATTGTCGAGCGTGACCGCCATCGCCAAGCCCCCGAGTGTAGTCTTTCCCTCGGTTTGTCTTCCACATCCCAGAAGTTTGTGGCTCGATTGAGGTACGTTACTTAAGCCCTAGTTTCTCTCTCTACAAGCATCTTGATGATTAATTGTTAGAAACTTATTCCTTGTGATTTATTGATGCTATACATGTCAAAATGATATGTTTCCATGAATATCGATAGATTTGGTTGTGGTTAAAACCGAATGGGTTTATTGTGTATATTGGAATTCTTATGATTTAAGATTTATTGTTGTTGGGTTAGAAACCCTGATAAATTGAATAACTGCCCGAAATAGAAAATTGGAACTTGTAGTTGACCCAAATGAAGTCAATTAATTATAAAATTTGTTATTCGAATCTTAGGATAAATTCCTATATCTCCTTGTATTCATTGAATCTCAATCGCGAAAATTATGAGAATTGAGTTCGGGTGAGACTAAATTGTTAATAAGATTGATTCTTGGCTTAGACTCTAATTGAGTCTCTTGAATGATGATTGAAAGTGAAACTATCGCTAATCCTTGGGTGGTTTATGTGGTGAATCGAGAATCGCAAACGAATGACGACGTTTTGAATGGGTTCAATTATTTAACTAGAACCAATAATACTATTGGACTCTTAATGAAGTCCCAAGATTGGTAGGAATGTAATATATGACTTTACTTGGGAACCTTGTTACCTCCTTGGAAAATCCGGGATTTCTTCGTGACCATTCTTCCTTAGGGAGGATATTCGAACCGTGTGTGCCTTAGTAACCCTATGATGAGTATCTTGAGTTGTTGTAAAAGATGACCCAATAGTCGCCTATGTGTGGTAACGGACTTATGAAATACCATAACATGGTTAATTGATGAACCTTGAGAAATCTTCGCCTCCGTTTCTTCCGTAAGGCATACTTAATCTTTAGTTCTTTAAAGGGAACCTCGAGAGAATTTTATAAGGTCATATATATTATGATTTTATAGAACTAAGCTTGATAAGATTGGTTTGTGAATGATGCAAGAACTTCTATGTCTACTTGAGATTATGATCTTAAGCACAATGTGTGTCTTATCGTCACACTTATCTTCCTATTGAGTATCAACGTCGTGATTTTTACGATTCTAGTAACAAATGGAATTTTGAACTTGAATTTGATCTAAACCCCGTTGGGACAATAATCAACTTAGGTTTCCCGCCTTTTATACTTGACTTAGTAAATTTGAGCTAAGGTTCCTAAATGGAACGAGAACTTAACCCCGCCAGAAACAAGAACCTAGAAAGGAGTCTTGAACACATATAGTGTTCAAACTCTATTTGACCGAATTATAGAAATGACTCGACGAAGTCGATACTAATGAGTCCTTTAACAATACCGACTCCACGATAACCCCCTCCAATGCTTGAAACTGCTTAACTAGAATACTAGTTTCGAGATTCTTAATTTAATACATGCTCATGCTTGATTTCTAGTCAAAGGAATAACATGCCCACCGACTTGAATGAGACCGCTATTAATGGTGTTCGCCTTGTTGATTTCTTAAATAAGTAAACAAGATTTCTTGTTTTTCCCCCGGTAAGTCCAAATTGCCTTGCTTGTCTTACCTGTCTTGTCTTGCCTCTGCCTTGCCTCTGCCTTGCCTTGTCTTACCTGCCTTGTCTTGCCTGTCTTGCCTGGCCTTGCTTGTCTGCCTTGTCCTGTCTGACTTGTCTTCCCCGGCTTCTGACTTATTTACCTTTACCTAATCATGAGATTCGTGATAGTGATGAGTTGCCGAACTAAAACGCAAACCCTCCATTCTTGATCACTTTGGAGAAGAGTACCTTGTGTAACCATTATGGGCGCTTGAATAATACTATCCCGGGTCGATGTACTATCTCGCACATGCAACAAAGATGTTCCCCTGTCAGCTTATCTTGCAGAGCTACATGGCGGTACCGTTATATCCTATCCCCTTATATGTGATTTCTTCTAGCATTTGTGAAAACAAAGTGCTATCCCGAATATGTAAACTAAATGCTTATATATATATTTGTTTTGATCGCTTGGCTTTCGTGGATAGGCCCGTGAATTGTATGATGCGTATATACGTAGATATGCATACTCCTACTTGATTTCCCCCTGATTACCTGCATATGTATATATATGTAGATATACATACTCTTACTTGATTTACCCTGATTGTCTTCGTATGTATATAATTGTAGATATGCATATCCTTACATGATAAACTTCCACTATCGAATTGCTTGGTACATAAATGAATTTACATACCACACTTGATAATCCTATGAGGGACTTGGTACATGTATATTTATAAATTGTGCATACTTCTATTTAATTATTCTATGAGAGGCTTGGGATGTCCTACGAATAGATATACATCCATAATCATGATTATTCTTGTGCCTTGCTTCCTGACTTGTTTGACTGTTTGTGAACAGGGGGTTCACCCTGATTCATCTCGGTAGTCTGGTAAAGGACCGGTTTTCATACAAGATAACCCCGACTTATTCGGGTCTTCGCCGTAAACAATATCATTTCCTTTGGCAATATTCAATTTATGTTTTATTGTTTAGTAGTAACGTACTGGGTCATTATGACTCACCCCGTACTTTGTTTTCTAGTTGCAGTTCGGAAGTCGTGTTGAGGACGTATAGTACGTGACTGTAGCAGACCCCAGTTGATCGATGGCTCGAGCTTAGTACGCGTGTCCGTGATTGTAACAGTCTATTTCCGAGTAGTAACTTGTGTACTCCTATCTCTCTAGCATCCTTGGCTTGTATCATATTTACTATTCTTGTGAGCTCGTTGTATTGTAAAGTTAATTAGACTTTACAGTCGGGTAGAATAATTGGGTTTTGATTTGGTTCTCCCTTGGGCCGACGTGTTGTGTCGTTGCCCATAGCTTTGGTTTTTATTTTCTGTTGTCTCCCAAGCACGCTGTGGCTTTGGGGCTTTTCTCTATCCTAGTTATTATTTATTATTGTTGGTTAACCCCGGTATGCTTTAGCCGTGGGTATGTGTTATATCGTTGGTCCTTGCACGTAACGCCGGTAGCCGATGGGTTGTCCAAATACCGCAATGTTGCGGCACGCGAAGTTTCGCTTTTCTCCCCATCGTGAGATTTATGTCTCTTAGTATCCTTGGTCTTGGTTTCGAACTTCATAGCTCGGAACTACCTTTCCTTGTCGCCAAACTCATCGAATTTTGTAAACCCGTATTTTTAGTACGGCTTCTTGTTCTTGTCTAGAGCTTGTTAGCTCGAATGTCCGACTTGCACTATTATTTTATAAGTGCTTGTTCTCTTCCTGCCTTGCCCTAGCGACGCGACATTGGGATTCCGTTCCGGAATCCGGGTCGGGTCGCTACAGCCGAAGTCTTCTTTCGAAGCCTATGAAGTCTAAAAAACTATTCTAAAGGCAAAGTTTTATACACAGTTTCCACGCTAACTGGTATGCAGCCCATTTAGCCACTAAGTATAAAACCTATAGTAATGAATGAGCATATGCACATTAAGATATAGTGAGAAACAACAATCTCCTCCTATTTGCATCTGGTCATCATTACTTACAAGCGAGGGCTATGAAATCTTAAGGATAGATAATAGCATGTTTGAAAATACTTTTAAGCTTTATAACAGCAGACATGCCCTTGACAAAAAGAGCACCTCAAATGTAACAGCTAATCTAAGTGCTTACAACAGAAGAGATTTAAAGAACAAGCACAAGGATTACAGTAAACAGTTTAAATAAATTTAAACTGGATGCTTAAATTCCAAGAAAATAAGTGAATTTAAATAACATGAAATTTAAACAGTAGACATTTTTGAAAAGAATGAACTTCTGTATTTCAAACAAGAAGTTTAATAGTTACAGAGTTTTTCAAAAAAAGATAGATACAAAGGATAATGATTTTAAAAGATACAAGTTACCATGGCCTTTTTCCTTTTCCTTTGGCTGCTCTGTCAGCTGCTTCTCTTTCTCGGCGTAGGCGCTCAAGTTCTTCAACTCTTCAGGTGTACTTTTCATGAGCAAAGTAGAACACACTCGTTGCGTTAAGCCTCCATGTTGATCTTCCGATCGGTAGACTCATGCCTCATTTCTCCAAATTTGGTCCAAACATCCTCTTGAAACTATCGGAGGATGGTAGCATTCCAGGCAGCAGCTTTGGATGATTCAGTAGCAATCTCAACAACAGCCATGGCGATACTGGTTAATTCTCTAAGCCTGTTATATATGGCATCCAATCTACTCAAGATTTCGTCGTTGCACAGGGAGGATGGAAAGTGGTCGAGGTCTACTTGAATGGGCTCAGTAGCAGCAGCAGACGAGGTGGTATCAGCAGCAAGAGTAGGACGGAAGGGCTACTGGAGGGGTGGAGTGGTAGAGGTTGAAGTTGAAAAGGATCGGGTGTGGGGAATGTGTGGGTAAATGGGGAGAAATTGGCTTGAGGTGGGGATGAAGGAGGGGTTGGGGGTATTTCAATATTTGTGTCTGAATGATCACAAATAATTGAAGGGGTTAGGTTGGGGTTAGGTTGGGGTTAGGTTGAGAACCAAAAGGAAAGAGGGGTATAGAAAAAGTCTTCTAGTCTCATTGGTTGAGGTTCTGGTGGATGGGGAGTAGGCTTTGGGAAGAGGTATGCTACTGACGAAAGTTCAAAGATGAACTTTGTAGCAGCAGCGGAAAGGATGGGTGGAAACCAGGGGTGACGATGTAAGGAATGGGTTGGTTTCGTTCGGATGATGAAGAAGGATTGGTTTGGGTAGGAGTGGGTGAAGGGGGAGTGGATGGGTTTGGTGAGTAGTTGAAGGGAAAAGGGGTGTGTGGGTAGGTGAATTGGTAGGCTCCTCCTAAGAACTAGAGTCCTCAAGAGTTATGGGCTCCTCCGGAGGGCTTGGCTTCTCTTGAGTAAATGGCTCGGTAGGAATGGGTGAAGAAGGGGTAGAAGGTGGGTTGCCAGCAGACTTCCCTTTCTGCCTCAGCAGATGGATAGGAGATCCAGAAGCTTCATCAGCAAAGATGAGAGGGTCTAATAACCTTCATACATAATTTTCTAATTCAAAAAATATCAATAGAATATTTAGTCACCGTCCTCATAAACAGCATAGAATTATTTTTTTCTATTTTAATTTTTTTTAATCAATAGAATTTATGGTTAGATTCATGTTATAATTAAAAAAAACTAATATTATAAGAGTACTAATTGTCAGTCAAATTTTGAGAAAACATGTGATCGTTTTTATTGAAATAAAAAATTTACAATTAGATAATTAAAAAATATAATTGTAAAAACTTAATCCAATAGTAAAATCATATTGATATCATATGTAAAGTCGTAATATCTTTTGCCTACCAAAAAAATTTAATTCTAAATATTAATTCAGAACTGATTAAAATCAATAATCAATTCAATATCTAACATATCATTATTATTGAATTAAATCAATCTTTTATTATAGTAATGAAGTATCAAATATTATCCAAAATCTTGGTCGATAAATACTTTTATGAATTAATTTTCCTATATGTAGCATAAAACGAGTCATAAGCATGATCGAAAATATAATTATGAAAACAAATAAAAACATAAAATAAATATCTTGCTTGAGGATGTGTTATAAATTAAAGAATAATATAGAAATAAGAAATATATTATTCAAATTCAAATGATAAGTAACTAATTTAGAGATATTTTTATCCAAACATACATTAATTTAAAATAATTACTAATAATGTAGTAGATAAGTAAAAAATGTAGAAAAAATAATATCTTCCTAAGACTTAAGTTGGATTAGCTAAATCCTAACTACTTAATTTTGACCGATTACATTATAACTAGATTCACAAAACATGTGACTGAAAATCAATAAACCCAATAATATTATCATAATCTTTTGTAATATCACACATTAAATAGTACTTCGTATTATATTCGTTCCACCCAAAAAGTTTATGTTTAAAAATTTTAAGAGCATCTCCAATACTAATATGTATGTGAAAGAATTTCGATGTCACTTAGGATTCACACATTTTTTGGAAGAAAAAAACCTCTCCAATGCAAATTTGAATGATGAGTGTGGATATTATGTGGCAATCAAATTTGTTCACATTGTAGATAACAATATCAAACTTTCACATTTTATTTTATGGTGTGGATACATCAAAGTCATTAATATTCTTTTTAAAACTTTAGTGGTGGGATGAATGCCACATAAGATTAAATCCACATTTTCATTGGAGAGATCCATTTTGATTGAATGTGAATTAAGACAGAAAAAATGACACACATGATTGAGAGTGTGAATTATCCACGGCCACATAGGATGAAATCTACGGTTGCAATATTGGTGATGCTCTACAAATAATGGAAATATAACTAGCAGTAGAGTTTGTCTTATGTATAATAATACTTGAGCATAATCATTATTATAATATCAAATGTGGAAGGCGAATTTGAAATATTATGGAGATTGTATATTTTTTAAAAGTAGATTTTTCAAGTGAAACATCTCAAAATAATATAATAGACTCTTTGATTGGAACGAAGGGAAGGAAGTATCTATTGTAATATGTACCATTAATTACATGATATTATAATCTTAATTTATTACTCCATAATTTTTATTGAAATCTCTACCACTAAACCTAGATTATTCTTATTTAATATAGATGATGTCTATAACAGTTATACTTTAGTTCTGTAAAGAAGTATTGCTTATACTCAATGTATGATATTTATAATCAATTGCAATTTATACCATTAAAATCACGTGGCACTTTTCATGTAGGGATAAATCTAATCCTCCTATAAAAGGGAAACTACTTTCTTCAAGTTTTGCATAACCATTACATTTTGCTGGCTATACAAGATGAGTACTAGTAAATATTTGTTTCTCGTATTCCTTGGGATAGTGGTTCTTGCCACCCCATCCATAGCTAGAGTGTTAGTTCCCACCTTTGTGTCCCTGGGCAAAGGCAATGGAGATTTAACCCTCAAGGATGAAAATCCTCTAAATATTCATGTTACTCAGGTAGACCACAACTTGATTGGTCCACTAGAGGAACAAGATTTTTTCTTACTAGAATCAGAATCAAGTGAAGGACTCGAATCCGAGCATAAGCACAAGCATAAACATCACCCACATGAGCCACATCATAAAGAACACCACAAGCCACATGCTCCACCACCGGAAGTTGCTGAAGGACCTGATTCCGGGCATGAGCACAAGCATAAGCATCATCCACATGATCCACATCATAAAGAACACCACAAGCCATATGCTCCGCCACCAAAACTTGCTGAAGCACCTGATTCCGAGCATGAGCACAAGCATAAGCATCATCCACATGAGCCACGTCATAAAGAACACAACAAGCCACATGCTCCACCACCAGAAGAAGCTGAAGCGTATGAATCCGAGCATAACCACAAACATAAGCATCATAAAGAACACCACAAACAACATGCTTCGCCACCGAAAGAAGCTGGAGCACCTGAATCCGAGCATAACCACAAACATAAGCATCATAAAGAACACCACAAACAACATGCTTCGCCACCGAAAGAAGCTGAAGCGCCTGAATCCGAGCATAAGCGTCACTCACATGAGCCACATCATAAGGAACACCACAAGTCACATGCTCCACCACCAGAAGAAGAAGTTGAAGCGTATGAATCTGAGCATAAGCACAAAGATAAGCATCATAAAGAACACCACAAATCACATGCTTCTCCACCGAAAGAAGCTGAAGCACCTGAATCCGAACATGAGCACAAGCATAAGCATCACTCACATGAACCACATCATAAACACCACAAGCCACATGCTCCTCCACCGGAACATATTGCGCTTGAGGCATAAAGGATCTATTAACATTAATGTATTTTACCATATTCAACATTTAATCGCCTTATAGAATATAGTAGTGATGATGTACTGGTGACTATTAGTAAGTTGTCGACCATTATTACTATTCGATTAATGAAATGTTTAATTTTAATTTATTAATGAAAACGAATTATTCCATTAACAAGCTTATGTTTAGCCCATAAAAAATCATTAATTAATTATACTCCCTTAGTCCCAAAATTATTTTCCCGTTTGACTCGACACACGGATTAAGAAAAAACCAATTGACTACATTATTAGGTTCTGTTTGTTTCACGGAAAATGACTTTCCGAAAATATTTTTCTCCTTTTCCGGTGATTGATAACCTTTAAAAAAATATAGTCAACGTAAAAGCTTTTACGAGTCAACGGAAAATAAAACATATTTTAAGGAAAATAATCGATTTGATTATTCAATTTCCAAAATTTATTCAACAATTATTGTGAGTGCCCCATTTTTAACTGGATTCGTGCCACTTACAGGGTGGGGTGGTTTCGAAACTTTAAACCGCGTAGAATATGCTCAGCCTCAATTGTGTACTCAAAATATGAATAACAGAGTCGTCGTCTTTATTTTAACGATAAACAAAGAAAAAAAAACCAAAAATACTAGATTTATAAGAGTTCAGAGGCTAAGTTACAAGTTGGGAAGGGGTTAGGAACCTAACTCGCCCTTTCGGTCTCAAAATAAATTTTTCGCTAAATATACTCTTTTTATAAATTTAACAACTTAAACAAATCATTTAATATATATATATATATATATATATATATATATATATATATATATATATATATATATATAAAAATTAGTAGCCTCATTTTAGAGTTGCAGATAATGCTTTATAAAAATTAGGTCATAATAACGACTTATTTTAGTGCTATTTATACCAGAAATTTTAGCATTATAACGACTTATTTCGTGATATATTATTATTTTAATAGCACTATTTTATATACAAAATAATAAATATTTAGGGTACCTATCTCTTGAAGTGCGAGGGTTTTTTCTCGGACCAACTTCTCTTTTGGACAAGCTTTAGGGTGTGCTCGCTTTTTCCCTCAGGGAGGGCGAGTCTTTTTTTCCGCTCTTGTTATTGTTGTTGTTGTTGTTGTTGTTGTTGTTGTTGTTGTTGGAATTCAGGCAGCATAACTGCTCCTTTTGGTTGTTTTTCACCTCAGGCTCCGGGCGGCACAACTGCATGTTTTTTGTTTGTTTTTGTTGTTGTCGAGTCTGGAATCGGGCAAAGCAACTGCTTACTTTTTTTGATTTGACATCAATATTCGAGTAGGGCAACTGCTCTTTTTGGGTTTTTGGAACTGGTGTAATAGGGTAGAAACCTAGTCGGGTAACTAACACTACTAGAAAGCATGCCTTCAGCGACAGAAATTTTTCATCGCTGATTAGCGACGAAAATTGAACATCAGCGACGGAATTTATCAGCGATGGAATTTTCCGTCGCTGAAAATAAACTAAAATTAAATTCTGAAAACTTTCAGCGACGGAAAATTCTGTCGCTAAAGGTGACCCTCAGCGACGGAAAATTCCGTCGTTGAATATTTCAGAATTTAATTTCAGTTTATTTTTAGCGACGGAAAATTCTGTCGCTAAAGGTCACCTTTAGCGACGGAGAATTCCGTCACTGAAAATAAAGTGAAATTAAATTCTAATGAATGATAAAATATCAATATTATTTGAAATTAAATTAAATTAATATTTGAAATGTTAATTTAATGAATGATAAAATATCAATAATATTTGAAATTAAATTGAAATTAAATTAAATTAATATTTGAAATGTTAATTTAATAATATAATATCAATAATTAAAATGATTAGCATCAATATAATTACAAAAATTAAAACATTCACATTACAACTTAACTCAACTTAACTTAACTTAACTTAACGTTACGTAACGTAACTTAAATATCAATAATATTAAATTTAACATTTCAATAATTTAACATTTCAAATATTAAATTAAATTAATATTTGAAATGTTAATTTAATGAATGATAAAATATCAATAATATTTGAAATTAAATTGAAATTAAATTAAATTAATATTTGAAATGTTAATTTAATAATATAATATCAATAACTAAAAGGATTAGCATCAATATAATTACAAAAATGAAAACATTCACATTACAACTTAACTTAACTTAACTTAATTTAACTTAACGTAACGTAATGTAACTTAATATAACGTAACGTAACTTAACGTAACTTAACTTAGCGTAACATAATGTAACGTAACGTAACTTAACATAACATAACGTAACATAATGTAACATAACGTAATTTAACTTAACTTAACTTAACATAACTTAACGTAACTTAACTTAACTTAAATAAACTTAACGTAACTTAACATGAAAACATGCTACGCCTATTCGCGAAATGGTATAATGGACTACAATGGACCATTATAACATGAAAACATGCTACACCTATTGGCGAAAGGGTATAATGGAGTACGATGGACCATTATAACATGAAAGCACGTTACGCCTATTGACGAAATGTTATAATGGACTACGATGGACCATTATAACATGAAAACACGCTACGCCTATTGACGGAATGGTGTAATGGAGTACGATGGACCATTATAATATGAAACACGATACGCCTATTCGCGAAATGGTATAATGTAGTACGATAGACCATTATAACATTAAAACACGCTACGCCTATTGGCGAAATGTTATAATGGAGTACGATGGACCGTTATAACATGAAAACACGTTACACCTATTGGCAAAATGTTATAAAGTAACTTAACGTAACGTAATGTAACGTAACTTAACTTAATGTAACGTAACGTAACTTAATGTAACGTAACATAACTTAACATAGCTTAACGTAACGTAACTTAACTTAACGTAACGTAACTTAACTTACCTTAACGTAATGTAACTTAACTTACCTTAACGTAACGTAACTTAACTTAACGTAACTTAACTTAACTTAACGTAACGTAACGTAACGTAATTTAACTTAACTTAACTTAACTTAACTTAACTTAACATAACGTAACTTAACTTAACTTAACTTAACTTAGCTTAACTTAACTTAGCTTAACTTAACTTAACTTAACGTTAACTTTAACTTAACTTAACTTAACGTAACGTAACGTAACTTAACTTAACTTAACTTAACTTAACTTAACTTAACTTAACTTAACTTAACTTAACTTAACTTAACTTAACTTAACTTAACTTAACATAACGTAACTTAACTTAACTTAACTTAACTTAACTTAGCTTAACTTAACGTAACGTAACTTAATTATAACTTAACTTAACTTAACTTAACTTAACTTAACATAACTTAACTTAACTTAACTTAACTTAACTTAACTTAACTTAACTTAACTTAACTTAACTTAACTTAACTTAACTTAACTTAACGTTAACTTAACTTAACTTAACTTAACTTAACTTAACTTAACTTAACGTAACGTAACTTAACTTGTAACTTAACTTAACTTAACTTAACTTAACTTAACTTAACTTAACTTAACTTAACGTAACCTAACTTAACTTAACTTAACTTAACTAACGTAACTTAACTTAACTTAACTTAACTTAACTTAACTTAACTTAACTTAACTTAACTTAACGTAACGTAACGTAACGTAGTTGTAACTTAACTTAACTTAACTTAACGTAACGTAACGTAACGTAATGGTATAATGGACTACGATGGACCATTATAACATGAAAACACGCTACGTCTATTGACGAAATGGTACAATGGAGTACGATGGACCATTAGAACATGAAAAAACGCTACGTAACGTAACATAACTTAACTTACATGAATATGTCATTCTCCAAGACAATGTTGTATAGAATGATGAACACAACAAATTCTGGTTACATTTTTGTCTCGACCCGATCCGATCAGGTAAACCCCAATCTGATCAAATATTTGTTCACGACAAAGCATCAATTCGTTTAGCGGGTTTTCCTAATTTTAAATTCTAAAAATATTTAGCGACGAAAAATTCCGTTGCTAGAATTAAATTGAAATTAAATTATGAAAATATTTAACGACGGAATGTGCTAGAGACATGCAACACAGTATGACCACATGAAAATTCAAATTTACTCTATTTATATAATTTTTTTATTATTTTCTTAAATATATAAATTAAGTTGTAATGTGAATATTTTTATTTTTGTAATTATATTGATTAGCATCATTTTATTGAATAATATTATATTATTAAATTAATATTTCAAATATTAATTTAATAATAAAATATCATTCATTAAAATTATTATAATATTTCCTATATATATATATATATATATATGCAAAGGGATTTTACAAAAACACAAATATTTCAAATCATTATTTATTTTAAATTTAAAAAGGGATTTTACAAAAAAAAATATTTCAAAACAAATATTAAAAGGAAAGGTAAGAGAGAGAGGGAGACTTCACTTTTAACGTATAAGTTGACCTATTACAAAAATAACCTGCCTTTATTAGATTACCTTCCCCCAACAAATCACAATTCCTATAGCTGATCCATTGAATTTAAAAGGAAAGGTAAGAGAGAGAGGGAGAGTGTATGTTCTTAAACGATTTTGATAATTACAATCGCAAGTTTGTGTTGTGTACAACAAACTTATCTCCCTTTGTTTCCGCGAAGAGTCCGTCTCATACTATTTTGTGATGTTTCACATTGAGACTCCACTTTCAAAAAGTTAATTTTGAACCCACTCTGCCTTTCTCATAACATAAAATATAAATCCATTTGATTGCTCTTTGCATTTCCACTTTCATAGATAAGCTGTAAATCCAGTAATCACTGTTGTGGGCTATCGGTATTTGGTAGGGTTCTGGGAGATCGTCAAGGTTCGTTGCCTAAGTAGATTCTTGTCTTTAATTACGGTCTGGTCCATCTCGGGGCTTAAGACTTTGACATACATACCCCCATCCCCAACCCTAACCCTAAAACTTAAACCTTAAACCTAAAACTTAAACCTAAACCTAAACCTAAACCATAAACCTAATTCGTAACACTCACCTTAAACCTAAACCATAACACTAACCCTAAACCTAAACCTAAACCTAACCCCAACCCAACCCACCCCCCCCCCCCACCCCACCCCAACCCCAACCCCAACCTAACCCTAACCTAACAACCCCAACCCCAACCCCCCCCTCATCCCCCACCCCCACCCCACCCCCCACCCCCCCTCATCCCAACCTAACCCCCAACCCCAACAACCCAACCCCCCCAACCCCACCCCAACCCTCAACCCTAACACTAAAACTTAAACCTTAAACCTAAAACCTAAACCTAAACCTAAACCATAAACCTAATTCGTAACACTAACATTAAACATAAACCATAACACTAACCCTAAACCTAAACCTAAACCTAACCCCAACCCCAACCCCAACCCTAACCTAACCCCAACCCCAACCCCAATGACCCCAACCCCATCCCATCCCCATCCCCCCCCCCAACCCCAACCCCACCCCCAACCAAAAACTTAAACCTTAAACCTAAAACCTAAACCTAAAGCTAAACCTAAACCTAAACCTAAACCATAAACCTAATTCGTAACACTAACCTTAAACCTAAACCATAACACTAACCCTAAACTTAACCCTAAACCTAACCCCAACCCTAACCCCAACCCCAACCCCCACCCCATCCCCAACCCCACCACCCCACCCCACCCCATCCCCCCCCCACCCCCCCCAACCCTAACCCTAAAACCTAAACCTAAACCTAAACCTAAACCATACACCATAACACTAAACCTAAACCATAAACCTAATTTGGTTCCTTTTTGTTTTATATAAAATTCATTAACCTTTAAGTTAATTCGCTATTGTATAAATATACTTGGCAGGTTTGTAGGTGCATACCCTACGCCCGGTAAATGGATTGGGGAGTATTGGCAGCGTTGAGTACTCCGTGAGATTTGGCCGTCATTTAAAAAGTTGCCTGATCGATGTCTTATTTTAATTATTTCCTTGCAAGCGGACAAGACTATTATAGACTAGAATTGGAAGCAAGGGTCGAACCCACAGAGACAAGTGATCACGAACAGTGCGAGTATTGATAGCAAATTATTAATCCAAGGGGGGTTTTTATTGTTTAATTCTACTCTAAACTACTAGTTACAGATGTTTAACTAATTAGACAGTAATAGCAGCTATGAAGATCTTATGGTGAGTGGAAATCTAGGATTCTGGGTTTCACTTATATCTCCTTTATGTTCAATTCATAATAATGTCATTCAATGTCTTGGGTTCGTTCACTAAAAATAGATATAGTCTGTTGAACAATTGGTTCACCTCCATCCCAAAAAATTCACCCATTCTATATCCTAAGCACATGAACTATCAATCTAGCTGTCACCTAGATTTATGATCTATCTGTCACCTAGATCATGTAAGAACCTGGTCCTAACTTATCACTCTCGTGCTTCGATAGGTCCAATTTATTGTGTTGGTGAGCCTATGTACGACATATGCACTTGGTCATGCAGTTATCCGCACCTCTAAGCCTTTATTATTTGCGATTACATTCATTTGTTCAAAGCAAAATAATATAGGGGTTGATAAACAACACAATCAACAAGCATTGAATAGACATAGATATAAGAATCAAAACATAAATTCGATACAAGTTACCTCCCACCTCCTAGATTAAGGATGATTTAGTTCATCCTAGACAATGAACAGCACATGGAGATGATTGGATACATGATTTGATCTTCAATACTTGAAATTACACAATCTAACTATGTTATACAATCTAAAACTACCTAAAATCTATGAAAAGAGAGCTTCCAGACGTCCTCTCTATCTGCTTTGGCTCGGCCTCTGACTTCTATATATACTCAGGAGTTGCAATTGGATCGAATGACTGTGTGAAAACCCGAAAAATGAGCATTCTGCCTACCTTGCGGTCGCAAGGTGTTGGATACCTTGCGTCCGCAAGGTCTCCAGTACATTCGGGCTTTGATTTCTTTGATTGTTTCTCTGATGGTCAACACTGCCTACCTTGCGGTCGCAAGGTCTGAGGCACCTTGCGTCCGCAAGGTGTCCAGATTCGACAGTCTTCATTTTTCTTCAATTTTTCTCTTCCTTGTAATTTGCACTTAAAACCCTGGAGTTTCGCGTATTTTCACAATTATCCTGAAACTTACAAAACTCACCGAAAACATATATTAGTACTCAAAAGACTCGTGAAATAGCATAATTTAAGTCATAGAAGTATATAAAATCGACGTATAAAATACATCGATCATTGCCCAACGAGGAGAAGGACAATATTTGGAAGGCCTTCAAGGTAATGTCTTAATATATTTTTTTATTAAATGTTAGTTTGTAATTAAAATGTTATAATTCTATTTTTATATTGTAAATGAAATATACATGGGAGGAGGTCTATGAGGAGGCCACGATGTGTATGGTACGTATGCTAGTGTAAATTTAGTGTATTAACGTTTAAACATCGATTTATGTACGTTTGTTAGCTGGGTAGCCATGTTGAAGCTATGAAATCCATGGTTGTAGTTTAATTGACTTTGAAATCAAAAAAAGATAACTGTATGTACGTTTTGGGGGTGTTAGTGTAAATAGTAAGAAATAAAAGGGTGTTAGTGTAAATTTAGTGTATTAATGCTGAAACATCGATTTATATACGTTTGTTAGCTGGGTAGCCATGTTGATGTTATGAAATCCATGGTTTTAGTTTAATCGACTTTGAAAAAAAAGAAGATAACTATATATACGTTGAGGGGTGTTAGTGTAAATGGTAAGAAATAAAGGGGGTGTTAGTGTAAATTTAATGTATTAATGCTTAAACATAAATTTATGTACGTTTGTTAACTGGGTAGCCATGTTGATGCTATAAAATCCATGGTTGTAGTTTAATTGATTTTGAAACAAAAAAATAATAATTGTATGTACGTTGAGGGGTGTTAGTGTAAATAGTAAGAAATAAATGGGTGTTAGTGTAAATTTAGTATATTAATGCTTAAACATCGATTTATGTACGTTTGTTAGCTGGGTAGCCATGTTGATGCTATGAAATCCATGGTTGTAGTTTAATTGACTTTGAAACCCAAAAAGATAACTGTATGTACGTTGAGATGTGTTAGTGTAAATGGTATGAAATAAATGGATGTTAGTGTAAATTTAGTGTATTAATGCTTAAACATCGGTTTATGTACATTTGTTAGTTGGGTAGCCATGTTGATGCTATGAAATCCATGGTTTTAGTTTAATTGACTTTGAAACCAAAGAAGATAACTGAATGTACGTTGGGTGGATGTTAGTGTAAATGGCAAGAAATAAAGGGGGTGTTAGTGTAAATTTATTGTATTAATGCTTAAACATCGATTTATGTACGTTTGTTAGCTGAGTAGCCATGTTGATGCTATGAAATCCATGGTTTTATTTTAATTGACTTTGAAACCAAACAGGGTGTGTTCGTGTAAATGCTATGAAATTATATTGTTTGGTTTAACTAAAGTAATTATAATGATTGTAGGAAAGGGAATATGACGACGTTAGTTTTCTTGATGTGTTTGTTAGTACACATACTAGGCCTGGTGCCTCCAGCGATGACCCTCCGCAGTGGGTTGATGAAAGATCATCATCTATATTTGTAAGTAAACTTTAATTGAAAGACTTTCCTTTTAATATGTAAATTTATTTGTGTATATGATAATATTTGTTTGTTTTATTGACAGGATATAAGACATCGGTATTGGAGGAAGATGCTGATCCTACGCAGCCCCCTACGTAACCCTTTCCATTTAATCCTCAGGTTTGGAAAGAAATCACGCTTGAAGGACGTAAAAAGAGGGGAGATAGAGTGCTCGGAATGGGGGAGATACATTTAATCCTCATTGTTTGATTTTGTATGTGATATGCCCAGCCCAAATTCGGTCACGAGCAGAGCACGAGCTACCATCACGTGCCGATCACGAGCACGATCCTTAAAGGGCCCACAGGCCCAGCGAGCATGAGGAGAGCAACATCCAACATCGAGCGTGACATTCCCGATCCACCCTGATCGGACACAGGCCCGACCTGTCCGACCAGGGGCCTTGCCCGGGAACTATAACCGGCCCAATACATCACCCATCATACAGGCGAGCAGGGCCTTGCCCGCTCAGTCCAAGTTGAGCAGAAGACACCAGTGGCTTGCCCGCCAAGACACTGCCAAAGGTTACCATATGTAGGCAGGACACTTGCCTTATCTATTCCTGATATCGCGCGGCCAGCCGCGTACCACCATGGAATCTAGAGTTTCACTCCTTGTTGAACAAGATGACTAAGGAAACCAAATCCTACCCGGATTCCACCACAAAAGGGTCAATAAATACTCCTTCGCCAGACATCACAAAGGTACATGCTCTCATACACTCTGCCTCTTCCTTGAGTTCTGGTATTCTGTTCTCATACACGATACTTACTCTCACGCCGGAGGGGTTTCGCGAGGCCCTGCCTTGCACTTCCACTCAGGTTTTCTTTGCTCTCAGCCAGGTTCAAGGAAGCAGATTCAAGCTCAGATATCCTACCCAAAGTGCAGACGGCCCAAGCTGAAGATTTTGCCACATCAGTTTGGTTCCATTGCCGGGAAACCTCAACATCCTACTTTTCCAACTCCTACGGTGCAAATTTCTCAATAACCACCGATTGCAATGGCTGGTAAGAACAGCAAACACCGCGCTGCAGAAAGCAACAACCGGGCTGTAAGCCAGTTGGCCGGCGACCTTCCCCTGAAAGCACCCCAAGGGGTTCAAACCAGAAGCAAGAAAGTTGCTGCATGGCAAGCAGCTCACGGGAAGGACGTACCCTATGTGGAAGAACAGCCATCTCAGCATGCTAGCCAGAACCGTGCCAGCCAACGTGACGCTAGGGAAATCATCAATGAGCAACTTAGTGCCCGAGAACAGGATCTCAGGACACAGTTGAATCGCCAAAGGGAGAATGGCCATGGCAGTCATGTGAATCCACCCGGCCAAGCCCCTGCACAACAAGCTGCTGCTCTCCAAGTCCAAGCGGACTACTATAGCAGAATGTACAAGCTCATTCAACAACTACTGGCTTTGGGCCATGCCCCGGTTCCAGTGGCTGATTTAGAATTGCCAACTTTCAGCGTCCCCGCGGCTGTTGGTGATGGCCATGCCTCACAACGCCTGCCCGCACCAAGCAAGCGCCTTCAATCTGTTATCCGTGTACCGTCAGAAAAGGTTGAAGAGGTAAAACGAGCAGATGACCAGGCGGAAAGCAGATATAGCCGCCCAAATTTTTCACACAAACGTAGCCGCGGTCAAAATTATTATGTCCGCAGTGAAAGCCACAGTCACTGCAGAGCTCGTGAACACGCCGAGAAAGAGGCATACCGGGCTAAGCGTAGACAGCGAGCAGACAGGGAGATGGAAGTCTCTTGTGCGCCAACCTTCTGCCCGCCGGCCTCAACGAGCATCGGTCAGATCATGCCCGTTCATCAGGTATTAACCTAGATGTCGAAGCGCTTGTCGGCGCATGGAAGCTATGAAGCGTGACATGGCAAAGCAGATGGCTAACCTAGGCGTGGCCAAGCCCCGGCTATGGTGTCATCAAGCCAGGAAGGAAGCCCTTTCACCCCGAAATCGAGAATGCACCACTGCGCAAGAGGCATCATATTCCCACAATTTGAGAAATATTTCGGGAAGGCGCGGCAAGTGGTAGCTCGAGATCATTCGAGGCACGGTCGAATGGTGACAGATATTGAAGCCCTAAAAATGCGAGCATTCGAGGGGCCCTTCGGAAAGCACAAGCATGGTGGGGAGGGTTCCCGTGGATCCATCGGCGGTTGGGAAGTGTTAAGGGAGAAATTCCTAGAAGAATTTGGCACTGCTGGACCAACACCTAAAACCGATTCGATCTCGCTAAAGTCAAGCAAGGCGAGCATGAGTCTTACGGAAGCTACTTGAAGAGGTTCGAGGAGATGCTTGACCAAGTGACCGCGACCGGTGACCAGAGATTACTCTACGTTATCCGAACAACATGAGGAAGCGGGGCCACTGAAAACAATGTTAGCCATGAATCAGGGAGCCTCAAGGTGAGCCGCTAGCAAGTTCCCATCGTTACGCTTTCGGCCAGAGGCGCTCGGGCGGACAAAAATAAAAACAAAGACAAGGCCGGGACGGCTCGGCCCACGGTGACCGGGACCGGAGGGCGGCAACCGTTCGCGAGAGCAGGAGGAGATCATCCACTCCGGGCAAATGCTATTTAGAGAAGCACGTTTACCCAGCGAACACAACGCGAGAAGAAATCATGCTCCAAGTAGGAGATGCGCTGCCAGTCCCATATCCTCTTGATCCCGAGCTCGCCCATACTAGGGATCCCAACAAGTCTTGCGACTACCATCACGACACCGGACACACTACCGAGGAATGCGTATCAAACGCGAGATACAAAAACTCATAAACGGGCAAATTAAACCGCTTTAAGAAAAACCGAGGCGGCGGAACAATGCGGATAATGACAGACATGACCTCCAAGAGGAGAGGTGGCCGGGCCCCTCAAATTCGAGGAGTGGTCAACATGATCCAAGAAGAGCTTCCATCCAACACACAACCGGGAAACACATATACTCCTCTCCGAGGCGATAAACTCTCCGGCCGTGCGTGGCGGGGAGCCCAACATCTTTTTACTCGCGGTGGTGGCAAGCACCCTCTTGCTTCCGAGCAACCGGGTCATCTCTGCTGGTAAATGAATGGCAAGTACACATAGTCCTGCTCGACACTGGAGCGTGCAGAGACATTATGTATTATTCCTGCTTCAAATAGTTAGAGCTAGCAGATGCCCGGCTCAAGCCTTACCTTGGAAAACTGGAAGGGTTCACTAACCACCAAGTGGGCGTAAAAGGGACCATCGAACTTGAGGTTTTCATGGGAGACAGGGCACAAACCCGGACATAGATGATCACTTTCCTGGTGATCGACCTCAAATCAGCGTACAATTGCATCTTGGGCGCACCGGCCATGGCCAAATTTCAAATGGTCACTTGGATACCTCACCAAAAGGCAAAATTTTACACAGAAGATGGAGTGGGTATACTGAATAGCAAACCTCGGGCAATGTGGGAGTACGTCCGAGATTCCCAAAAGAAAAAGCAAAAGCTGATCATGGACATTCCCGACCAGACAGCCTCAGAAAAAGAGGTACCCAACACTACGACAGCTCCCACCTCCATAAACTGCATAGAGATCGAACAGAAGCCGGAAGCAGAGGACCCCATGGACACAGACGAGCCCATGCAAGCCCCATTCCCAGCACATCCCAGGCGTAAGGCAAAGCGCCCAAAGTCACAAGATATCGAGATGGATACCCTGCAAGTGCGGGATGAACCCGATATCCAACCTGAGGGCGAGCTGGAAGAAATCATCATCAATCCCTCCTACCCCGAGCAGAAAATCAAAATCGGGAAGGCCATGCCTCCCGAGGCTCGGGAAAGGCTGATTGACCTACTGAAAAACAGTCTGGATGTATTTGCCTGGACTGTCGAAGACATGCAAGGGATCAGTGAGAACGTTGCACGCCACGACTTGAATGTTGATCCAACATTCCGACGAATCCAGCAGCGTCCAAGACAATACTCCCCGGAGAAAAGTGCTGCCATCCGGGCAGAAGTCGAAAAGCTTCTAAAAGCAGATATCATCGAGGAAATACAAAACCCGACTTGGCTTGCAAACGTAGTGATGGTCAGGAAAGCCAATGACAAGTGGCGGATGTGCGTTGACTTCACGAGCCTCAATAAAGCCTGCCCGAAAGACTGCTACCCGCTGCCTCGTATAGACATGCTCGTGGAGTCCATCGCCGGTTTCGAGATGCTTAGCTTCCTGGATGCATACTGAGGATATCACCAGGTTAGGATGAACAGGCAAGACAAAGCAAAAACAGCCTTCCGGGCAGCGGGGGGCCTATACTGCTACAAAATGATGCCATTCGGGCTGAAGAATGCAGGGGCAACCTATCAGCGTATGGTTAACAAAGTCTTCGGCTCGCAGCTCGGGAGAAACATGGAAGCATACATAGATGACATGGTCATCAAAACCAAAGGCCGCGACCACACTCTGGACTTGGCAGAAACATTTGCCAATCTACGAAAACATAACATGAAGCTTAATCCGGGCAAATGCGCTTTTGGGGTTCGAGCAGGAAAATTCCTCGGGTTTATGGTCAACCAGCGCGGTATAGAAGCAAACCCAGAGAAGATCCAGGCCCTGCTCGACATGGAGCAGCCCTACTGCATTAAGCACATACAACGACTGAATGGAAGAGTCATTGCCCTTGGCCGCTTCATCTCCCGGTCAGCGGAGAAGTGTCTCCCATTCTTCAAAATCCTGCGCGGCAACAAAGGCTTCGAATGGAATGCAGACTGCGTCAAAGCCCTAGAGCAGCTCAGGGAATATCTTGGCAAGCCACCCCTCCTTAGCAGTCCCGTGCCCGGCGAACCTTTATATGTGTATCTAGAGACTAGCGGCCACAGACCAGGCTGTGGCCGCTGTTTTGGTTAGGGAAGAATTAGACATTCAAAAACCTGTGTACTATGTATCTAAAGCCCTCAGTCCTGTTGAGGGTCGTTATTTTAATGCAGAAAAATTAGCTTATTCGCTTGTCGTAGCTGCCCGAAAATTAAGGGCTTATTTTTCTGCACATGTAATCATAGTATACACAGATGCACCACTGCGCAAGATTCTTCACAAGCCTGACTCATCGGGCAGATTACTCAACTGGGCGATAGAACTCACCGAATTCCACATAGACTACCTGCCTAGGCGAGCAATCAAGGCCCAGGCATTAGCCGATTTTCTGGTCGAAACAAGCTTCACCCAGCAAGAAGAGCCTGAAAACCAGCGGGCAAACGAGCCCGAGCAAGAACAGCTGCCACAACCCCGACCTGCCTACTGTTGGGATTTATATGTTGATGGAGCAGCGAGCAAGGTCGGGAGCGGAGCTGGCATCCTTCTCATAGCTCCCGACCAGGTCACAGAATTCGAGCTAGCATTACGATTCAAGTTCCCCGCCTCTAACAATGTGGCCGAGTACGAAGCAGTAATCGCCGGTCTCGAACTAGCAGCGGACATGGGAATTGATACAATCACAGTGTACTCGGATTCACAACTAGTTGTAAACCAAGTCCGGGGGGAATACATGGTGCATCATCCCTCACTAGTCAAATACTGCGAGCTTGTCAAAGGAATTTTGAAAAATTTCAAGTTCTGGGAAATAATCAGAATTGACCGAGCAGACAACATGCGAGCAGACTATCTATCTAAGATCGCTGAAGAAAACTTATCACTATTGAATCCTTCAAGAATGGTAGCATAGATGTATCGATAGAGGATATTGAGCAGTTGGATTGGCCAAAGACTAGATTGACTCAAGACAAGGGATCCTACATCGATCCACCGATATACAAGCGATCTAAGGACCAATGCTCAGTAATACAAGCGATCGGTCCGAGTGACATAACCATACGTCCGATTCACAAGTGCCAAAGGTACGGACATACAAATGCAAACCCGTGATAGTGCCAAAGCGACCACCGGCCATCCACCATGCAAATCACCATTGATTACTTTACAAAATGGATAGAAGCGAAATGTCATCAAGTTCGTACATGATCAAGTGTGGTGCAGGTTTGGCCTTCCGCGGGCAATCATATCCGATCATGGCACCCAGTTCTCGGACAAGTTTACTGCAGAATGTGCTCGCTTGGGCGTCAAGCACTGGCAATCGTCCGTTGCCTATCCTCAAGGGAACGGACAAGCCGAAGCCGGAAACAAACAGCTCCTGCACGCACTCAAGAGAAACTTAGAAGGGCGAGCAGGGAAATGGGCCGAGGAACTGCCATCGGCATTGTGGGCAGTCAGAACTACTGTACGCGGTCCAACAGGGGAAACCCCATTCGCTCTCACTTACGAGTCGGAGGCAATGATACCAGTTGAAATGGCTTTGCCCAGCTATCGGGTCTCTCATTACAGCGAGCAGAACAATCAACTTGCACGGGCAATAGACCTAGACCTCTTAGAAGAGAGAAGACTGGACGCTCGACTCAGAATGGTCAACTACAAGCAGCGGGCAAAAGCCCATCATGACAAAAAGGTCCGGGGCAGAGCCTTCATGGTTGGTGACTGGGTACTCAGAAAGATTGAGGTGACCGGTCAGCGGGCAGAATGGGGAAAGCTATCACCCAACTGGGAAGGACCTTTCCAGGTTACTGGTATTATTAGAGAAGGCACTTACACACTCCGAACTCGGGAAGGAAAGGACCTAAAGCACCCATGGCATGCTAATCATCTGAAAAAATACTACCCGTAGAGATTGATCTTCCTTACATAGACGGGCAAGACCCTTAGCCCTGTTGAGGGTCACACATTTTTATTCAATAAAGGCAAGTTTCTCTATAAGGTTACACTCAGATTTTATTAGCATCAATTGTCTACATTATACAACATTCAGAATGCCCAAGTACTAGTGAACTTAATTTCTCCGTGGGTGAGATGCGGCCCTGCCCGGTTCACGTACTTAGGATGCCCGCCACGCGGTAGGGGCCTTGCCCATCGGATAAGCGGCTAAGCTACCTCGGGTTCCTATAGTGACCGAGCAACACTACTTAGTCGTATATCCTTACACCCATTTGATATACTTCAACCGATTCGGCTTACCCACACCGAACAATGGCCATGCCCGGTTGATAGTCGCCGAGCTGGGCCATGCCCGCCAGGCAATCATCTGAAGCTCGCCCCAGGCGATAGGGGCCTTGCCCGCTCAGAAGCCTTGGCTCATGCCGAGCACTCAAACGAAACTACAACCTGTGTGCCCGGAGAAAGCACCGACGGACACCGGGAAAACATGTCAATCTCCTATTCGTAAGCCATTAACCTAAGATATACGAAATGTTCACTTTATGGTTTCTGGATTAATCTTTTTTGCACGATTACTCTATCAATTTGCCCGATATATTTTGGGGGACTACCCCGCATACAATTGTGTTGGTACTAATTAAATGCAGGAAACACACAAGCAAATATTATCGGGCAGAAAAACAAAATAAACACAGGCATATACATCGAGCAAAATGACGATAAATAAGAAGTTAGTTACAGAACAATTGTTCACAGAAGCCAAGTATTTCCAAAGGGTTACAAAGTCTGTTACAAAGGACCCATCGGCCAAACAAAATAGAGTTCTTTAAATTACATCAGGAATTGTTTGAGCTGCAGCGGTTGCTTCCTCGATAGCAGGGGCCTGTAATTCTGCTTGAAGCTGAGCTGCTGCCTCAGTAAGCCGCCCCTCCTTCTCGGCCTTCCGGGCATCGATCAGACTGCAAACGTTGACCACCAGCGGGTTGGTGGATCCCATGGTTCCAATCCATCATCAGTGTCATCTCGGGCCAAGGCATCTAGTTCAGCTTGAGTGTAGGGCACCAAGTTGTGCAGCTTCCGTGCCTCCGGGCAGTAAGGGTCGAGCAGCGCCCATTCAGCCATGGTCCCCATATCCACCGCTCCCGTGCCCGCGAGCATCCGCAGGATATGATTAGTGCCCACTGCATAGTAAGGCAATATGGCTCGGCGCACTTGGGAAGCATAGATCGGGGAAGCCTCAAAATCCTTCACAGCTTGAACTTTGGCCGCTGCCAGCTGATCAGAAAAGGAATCTATGGCCGCTGCATCCTTGGCCGCCTGCTCCTTCAGTGCCTTCACCTCAGCCTGAAGCTGGTCCCGCTGCTCGATCAAGGCTCTCTCCGCAACCTGGGATTTTTTCTGTTGAGCAACAAGGGCCGTCTTTTCTTCGGCCAGAGCCTTCTTGTCAGCTTCAAGATTCTTGCCCGCAGCTACACTCTCTTTCAAAGACTTGTCCAGCGCGGCCACCTGATCACCTTTGCTCTTTACCAACCCCGCTAGCTCTTCCTGCTCGGCTTCAACTTTTCGGCGAGCATCAATTTCCTCAGCGTATCGGTTGTATATGTTGGTGCATGAGGAAGCGATCTGTAACAAATAATCACGAGCAAAGTCAGAACAATTCAACAAAGATAATCAGTTCGAAACAAGTACGGGCATACCTCGCTCAAATTAAGCCCGATATGTCCGAGCAAAACATGTCCGACCATCTCCCGGTCGTTGGTGACATTCTCTTGAAGCAGCCGCTTCACTATTCCTTTCCCCACTAGCCCGGCAGGACTGCCTCGGGCAGACAAATCGATGTGCCCGATGTTGGGGCCCTCGGACATCCGAACAATTGCAGCTTGGAGCGTGAACACGCTGACGAGAGGAGCGATCAGCTGGAGGGGAAGGATGCCTTCTTCTTTTACCCGCCGCCTTCGCAGCCCTAGCAGCGGCTTCGATAGCAGCCACATCGGGGACATCAGCGACTACCTGAGGAGGTGGAGGAGGCGGTACTTCAACTGTTTTCTTGGCCGCTGGGGCCTTCTTGCCCGCTGGAATAAAGGGGACAGTGGGGATATCTTGTGGGGGTTGGTTTGCTAGGGCGGCCACTCTCCGGCTCTCCTCGGCTTCGAGCCTTTGTATTTGTCTCAATGACAACATAGCTGCAAAAAGAAAAGACAAGTCAATTTCACAGTTCGAATTGCAATAGCCGGACAAACGGTTAGTAGAGGAAAAGAAGACAGTAAAAACCAACCGGGAACTCCAGTATAAACAGGCATGCAGTCATGCCCGAGCCTACGACACATTTGACAGTCTACATGAAAATTCTGCTCATGATAATCGCCCCAGTATTCATGGGCCTCTTCGGCGTCAAAAGAACACAATGGCTCCACCCCGGGGACGGCAGCCCGGAGCACCCCGGCCAGGCGTAGGTTTCGAGGGTTGCACACTAATTCCTTCCAATCGAACAAGCGCTCTTGGCTAATTCTCTTCTCCCCATCCATTACCAAGCCCAGTGCATCCCGGATAGCCGTTAGACGACGAGTGTCACCGGTGAGGAAGCTGCCACGGGGGAGTTTGGGAACGCTTATACAATCTTGGCTCATAGGCATTATCGGCAAACCAGTTTGGGACTCGATTAGGACAGCTCTTCTATCCCAAGCCTCAACTTTCCCCGGTACATCGGACAAGATCCTGAGAAAGCTGGAGTTGGACCGAGCATTCACTCGGCCATAGGCATCAACACTCATAATAAAAAGGCGTCGGAAAATCTTGCTCGTGGGCTCTATTCGCAACAAGCAGCACGCCACAATATACGCTATTAAGGCCCTCACCGTGTTCAGCATCAGGTCACCGGGCATCGGGCAGAATTCCTGAAGAAACAGGAGGATGAAAGGATCTAGGGGCAGGCGTAGCCCCACGCGGAAGAAGTCAGCAAAGAACAACAGCTTCCCGTTTTGTTCGCGGGGGTACTCACCATCTACCAGCGTGGCCTTTTCTACTCGATAATCCTCAGGCTCTATGCCCATCGAAGTAAACCAGGCGGTTAGTTTGGATGGGGTATCGAGCGAGGCCGTGAGCGCTGCGCGTCTCGTCGACATCGATGCCCGAGGCGGGAGCGAGGGTAGAACTTCGTGGCCGCCTCTGTGGCGCTCGCCGCCTCGCGATAGGAATGTTATCTGAATCCTCCTCGGCTGAAGGGCAGGCCTCATTGACCGCCAATCGCTCCTTTGCCTCGGGCAATACAGCGTCGCCAACCCTCATTTCGGGTAGAAGTCCTTCTTATTCGGCCAATTGAGCGTGGCCTTGCCCGCCGGAAGCCAAGCGGCCTTGTTCCACCTCCCCCTCAGACAAACTAGAAGCAGACAAATTAATTACGAGCACATGGGCCTCCGGATCCACGGACACACGGGGTCGTGCAGCTACGACCTCACCAGCCACGGATTCATCACCCTCTTCAAATACTACGTCGAGAGACGGGGACTTCTCACTGCTCAGGGGGTCGTTCTACCCGCCATAGCTGAACTCTTCCCGGTCGTTTTCAGAAAAATCTCCGTCAGACATCTACAGAGATCGAGGAAAAGCACGGTCAGATCCTACTTGTAAAAGAGAACAATCACTAAGAAAGAGGAAAAACCCTAAGTCTAGGTAAATCCAAAGGGCTTTGCCCGCCTAGCAGACAAGGCACAATTGGGGCTCTCCTCGATCTCAACCTAGGATCTCTCCTAATCTCGTCAAGGCTACCCAGAAAATGTAGAAGACAGGGAAATGAAGAAAAATCGTGCTAGAAATATAAATATTACAGAAACAAACAAACACGGAAACGGAAATTGAGTCAAGGAGACTTACTGTCGATGTTTCTGAAAGAGTGCGCCGTGAACTTAAAATCTTCAAGCAGAACGGCCGGCAGAGCGACCTCAATAAACCAGCAGCAAGAAATTTTGCAGAGCTTCTCTCTCTTCTATTCCTCTCTCTAAAAGTCTCAAAACACCGGAAAAGTTCAAACGATTTGAAGCTTCGAGTTTAAATAGGCAAGGGAGGCCGGGGTTTTTGGGAGATCTGCTGGAAGCTGAAAAGACAAGTACGCCGCCGTCAAGCCCACGCACGCGCATTAAATGAGCCGCCCCGGGACTAGTGCCCCCGTCGTTTCGGTCATCTCTCTGGCGGCTCACGCGCGCCCCGTCCCATCCTCTGCCAGAGCCACTCAGCGAGAGGCTTCCTTGATACGCCTCATCTGGCAGTTACACAAAGTTCTAGAACCATCCTCAGCAAAGCTCAGCCCGATCATTGGCATCACAGAAATCCATAAGTGTCCAAGCCCGGGCCACGAGCAATCTCATAACATCCTGTGCGTTCCCCGCCTCGAGCATGAATACTCGCCAGGCACGAAGCTAGGGGCCACTGATATGCCTAGCCCAAATCCGGTCACGAGCAGAGCACGAGCTACCATCACGTGCCAATCACGAGCATGATCCTTAAAGGGCCCACAGGCCCAGCGAGCATGAGGAGAGCAACATCCAACATCGAGCGTAACATTCCCGATCCACCCTGATCGGACACAGGCCCGGCCTGTCCGACCAGGGGCCTTGCCCGGGAACTATAACCGGCCCAATACATCACCCATCATACAGGCGAGCAGGGCCTTGCCCGCTCAGTCCAAGTCGAGCAGAAGACACCAGTGGCTTGCCCGCCAAGACACTGCCAAAGGTTACCATATGTAGGCAGGACACTTGCCTTATCTATTCCTGATATCGCGCGGCCAGCCGCGTACCACCATGGAATCTAGAGTTTCACTCCTTGTTGAACAAGATGACTAAGGAAACCAAATCCTACTCGGATTCCACCACAAAAGGGTCATAAATACTCCTTCGCCAGACATCACAAAGGTACATGCTCTCATACACTCTGCCTCTTCCTTGAGTTCTGGTATTCTGTTCTCATAGACGATACTTACTCTCACGCCGTAGTGGTTTCGCGAGGCCCTGCCTTGCACTTCCACTCAGGTTTTCTTTGCTCTCAGCCAGGTTCAAAGAAGCAGATTCAAGCCCAGATATCCTACCCAAAGTGCAGACGGCCCAAGCTGAAGATTTTGCCACATCAGTATGTATATATATTTGGTACTTCGATTTAATAACATTTAGAGTTTGATGTTTTTAAATTGGTTTTATATTATTGTTTATTTTGTATCTTCAGTTTTGTATTAATTGTTATATTATTAGGTACAAAATTTTATAATGATAGTATTTTTGTGTATTTTTTTTTAAAAAATTTCCATTATTCCATTCGCTGAAATTCAAATTTAACTAATTTTTAAAAGCCTTTAGTGACGGAATTTTCCGTCACTGAAATTAAAATTTAATTAATTTTTAAAAGCCTTTAGCGACGAAAGTTTCTGTCGCTGAAATTAAAATTTAATTATTTTTTAAAAGCCTTTAGCGACGGAAATTTCTGTCGCTGAAATTAAAATTTAATTATTTTTTAAAAGCCTTTAGCGACGAAAATCGGTCCGTCGGACATCTGCGATGGCAAATCAGCGACATGCCGCCGACGGAAAAATTCCGTTGCTGGGGAGCCTTTAGCGACGGAAAATTCCGTTGCTAAAGGTCATTTTTCTAGTAGTGATAAGGTTTACTTTGACTGGAGAGTTTAATTGTTTAGGGGCTGTTTTGGCAACCTAACGGAGCTTCGGGTTTGATATGGAAATTCACAGCGTAACTGCTCTCATGAAACTTCCTCCATAAAATTCTTTTTTTCGATTAGTGCACTCGGCCTCTGTATTTATAGGCTAAGACTAGGGATCCTTAACAGCGAAGTAAACAACATATATTTTCACTTTGTGCTTCAGAGTGTTGTACCTTGGGTTGCAAGGCGTGTACAAAAAGCTAACTGCACTAGTGAATAGGAAACAAATTGGTGCTGCCTTATGCATGGTTGGGCGCGGCACCCAAACCTGCCATAGGTCGCTCCCACTTCCTTTTTGTGTTTCATTTTTCGCATTTTGACCCCTGCAATTCACTGTTTGTTAATTCTTCCGTCCTTTTGCACTATAAACCATGTAACTTAACATTCGTTAGTCCTTTTTGATAGGTCTTGATATTTTATGGAATGTTATCAACAGTGGTACGAAATTGGGGTGTTTACAGATCCTCTCAACGATGGAGCTTATGGGTAAACCAAATTTTACCAGTAAACGAACATCGTTGATAAGAATACTCCCAAATTTTGAGGATATTATAACAAGGAAGAATTTAATAATAGTAGTTTATGATGCAACGTTTAATCTCATGCTCTTACGCTGCAATGGACTGGTGGGAATGAAACTAATATGATGCATATGAAAGTGCTCTGATGGTCATGTCTACTGAGTAGGTTGCCTACGTATACTTTTTAGGAATCAGACCAAATGTAGTTTGGCTCATGCCGAGAAACTCAACAACAATCTCTGGGTAGGATATCGTGCTTCCAAGATGAATCCTTCCTCGCAAAAGCACGACGGTGGGACACACGGTAACTGTATCACATTCCGGGGATGAACCCTCCTAAAATACGATGGTGGAGCACTTGATAACTATATCATATTCTGGGGACGAACCCTCCCAAAATATGATGGTGGAGTCTGATAACTGTATCGCATTCCTGGGACGAACCCTTCCAAAATATGATGGTGAAGCAATGATAAATATATCATATTCCGGGGACAAACCCTCCCAAAATACGATGGCGGAGCACTTGATAACTGTATCATATTTCGGGGACGAACCCTCCCAAAATACGATGGTGGAGCACTGCATTGCATTCTGTGGACGAACCCTCCCATAATACGATGATGGACCACTGATAACTGTAAATATTCTGTTTTTGCTTGTAAGGTGGTTTTCTGCTAAGGATATTATTGAGTTGTTGGAAGTTGGATGGATGGCTTTTAACTTTCGTTAGAGATAGTTACTACCGTTAAGTCTACATTAAGACTTCAGGGGCCAATTTGCAACTTGGGAAAACTTGGGGCTTTTGTTGCTGAAACGAACTCTGGAGGGGAGGAAAAGAAAACTTCCTTTCCTTTATCATAACGGACAAGGAGCAGCAAAAACAACTCATTTCTGTTGTTTCCATTGTTGCTGCCAAGAGAAATTTTCTCATTTCTTCAACGTTTCTTCAATTATTCAAAAAAAATCAATTATTTGACTCACCAAATGGCTTCCTCTTCAAGATCTAGGAAGGGAAAAGTTTATGTCTGCTCGGAATTAGGCAAAAGACGCTGGGAAATTCCTCCGTTGAATTGAAATGTTGTCAGATATTGGTATTCTGACAATGATTGGGGCAACATCCACCGAGATCAACACACTCATGTTGCTAATCTTCCTGATCCGGTTGTTAGTCTTTAAAATTCTCAAACCCACTTGGTTTAATTTCTTGAATTTTTGGGTTATTTGATTTTTTGTGATAATCTTGGAGTATATATATCTTTTGTTTTTTCAAATTTTTCAATTTTGTTGTTTTCATGCATGAATGATTAATTCTAGGATGATGTATTGGAAATTTAAAGTATATGAAAAATATGAAATTGATGCTATTTAATTTTGCAATGCATGTTTATGAAATTGACACTATTTTCAGATATATGCACATATTTATTTAGACAAAATGAAATATGTCATGCGGATAGATGCACAAAGATAGAATCTTATACTACATATATATTCCTATGATATATATATATATATATATATATATATATATATATATATATATATATGCAGAATGTATATATGTAAGATGGGTGAATAAGCATTCGTAGTAAACAAATGCCTCAATGCATAGAAATCACAGTAAAAATATAACTTTCTCTTTCCTTTGGAATATTTTCATGACATCTTGATTTTCACAAGGGAATGATTTTAAAATCCTAAAAATGCATTTGCATATATTTTTGGATAAATGTCTATATGGATTTATAGAATGCTAGATGATTATATGGGAAATGTATGGACAAAAGAAATATACTATATGTTTTTATTTATATGCAAAAATGAGTATGGATGTATGACATGATATGGCATAGTTAATGAAATGGCATGAAATATGGCACGTATGATAAAATGGCATGGAAGAAATGAATTAAACTACTTTTTATGTGTTTTCTTTTTTTTTTTTTTTTTGTTTTTTTTTTTGTGATGATGAATTTTTTTTCTTTTAGGCACGGAAGACCATCACTCGGATTCGAGATAGCTCGGAGAAGTAGGCTGAGATATATGATTCTTTACCGACGCATTCGAGGATCTTGGTAGAGCAAACTGGTCTGGCAACTTTTCTGCGAGCTCCTGGTCATTTTCGCAGTTACTTATCAGTCCACGAGGTCCTGAGGGAGTACTGGTGGGACACCACCCATACCTTCCACTTCAGCCTGGGAGAAGCTAGCATGACCCCTTGTGACTTTGCTGCTATCATGAGTATCCATACTGGTGTTGGTAGGAATCTGACGCCAAATTTCAACCTCCACCATCAACATGAGGTGGTTGAAGACTTATTGGGCCTTGTGCCAGATTACAAGAGTTCAGATGAAGTCTATATTCGCAGTGTAAAGAGATGGATTGAATAGAATGTTGGGCTTGTTGATGATGATAATTACGAGGTTGTAACTCGTGTGACCCGATCATTTCTATTTTTCTTTCTGGGGATGACTAATTTTGCAAATTCATCCACCACCTTGCGAGCATGCATCCTAGGTTGTCTCCGGGATTTGTACCGGGTTTCTGAATTTGATTGGGGACATACGGGCTTAGCCGAACTTTACTCTTCAATGGACCATGCCAACCGCAATGAATCCCCCAAACTCAATGGCTTTTCTCTAGTCTGGGAGGTAACTTTCCTGATTTAAACATTTTTGTTTCTGAATATATGCATCATTTATTTCTTTTTGTTATCTCTCCCTTCTTTTGTAGGTCTGGGCCTATTCAGTCTTTGATTTTGCTTCTTGTCCATTTTGGGAACGAATAAATGCACCTCCCTTCCTCACAGATTATCTAAACGCCAATCGTGTAGACGATGGCCGGGATATCTCCAGGATACCTATAAAGATGGTACGAGAGAGGATTATTAGCTCTCGCATAGATTTGGTGAGTCTTTCTCCTTGGAGGGGCTAAACTGGATCATATCTTACTTCTTTAGAGATGAGCAGTCGCGGCATCCTTATGGTTTCGATCGTGCACGACTCTGTATATATGGGCGAGCGGGTGAATAGGCAACATTATCTTTTCCCCGTGGGCCCAGTGACACCACCAGCGCCACCACCATGGGCGATCGTTCCGGATTTTATGCCTAACTGGTATCAGTGCCTGGTGAGGTATATTGTCCCTCCTGAAGCTTTTCCTATCATGCCTTATGATGAGTTTTTTAGGATGGTACTTCACCCTATCCCAGTAGCAACTAAACGTGCATCAAACGTTGTGGATATGCCTAGGCCTTCACATTTTGTTCCTGATGCCCAAACAGATTACTTCGTGCCTGCTAGGGATTTTTCCACCGTCTGATACTCTCGTCGGGGAAGATCTATTGAGGAGGCTTTGCCTAATGTTGATATCCCGGAGCCGTATCAGATTCTTGAGAGGGCCCGTGCGGTGTATACTTTCTTTTTATTTATGCTTCCCTTAAACTTGCCATTATTATTCTGGACTGATATCTCTTTCTTTCTCACGTGGATGTCTCATCCTATCGCAAAGTCGTGAAAGGCTTTTTCGGCCTCACCAAATTCTACCAACGGCGATTGATAGACGTGTTTTATATGCATCTATTGGGTACGTTCATAGCTTAGAAATAGCAAGTTCACGAGGTTTTTGGCTATTAATATGTGTTTTTGAGCTTTATTGTGAGTTTCAGGGTTTTAAGTGAAATTGTGGGATTTACGAGGCTTAAAGTGAAGAATTGACGGAAGGGTGCAAACTGCTAAAAGTGAAAAGAAGAATGCATTGGAAAAGGAAACCCCTTGCGGACGCAAGGGTAAGGGACCTTGCCCCCGCAAGGTCTCTAGTACGTATACCAATTTTGTGACAAACGCCTTGCGGCCGCATGCAGTGAAGTCCTTGCCCCCGCAACCCCTTCTGAAATCCTAAGCGGGTGTTGTACCCTAATTGTATCTCCTTCCCCCAAACACATTAGTATAAATACATGACATGTAGCCAGAAGCCAAGGACGGGTTTTTGATTGTTCATGTATTCTTTCATCCCAATGATCTGTTCATCATCAAGGAAGAACTAACCGCTCTATAATCTAGGAATTGGAGGTAACTTGTATCGAATCTATTGCCCTGTTATATATTTTTATTCAATCAAATCTTGTTGATCACAGTGTTTATCAATCTCTTTACTATCTCGCTTTCTCCTAATTAATGGAATCGCAAGTAGTAAAGACCAAGAGGTGCGGATAACTGCACCGCCATATGCATATGTCGTACACTGGCTCACCACTGTGATAAGTTGACCTTATTGATGCACGAGAGTGATAAGTTAGGGTCAGGTTCGTATATATGATCCTCAGTGATAGATAGGAAATTCCTATGTTCTTGTTCTTAAGGGTATAGATTGGATGAATTATTTAGGATGGAGACTGAATTATAATTTGACAATCTATACCAATATTTAATGAACGAACCTAAGATTGAATTGATTGATACATTAGGTGAAAGGGCATTAGATTAGGAATCCACATTCCTAGATTCTCATCCACCATAAAATCTTCATAACTATGATTACTGCTTTAAACTGTTAATTTACTTGCTTTCTATTAGATTAAATTAGATAAATAAACAAAAACACCCCTTAGTTTAAGTGTTTACCAGTTTACTTGCTATTTGATGCTTCCTGTCTCTATGGATCGACCCTTGCTACCATACATCTATTCTACAATAGTCTTGTTCACTTGCAAGGTAAATAAATAAGACACATCAAGTTTTTGGCGCCATTGCTGGGGACAAGCTAGTTTCTAGCTAGTTTATTGGTAACGTTTTAAATTCAGTTCTTATAAAAGAAAATTACAAAAAAGATTTTTATTTTATTTTTAATCTAGTTATTTATTTGTTTTAATTTTACATTGTATGCACGGTCGTAGATCTTTAAATCCCAAGCTGGCATATTTAAATCAAAACATAAATAATCTTGTTAAACATCATGAAAATCCTGATAATTTGGAAAATCCACTAGTTAATCAAGAACAAGTAAATAAAGTGGGTAAATAAAGAGGATCATATGGTTGATCCTCCAATAAACAATAACAATCGAAATCGTGAAAATCCGCTTCCTCCAGAGAATCAAAGAAGGGAGGAACCAATAGCTCGAAATATGGAAGTGGTAATAAATCAAAGAAAAATAAATGAATATGGTTGTTCCATGCTGAATGCGACATCATCAAGTTTAGTATTACCAGATGCAGTAAGAAACTTTGAACTTAAAGGTCATTTTTACAATATGTTACCTTTATTTTATGGATTGCCTACTGAAGACCCGGTAACTTTTGTGAAAGAGTATAGTTTTATGACTAATAATTTTCCGTTAGGAAGCCTAACGGAAGATAAATTAAAAAAGCGATATTTTCAATGTGCATTAAAAGATGCAGCGAAAAGATGGTTTATGAATTTGGCACCAATAAGTGTTTATACATGGACTCAGTTATATGATTTGTCTATGGGAAAATTTATCAACATGCATCTCTATCTGATTATAGAAAACAAATTATTGCTTTTCAAACAGAACCAGGAGAAACATTACATGAAGCATGAGATATATTTAAAAATTTACTAATCATGTGTCCTCATCATAATCTGTCTCAAGATATTTTAGTGACTCAATTTTATCATGGACTTTCTTGTGCTCTTCAAACTATGGTTGATAGTGCAGTCGGTGGTTCCATTAGAGGAATGACGCCAGCTGAATTAGAAAATTTGTTTGAAATGCTATGTACCAATTCTCAACAGAAAAACACTAGAGGTAAAAGTAGAGGTTTGTATCATGATCAAGATAATTCAAGCAATGAAGCAAAAATATAACAGTTGCAAGCACAAATTGAAATCCTACTTAAAAATAGATCTCAAACTCGAGAAGTGTGTGCTATTTGTGGACTAAATACTCATGCTACTAATTTTTGTCCATCTAGTTCTATGTTTCCTGAACAGGTAAATGCTATGAATGCATATCCTCCAAGACCAAGGAATGATCCTTATTCCAACACATACAATCCAGGTTGGAGAAATCATCCAAATTTCTCATGCGGAGGAAATAAGCCTTTGCAGCCTCAACAATTTCCTAAACAAGGACAGCTGCAAATTGAAGAAGCGAAAAATAACGATTTTGAAAATAGGCAGACTGTTATCAACAAGCAATTAATGGCAACTATAGACAAATTGACAAATGACCTTGCTCAAGCCTTGAAAAGAAGAGAAAAAGGGAAGTTCCCTAGTCAAACGGAACAAACTAAATCTATCACTACTCTACGTAGTGGTAAAGTCATTGGAGAAGAGGTAAGTGATCCTACTCATTCTACTAATGTTCCTGATAATATAGGTAAGTATGATGAAGAAATTCAAGCTAAAGAAAAATATTTAGAAAAAGAAACTTTAGAAAAAGAAATTAAAGAGAAAGAAAAAGAACAAGAGGCAGAACCTCTTGAGGAATCATATGTTGCTCCTCCACCATATGTTCCGCCAATACCATTCCCTGGGAGATTGATGAAAAACAAAATAGATAAACCATTTACGTAGATTTATAATATGTTGTCTAAAGTGAATATTAATCTTCTTTTGTTCAATGTTATTAAAAATATTCTGTCATATGCCAAGTTTTTCAAAGATCTCCACTCTAGGAAACACAAATTTGAAAAGAACGAGAAAATAATTGTTTCTGAAAACGTAAGTGCAGTATTACAACCTTTTTTTTTTTTTTTGGGAAAGCAGGGCGGCACTTGCGAGAATTTATTAAACAGGAAAGAGCAAACAAACAAGAGGGGGACAACCAGCCTTACCCAAAAACGGGGGGACAAAGAAGCCTGACCTCTAAAAGGAAATGCAATGAGAAGAAAACTAATGGCACTTTCTAAAATGATAAAGACCTAAGCGATCATGAAGCAAAACGTGTCGGTTATCACAGGGAAGATCAACCATAGAATTATAAATTTGAAAACCTTTGTGCACATGAGCAGCTGCAGCAAGTTTATCGGCTACACAATTATGTTCTCTAAACACATGCTGGATAGGGGCACAACCAAGATAAGCTTCACAATCACGGAGCTCATACTCATACATCCACGAAACCTGATGACGATGGGATAAAACCTCAACTGCAACCCGCGAGTCAGATTCAACTATCACATTATCAATGTTGAGATTATGACAAAGACGGATCCCATCGCGCAAAGCTTTAATCTCTGCTCCCGTATTAGTCCCACTACCATAGAAAGCCGAAAAGGCCAAAACCATATTCCCTTGAGAATCTCGTAAAATGCCTCCACCAGTGTGATTGTCACGGACGGCAGAACCATCCGTATTAAGCTTGAAATGCCCAACACGAGGAGGAAGCCGACAAACCCACCGACCTTTTTCCACAATAGGGGTGTAGATTGGAAGGCCAAGTCATTCCAAACCCAGCCTAGCCAAAGTACGGAGCTGAGATTTAGGCTGATAAACCAGAAGCATGTCAACCAAACTGCTTTTGATACGGGTGATAATTTTATCCGACTGCATAGGGATCTCTTCAAAAACCGAAGCACACCTAGCTTTCCAAATCTCCCAACATGAGAATAAAAGAATACCCAAACTCCAGGCACCAAACTGATTACGAAGGGAGGCGTCAAAGCATCAAGTGGAGAACAAATGATCCAAAGAACCATACAGATAGCGCTTGTAAAAGTGACCAGCAAAGAAAGCACAGACAGCTTTTGCAATATCGGAATAAAGGAAGAGATGAGTCAAGGATTCACGGTTCGGCATGGCACAACAATGGCATTTAGAAACAATAGGAATCCGTTTAATATGGAGCTGCATGTCAACGGGAACAGCACCATTGCATAATTTCCACATAAAACAGCTGACTTTGACGGGGATCCAAGGTTGCCAGATTTTGGTAGCCCAACGAATAATTGGAGAATGAAGCCGTATGGAATCCAAGTAGACTGATGAGGTGAACATACCCGAATTAGATAAATTACAGATAAACCTGTCTGGAACCCGCTGATCACAAACAACATTTCTAACCATGGCATGAAGATGAGAGGGCACCAAGTGGATTAACTGATCAAGAACCAAAAGAGCTTGATGGACAGATAAATTAGCATCAACCGGCTGCGGACCATGCAGAATCTCTCCACACCAATTGTCTAACCAAAAGGAGATACCACCCTCACCAACCATCCATCTACCAAGAGAAACCACCGTAGGGAGTTAATCCATGATAGCTTTCCATTGAGGAGCCGCCGAAGGAGAGCTTGAGAAACCTCTCTCCCCTCCATATTTACTATGCACAAATCGAGCCCACAGACTATTTTCTTGAATGGCGCTCCATGCCATCTTAGCATGTAGGGCAGACATAATGTGACGGAGGGAGTGAAGACCAAGACCACCTTCCTTAAAAGGCCGACAAATGACAGACCAAGTAACCCAGTGAGATCTGGGACCCTCTATCGAACTCCATAAAAAATTGGCCATGTAGGACTCAATCCGACGGATCACCGAATCCGGAACACGGACTACAACTAAAGTGTATAATGGGATACTACTCAGGACAGATTTCAACAAAATGAGACGACCCCCCTTCGATAAAAGGCGGGCTTTCCAACCAAAAATCCGACGAGTAATTCTGAGCTCAACATCTTCAAAGTATGAGCGTTTAATTCTGCCATGATACAGCGGAATGCCCAAGTAATGTATAGGGAAAACCTTCTTACTACAACCCGACCAATCAGCTATCCGACGAGATTTGGCAAAAGGGCACGAGGAATGAACATAAAATCCACTCTTGCTCAGAGTGATAAGCTGTCCAGAACTTTGCTCATATTTAGAAAGAAGATGGCGAAGAGCCCTGATAGATCTTTTGGCTGCATTACAAAAAATCAGCATGTCGTCCGCATAAAAAAGATGGGATATCGAGAGACCACCCCGGCCATGACATTAGGGAAGAATAGACTGCTCAGAGATTGCCTTATTAAGAATAATAGAAAGAACTTCTTGAGCCAGGATGAAAAGCATAGGGGATAGAGGGTCCCCTTGACGCAAACCCCGAGAGGAAGAGAAAAAACCAAAACAGCCACCGTTGATCCTGATAGAATACCACACATTGCCAATCAACCTCTCAACTAAGTCACAAAAAGCAGGATCAAAGCCAAGAGATAAAAGAGATTTGCAGAGAAAATCCCACTCCAAACGATCATAAGATTTACTCATGTCAAGCTTGAAGGCCACGTTACCCCCTCGGCATTTCCAACCAATTTTGTGAATCAACTCCTGCGCTAGAGCAATATTTTCTTGAATGCACCGACCCTTGACAAAACCCGACTGTTCCTAAGAGACAATGTCTGGTAGGACTGTAGCAAGACTGTAGCAACAATTTTGGAGATGATCTTTCTCGAGAAATTGCAAAGACAGATGGGATGGAGATCCGATAAGCTCGTCGGGTTGTCCACTTTAGGAACGAGAACCAAAGTGGTAGCTGACATACCCTTCTGCATCAACGCGCCAGCAAAAAACTCCGTAACCGCCGCTATAACCTCACCCTTTATAATATCCCAGCAGCCCAAAAAGAAATGTCCTGTAAAACCATCGGGACCTGGAGCACTATTGGGATTAAGATCCTTAACCGCCTGCTATATCTCTGATTCCGAGGGCATTTGCATAAGGAACATGTTATTTTGGGGGGTCACCTTAGATTGAAGATGCTGAAATAAAGATTCATCGATAATATGCGGAGCAGACGAAAAAAGGTTGGAAAAATGAGAAACCGCCACCTCCCCAATCTTATCAGCATCCGAACTCAAACTGCCATCCTCCATTCTAATCTTAATTGTGTTACACCGAATACGGTCACGAAGACTAGCATGAAAGTAGGAAGTGTTACGATCCCCATCCTGTAGCCATTGAAGACGAGCCTTTTGCTGAGTAAGCTCAGTATCCCAATTCAGAAGTTGAGAGACCTCTTGTTTAATATCCTCCAGATTCCTAGTGATCACAAGATCCCACGCCTGCTGAAGCTCCAATTCCAGTCTGTTAACATCATCTTGCTTAGAGGCCAACCGACGTTGAACGTGTCCAAAAACATTCCAATTCCAGGATTTCAAACCTTGCCTAAGTAACTGAAGCTTCTTGTGTAAAACAGCCATCGTCGGGCCCAACAAAGGTCTCTCCCATTGGCTCTTGACGAAATTCTGAAAATCAACATGATCAAGCCACATTCTTTGAAATCGAAACAGACTCTTAGGTTTGTGAACGCAAGGGAGTTCCACTAGCAACGAGGAATGATCAGAGTGAATTCTGCTAAGATGAACGACCCTCAACGCAGAATAAGAAGCATTATAGTACCCATTTATCAACACCCGGTCCAAACGTTGCCAAATGCACGAGGGCCATCCTGGTTGTTACACCAAGTGAACTGACTGCCCTCGAAACCAGCATCACACAACCCAGCCATATGCTGAAAATCATTAAAGTCATGGATGCCAAGCCAATCATACCCCGTACCACCCAATTTTTCATGAGAGTAGGCGATCACATTGAAATCACCCCCTATAATCCACGGTTCGGGAAACTAACAAGAAATGGTCACCAAACTATCCCATAACTCTTTCCGACCAGTCCCATCGCATTTAGCATAAATACAAGACAAAAGCACATTGAAGTTATCACTAACCGAACATCGAACCGTAAGGTGTTGGGAACTAGCAGTCACCAAAGAGATCTCCATACAACTATCCCATAGAAGCCAAATGTGCATGTTACTCGGATTAAAATGAAGACTATGTTGAAAGCGTAATTTCTTAGCCAACTTAGCAATGCGATCCCCCTATAGTTTCGGTTCTAGAATAACGAACAACAGAGTCTTATGTTGAGACTTAAGTAATTTAAGATAGTCCCTAGTGTCCTTATTACCAACCCCCCTAGCATTCCAAAAAATAACAGCCATAAGGAAACACTTAGGAAGAAGAGGAAATAGGGGCCTTAGAAGCAGCCCTAGTATGACGTTTGTTAGATACCAAAAAAACATGTTGCTTTATTTTCTGCGAGAGAGCCTTACAATGCTTGCAAAACTGTTGAGTGGTATGCTTCGAAGGAGGAAAATTAAGTAAATCATCAACAGAATTAGACCGCGTCAATCTGTGAGTAAATGTAGGCTTACAAGCCCCATCTAACGAAAACGACGCTTTAATATCCGTGGGTTGCAAGCAGCCTCTTCATGCCTGCCCATCGCATCTACACCTGACTCCTCAAGCTTTGATAAGATATCAAACTGATTATGGACATGAACATCTGGGATGGAGGCTTTATCAAAACCACACACACCTCGATCAATCTTCGCAAGAGAGGGAGAAGGCAGTACCCCCTCCAGGCCATCATGGGCAGCAAAATCCTTAGCTGGGGAACCCTGCATGACCTTGTCCGGGTAAGGGTCCTGAATATCAATGGTCTCAACAGTGACGGGAATGCCATGCGCATCTTTGACATGAGATGTGGAGGCCAAATTTGGGTTCACAAGATGGACCGGTCTCCATTGGGTACGAGAAACATTTAATGTAGGGGGATTAACATCCTTTCATGGGATCGCAATGTTAGTGACCAAAACTGGAGTATCATTATTGTTGCCATTACCTTCATTATTAGAACCATTCACTATCACCGCTGCCTTCCTATTTTGGGGAGGTAACACTTTGTTCACCGCTGGAGCATTATGAGGGCCAGCACGACCGTGACCCTTCCTACACACAAGTACTGAATGACCAAGCAATCCACAACCAGAACAGTATTGAATGTTGCCTTCAAAGTCCAGGGCCTGCGAAAAACCATCATCCTTCGACGTCCCAATCCATATTCGCGAAGGCAAAGGTTTGGCGACATCAATTTCAATGCAAATCCTTGCATGCATCGGATGTGTCAAGGCAAGGGTCTTATCATCCACCCCAAGAAAACAACCAAACATATTACCAATACGTTTAAGATAAGAGGGATTGAAAAAAGGCAGTGACAGATGATGAAGCCGAACCCATACAGCAACAAACGTGTTGTCTTTACCAAGGGTGAACTCAGGAGACCACCGAAAAGAATGGTACATGTAACTGTTAATCATATGTGACTCTTTGGAAAGAGCGATAACCAAGTCCTCAGACGAAGCTAAATGCACCATAACGTGTCGTGGATCAAGCAAGCCTGCCACAAACGATCCCTTAAGTTTCCAAGTGGAAGCAATGTGCTTGCGGATCACTAAAAGTGAGGGTCTGCCCATTGAGAATTTCAAAACCACAGTATTCTGGAATTGCTTCTCGGCCAACTCCATTTCAATAGGCGAGAATAAATAGTCCAGTTCGTTGTCTACCATCATTGGTTGTCGACGGGCTAAAGAAATATCCTGAAGTTTGGGAGACATGTTAGGGTTTAAACAGGTAGGGGCGGTGGGCTGGGCAACCATGGAGGCGTACGAAACAGGTGCATGGGAGCCCGGGCAGCCTGGATCAGGAGAAGAGGCTGGTGGAGGAACCACCGAAGGGGTAGTGTCCTACGGCATAGCCGCAGACGAAACCCTAGTACACACAGGAAAGAGAAACCCTAGAGAGAGAGAAATGGCTTTAGAGCCTAGTGTGGCATTTTTCAGTATTACAACATGAACTTCCCCTTAAATTAAAAGATTCAGGTAGTTTCAATATCCAAGTTTCTTTGGGTAATGCGGAAAAGATGAAAGCAATGCTTGATTTGGGGGCAAGTATTAATATAATGTCTTTCGCTGTTTACAAACAATTAGGTTTGGGAGAATTAAAACCCACTACTTTTTTTTTTAGAGAAACAGGGGCGGCACCCTGCACGATTTTATTAAAATAAAAAGGAAAGATACAAGGAGGGGGACAACCAACCTCTCCAAATCAAGAGAGAACACCGGAGCCTTACCTCTACCAGAAATACTACAAAAAAATCAATTGCAAAAATTAAAAAGACCCATACAACCTACCTAAAACCTTGTCGAACACTAGCCGAAAGATGATGCATGTCCTCGTACTTGGAATAAGCAAACGTAGAATGAGCCACCACTGCCAGCCTATCTGCCACACCATTAATCTCTCTATAGACATGACGAATATTATAATCCCCAAGCAACTCCTTACAAAAATTAAGGTCACTATCAAACTGCCAAGGAAAATTTTGAGATCCCAACAGACCCCGGGCTGCCACTAAAGAATCTGTCTCCACATAAACATTCTCCAAACCCAATTCTCTACACAAAAGAAGACCATCTCGCAAAGCTGAAATTTCAGCAAATGTGTTCATGCCATGACCATAATGGTTAGAGAAAGCACAAACTAGATTGCTCTGATGAGAGCGAATGATGCCACCCCCAGTACATAACCCATTTCTGGCAGAGCCATCGGTATTTAACTTGTAAGTACCCAAAATAGGAGGTTCCCAACAGACCCATTGACCACGCTTAACCACAACCTCCTTAATCGGAACCCTTAAAATTTGAAGACCCAAACTACCGATGACACTGGACATCACCTTCGGAGTGTACAAACGCATCATGTCTATTAAGCCATTACTCACACCTCGAATAATCTCCTCTTCTTTCATCGGAACATTATCAAAAACCGCACGACATCTTGCTTTCCACAGCTCCCAACAACCAAGGACTACAACTCCAATTCTGTACGCCCCAATTTGATTATCCACCGACACTCGATCCAGCCAAATGGAGAAAAGATGAGGCAACGAATCATATCGATCTATTAAATGAAAACACCGAGCTAAACCTTTCCAAACTCTTCCAGCAACTTCAGACGCTAAAAATAGATGATCAATGTATTCTTGCGCATGCATATGAGTACAACAAACACATTTTGAAACAATCACAATGTGTTTCATAATAAGGCGAAGATCAACCGGTAAAGCTCCATGAAACAGTTTCCATATAAACCCGCTTATCTTCAAAGGGATTCACCGCTGCCAGATTTTTTTAGCCCAAAACAGTTCAGGCCATTTAGCTCAAAAGGAATGCCAAAACTTCGAGACATGAAACTGACTTGTGGTAGAATGAACATACACAATAGTGTCTTCCCTATTTGCATGAAGACGCACCCTCTTCATCAAATCCATGCAATCGCTGGGAATTAGATGAGAAAACTGCTCCAATTGAGGAAGGGCATGACGCACAGATAAAGTAAGGTCCATAGGTAAAGGCCCTTCTAAAGTAACTCCACACCAATTGGAACCCCAAAAGATATATCCCCATGACCTACCAACCATCTGCTGCTACTATGGACTTTATCCATGTGTTTATATATGGCTTTGCTAACTGGAGACATCCGGCTTTGATTATACTCCCCTAAACTTCCATATTTTGACAACGCAAACTGTGCCCAAAGACTATTACCCTGAAGAACAGCCCATGCCAGCTTTGCCTGAAGAGATTTCATAACCTCACCAAAAGGTCTTAAGCCTAAACCACCTTCCCGAAGAGGCCTACAAACAACCTCCCAAGCCACCCAATGAGTATGAGTCTCCCCATTATTACTCCACAAGAAAGTTGCCAAGGCAGATTGAATTCGTCTAAGGACTTTTTTAGGAACACAAAGCACGGCAATGGTGTACATAAGGGATACTGCAAAGAACTGATCTCAATAAAGTGATTTTCCCACCGAAGGAAAGCTGATGAGCTTTCCACCCGTCTATACATCGCAGAATTTTGTCCACTAGCCCTGCAAAATAAACAGCTTTTATCCGACCTTTAAAAAGGGGGATACCCAAATAAACCATAGGAAAACATCTGTGAGAACAACCCGACAAAATGGAGATTTGTCTAATCCGGCGATTAGTGCAATGTTTAGAAACGAAAAAACCACTTTTCTCTAAATTAATTAGTTGACCAGAAGCCTTTTCATAATCACCAAGAACCTTCCGTAACGCACAAATAGACCCAGAGCTAGCATTACAAAAAAGTAATATGTCATCGGCGTAAAATAAATGGGATATCACCAAACCTCCAGGACCATGCACATACGGCTTGATCAACCCAGCTTCAAATCCATCCTTGATATTACATGAAAGCACATCTTGAGCTATAATAAACAGCAAAGGAGACAAAGGATCCCCTTGTCGAACTCCCTGAGAAGATTTAAAGAAACCAAAACTGCTGCCATTAACTCGAGTGGTATACCAGATCTTGCTCAATAATCTATAGATCAACTCCTGAACCCCTACACTAAATCCATAGCTCTGTAAAGCACGCAAAATAAAATCCCATTCCAGTCTGTCGTAAGCTTTAGACATGTCCAATTTGAATATGACATTGGCTCCCCTAACCCGCGTGTCTATTCGGTGAACCAACTCATGCGCCAATACCAAATTTTCTTGGATACTTCTACCTTTAATAAAACCAGATTGCTCCATGGAAATAAATCGAATATTAGCCAAGCAGGTTGCCACAATTTTTGAAATAACCTTCCCTGCAAATGGACATAAACTGATTGGTCTGAAATCAACAAAAATTTCATGGGCATTCACCTTCGGAATTAAAACAATGGAAGAAGTAGATAGACCCTTATGAAGAGCTGCCCCATTAAAAAAGTCTTGAATCGCAGCAATCATATCCCCCTTAGTAATCTCCCAGCAAGAACGAAAAAACCATCCTGTAAATCCATCAACACCCGGAGCACTATTGGGATCTAAACTTTGTATGGCTGCCCATATATCCTCCTCTAACGGCACATCTTCTAAATCCTCATTATATTTGTCGAGCACTACTCTAGGACACATTCGAAAAATCTCATCATCTACCACATGATCAGTACTAGTGAATAATTTTGAAAAGAAATCCCCAGCTTTCGTTCCGATTACCTTAGTATCAGTACACCAAGTACCATCTTCATTCCGAAGTTTGATAGTGTTCTTCCTACGTCTCTCTTTGAGGTTCGCATGAAAATAGCTAGTATTACGATCACCATCCTGCACCCATAATTGCCTCGACTTCTGTTGCAGTAACTCCGCGTCCCATTTAACTAGTTGAACCAAAACCGACTTCGCTTCTGCCAAAGACAAAAAATTATCATCACCCCCTTGTTGAATGCAAATGTCTTCCAAATATTGAACCCTATCTTGCTGCTGAGCCAAAAGACGATGAACGTTGCCAAAAACCTCCCAATTTCATTTCTTTAATTCTTTCCTAAGATAATGTAACTTCCTGTGCAAGACTTCCATCGCATCCCCCCACAACCGGACGATTCCACTGATGTTGAACAAAAGGAATAAAACCCGGATGATCCACCCACATTCTCTAGAATCGAAACTGGCTTTTAGGTTTTGGAACAAAAGGAAAACCCACAAGCAAAGGAGAGTGATCCGACATAACTCTTCCTAAATGCTCCACTGAGATCCCCGAAAATTTTGCTGCATACTGACCATTAAAAAGCACCCTGTCAAGACGTTTCCATATTCTAGTACCATCTGAATGATTGTTGCACCATGTGAATGTACTCCCTTGGAAACCCGAATCACTAAGACCTGGCGTTATCATAAAGTTGTTAAAATCCACCATTCCAAGAGTATCATATCCAACACCACCTAATTTCTCACCAACATTCGCAATAATATTAAAATCCCCCCAACAATCCATGGCTCCGTTAAATTATTTGCCTTAGCCGATAAATCCAACCATAACTCCTGTCTATCAACTCTAGTACAAGCAGCGTACACAAAAGAAGCAAGCAATTCTTCCCCAGAAGCCATTTGCAACTTAACCGTAACTTGTTGTTTAGAAACATCAATAACATCTATATAAATTTGTTCATTCCATAATAACCATATATGTTTATTCTCTGGCCAAAAGTGCATGCAATTGGAAAATTTTAATCGCCTAGCTATTGTGTTAATTCTATCTCCTGGAATCTTAGGTTCCAGAAAAACACATAAGGAAGGTTTATGTTGCCCCATCAAGACCTTCACATAATCCACAGTTTCCTCATTGCCCAAACCATGAATATTCCAAATGAGCATCGACATAAACACTTATTGAGCAGATTGGGACTTCGAGGCTTTAGCCTTATGAACTTTCACTCTTGTAATCCGAACATTCGCATGAGCATACTTACACTTTGAAGCTTTCTTTCGCATCTTGTTACACAACTTCTGAAATGCTTCTGTTTTGGAACTAAACTGATCAATAACTGCTACATCATCTAATGAAGCCACACGGTTAATTACCTTTGTTTTTTTTAGGAATTTCCCCATCTAGCGACTTAGAACCCTTGGGCAATAAATGACTCCCCTCCCCACAATCATCCAAGTCAGCCAGTATATAAATGGATTGTCCGTCGTTACCGTATCATTATCTGTTTCATTCATCATCTCCTTATTCCGAGGCGAAGTGTGCTCCATGGTCGGTTCTGCCTCCACATTTTGTTCAGTAGATGTAGCCAAATCGGAAAGAGTGGCACAGGAATCTGCCAGACCTAATACCGTGCCATGTGATGGAAATTTATCTTCCTTAACAGTGCCAACAGGAGAAGCCGATATATTAATAGTCTCCGTCTCAACTGGCTGTCCCTTATCGTTTTTGGCATTAGAATTTGATCCAACATTATTGTTCTTCAAAATGGATACTGGCTGCCATTTCTTTGTACTCCCATTATGCTTGATCTCCTCTGGTGGTGGAACCACTGAACCTATTTTACTCCCAATGACCTGAGTAGGCCGACTTTCTTTCTCCATACCCACAGCATGCATTCCAACTCCATCTCTTGCTTCTGCCGAAGATTTCACCCGAGGACGCTTACGACATTCCATGGCCAGATGTCCCAATAAACCACACCCTGAGCAATACGCTATATTACCTTCAAATTCAATGCTTTGCCAAAAACCATCTTCCTTTGACGTGCCCAACCACACCGATACGAGCATACATCGGATGCGTTAGAGCTAAGGTTCGATCATCAGCGCGCAAAAACTTCCCTAACCCATTGCCAATCTGTTGCAAATAAGAATTATTGAAGAAAGATAACGGCAGATGATGAAGCCTAATCCACACGACCACTCTCGGGCTATCTTGACGATAAGCAAAATCGGGACTCCAGCGAAAGGAGTGTAACATACATCTCTGAATCATATGGGATTCTTTTGATAGAGCTAAAACCATGTCCTCGGCTGTGGACAGATGGACCATGACATGTCTCGGATCCAGCAAACCAAGAACAAACTCACCCTTTAACGACCAAGATTTAGAGATATGGTCTTTGATAACATGCAAAGACGGACGTCCCATGGAAAACTTAAGGATGACCGTGTTAGAAAACTATGCATGAGCCGCCTCCATCTCCACCTGCGAGAATAAAACCCCAAGCTCATTGTCCACCGAGACAGTCTGTCTAGGAGGAATCGGAAGATCACGTAGCACCACATTTTTCCTAGGGTTTTGACAATGAGTTTCCCCCTTACCTGAAACTGCCTCCACAAAGGATTTGGGAATGGACAATCCCGGTGTTTGTACATCACCAGACGCTAAGGGATTAACCATCGAAGGGGGATCCCCCGATGGTGTTGTATCGGGCGGCATACCTGACCAAGCTGCAAAACCCTAATAGGAAAACTAATAACAATCGCACCTATAGTGTGTGTATTTAACCCCCTTATTTAAAACCCACTACTATATCCTTACAGTTAGTCGACCGTTCGGTGAAACGCCCCTTAGGAATAGTAGAGGATATTTTAGTTCAAGTCAATAAGTCAATCATACTGGTTGACTTTGTAGTTCTAGAGATGGAAAGGAAAATATGCACGAATAATGAAGTTCCTATTTTGTTAGGAAGACCTTTCTTGGCCACGACCAACACAATGATTAATGTAAGGAATGGTAAGTTGTCGATGTCAGTTATGGGAGAAACTGTAGAGATTTCAGTCTTTGATTCTTTAAACAGACCGAGCGATATGAACGCTTGCTTTTAAATCGATGAAATAGAAAATCTTACGACCCAAAAATTTGAAGCAGATTTAAATGAAGATGAGTCAGAAAAAAGAATTGTTAGGAAGTGATTCAAATCAAATAGACTTTCCCCATCTAATATTCGATATGAACGAATTAGAAAGAGAAATCCTTGCGGATGATGCTAAATTAGAAAAGGAGAAATTTGAAGCTCCTAAGGATGAAAGTGAAATTAAAGAGGAATTAGAAGTTCCTAAGATTGAAATTGAAAAGGATCTACAAATAGAAAAAGAGGAATCTAAAATTCCTAATGATGATCAAAATGAAAACGTTAAACTTGAAGTTTCTAAGTTTACCCCATCTATTGAATCTCCTCTTGAATTAGATTTAAAGTCATTGCCATCCCACTTGAAATATACATTTCTGGGGGAAGGTAAAACTTTACCCGTTATAATTGTTGCGGATTTAACAGAAGAACAAGAAGAAAGCCCGTTAAAAGTTTTATGGACACATAGAAAAACTATTGGTTGGTCCTTAGCAGATTTAAAAGGTACTAGTCTCACTATGTGTATGAATAAAAGTTTTATGAAGGTAAACGCCAAAGAAGACTTAACCCCCATATGGAAGAAGCAGTTAGAAAAGAAGTACTCAAGCTTCTTGATGTGGGTATAATTTACCCGATATGTGATAGTAAATGGGTAAGTCCAGTCCAAGTAGTTCCTAAGAAATCAGGAATTATAGTTGTTAAAAATGAGAGACACGAGTTAGTTCCCACAAAATCTATAATTGGCTATAGAATGTGCATAGATTTGAGGAAATTAAATGCGGCTACAAAGAGAGATCACTTTCCTTTGCCCTTCATTGACCAAATCCTTGAAAGATTAGTTGGCCATGATTATTACTATTTTCTTGATGGTTTTTCCGGTTACAATCAAATTCCACTTGCGCCGGAAGATCAAGAAAATACTACCTTTACATGTCCCTTTGGTACCTTTGCATTTAGAAGGATACCCTTTGGATTATGTAATGTCACTGCCACTTTTCAAAGATGTATGATCTCAATATTTATCGATTTAATTGAAAGGTGTGTAGAAATATTCATGGACGATTTTTTAGTATTTGGAAAATCTTTTGATAATTGCCTAGAAAATCTAACGTCAGCTCTTAGAAGATGCTGTGAAACTAGCTTGACCTTAAGTTGGGAGAAAAACCATTTTATGGTTATGGAACTGTTCTAGGTCATATTGTGTCTAACAAATGAATAGAGGTAGATAAAGCCAAAATTGAAGTTATCTCACAATTACCTCCCCAACCACAGTCAAGGGTGTTAGAAGTTTTCTAGGTCATGCAGGTTTTTATAAAAGATTTATAAATGACTTTTCAAAAATCTGTAAACCTCTATGCAATCTATTGGTGAAAGATACGGAATTTATTTTCGATCAAGAATGCTTAAATGCATTTAATTCGTTAAAAGAACAATTAACAACAGCCCCTATTTTAACCAGCCCTGATTGATCTCTCCCTTTCGAGATCATGTGCGATGCATCAGATTTTGCGGTTGGGGCTGTGTTAGGACAATGGGTAGATAAGAAACCGCAAGTAATACATTATGCGAGTAGGACATTAAATGATGCACAAATTAATTATACCGCCACCGAAAAAGAATTTTTCGCAATTGTGTTTGCTTTAGAAAAATTTCGTCCCTACTTGCTAGGAAAAGTTATTATATTCTTTGACCATGCAGGCCTAAAATATCTTTTGAGTAAAACGGAGGCCAAGCCTAGGCTCATTAGATAGATGTTGTTATTGCAAGAATTTTACATTACTATTAAAGATAAAAAGGGAACAGAAAATGTTGTTGTCGATCATTTGTCTAGATTAGAAGTTTTACATTTACTTGAACGTCAAATTCTTGATAATAAAATCCCTAAATGATGACTTCCCTGACGAACAACTTTTAGCTGTCAAAAATCATAAACCATGGTATGCTGACTTTCTGAATTATCATGTAGCGAATATCATTAATCGTTATTTTGATTATTAACAAAGAAAGAAGTTTTTGGTAGATGCTAAAAAGTATTTTTGGGAAGATCCTTATTTATTTAAAATGTGTTTAGACTCTTTAATTAGACGATGTATTCCATATCAAGAGCAACAAAGTATTCTGGCATTTTGCCATGTATACTCTTGTGGTGAACATTTTAGTAGTACTAAAACTGCTAGGAAAATTTTAAAATTTGGTTTATACTGGCCTACTATTTTTAGAGATGCTGAAATATTTTGCAAAACATGTGATAAGTATCAAAGGACAGGTGGAATTAGTAAAAGGAATGAGATGCCCTTGCAATATAATCTGGTGATTGAAATTTTTGATGTGTGGGGTATTGACTTTATGGGTCTTTTTTCCAGTTTCAAAGGGTTGCGAATATATTTTAGCTGTAGTGGATTACGTGTCAAAATGGATAGAAGTCATTACTACCCGAAACAATGATGATAAAACAGTCGTCAAGTTTTTGGATGATCAAATATTTAGTCAGTATGAAATACTGAAGGCAATAATTAGTGATCAAGGAATGCACTTCACCAATTGCTTGATGAATGTGTGCCTTAGGAAACATGGTGTGACTCTCAAATTGGCCACGCCATATCATCCTCAAACTTCTGGCCAAGTAGAAGTTAGTAATAGACAAATTAATGCAGTCCTTGAAAAGACTATTAGACCAAACAGAAAAGATTGGGAACCAAAACTCAAGGATGTTCTTTGGGCATACAGAACTGCATATAAGAATCTGATAGGAATAAGTCCTTATAGAATGGTGTATGGCAAAGCATGCCATCTTCCAGTGGAAATTGAACATAAAACTTATTGAGCCATTAAAACTCTAAATTTTGACCTAGCTTTGGCTGGAGAGGAACGGTTGTTTCAGTAAAATGAGTTAGAAGAACATAGGCTCAATTCGTATGAGAATGTTAAACTATGTAAAGAAAAGACCAAAAGATACCATAATATGGGAATCACCAAAATGATGTTACGTCCAAGTTTAAAAGTTCTTCTTTTCAATTCTAGGCTAAGATTATTCCCGGGAAAGTTAAAATCAAAATGGTCTGGTCCTTTTATAATAGTACGAATCTATCCACATGGAGCACTTGATGTAAAAAACCCAAAGACTGATGAGATATTTAAAGTGAATGGTCATAGCCTCAAACCTTATTTTGAACCCATGTCAGTAGAGAGAACAATAGAAGTTATTCGTCTCTCTGACACCAAGCCCCCAAGAGAATAGGTTTGCAGTTAGGTCGAGCCAAAGACGTTAAACAAGTGCGCTAGGTAGGAGGCAACCCACTTTGATAAATTTTAATTGCTTTCATAGTGTAATTTAAATATGTTTTTCTCCATCTGATTTAATTATGAGGATTTGAATTAAATGTTTTTGGGCATTGCATAATTCAAGTTTGGGGGAGAAAAGCATCGTAGTGTTATATTTATATGTCATCTAATATTTTTGTTTTGTTTTGTTTTGTTTTTGTAGAATTTTCAGAGTGCAAGAAAGAAGCGGCCCTAATGGAACGTAACGGAAGGACGAAAACAAAGACGGTGCAAAAATGTGTAACATCTTCCCAAAGGCGAAATTTCTATGAACCTTCCGAATGCAAGGCATATACACCTTGCGGCTACAAGGCCTCATTAAAGACAAATGACAAGGAACCCTTGCGGCTGCAAGACCACTAAGCCTTGCCCCCGCAAGCCTTACCTCAGTGACCGTGCACCATTACTGTGACCCTTGCGGCCGCAAGGCCCTTTTTATAAGAAAATCACGGCAAACGATGAACAGTTCACCAGAAACCATATTCCAAATCAAAAATTCCGGCTGTTCTCTCCACCAATCTCTCTCAACTTTGGCGAAGTTTGTTGCTGATTCCGGCCAAGCATCCATGTCCGGCTGTTCTCTTTAAAGCCTTCATCACCACCATCTTCCCCATCTTATCTCGCCCCATTGAAGAATTTGAAGACTTGCCACCACCATTGCCGACGTCAAGCTTCCAAAACCGCCAACCAGCATCATGAAAATTATTGCACAATCCACGTAACTTCTATCCCTCTTACTTCTGCAAATTTTGATTTGTCAAAATTTTTGCATGTTAGGGTGATAGTACGTATTTTAATTTGTATTTGTGCATGTTTTTATTGCTTTGTTAGGTTTATTGATTTTTTTAGAGAGTAGATTTTTCGTGTCCCCCATGGCCCCGAAACATAGGAATATCGGACCTTCTACTTCCCGCCCCCAAGAGGAGCAAGATTTTGACCCGTTTAGGTTTGTCTCCTTCGAGGCATCGAAGAGCTACACGAGGAAGCTCTCCAAGAGTATAATCCCTCAAAGGGGATTTCAGGTTAGAGACTTTGACCTCCCTGCCCACTTCGCCCAACGAAGATGGGCAGCTCTTTGTGCGACTCCAGGCGTGGCCATTGTGGCCATTGTCAGTGAATTCTATGCCAATGGGCATGTCTCCTTAACTGGTGAGGTATCCAACACCAGTAATGTCCGAAATAAGGAGGTTAGTTTTTTGCCCTTTAGCATTAACCGTTATTTCGGCACCCCTCGTTTCGAGGAAGGCACTGACCATTACAATTTCCATCTTGCCCGTCCCGTCTCTCTTCAAGAGGTCAATGCGATGATCGCAACTTCTGGCACAGTTTGGACATATCATCAAGGTCCACCGTTCGGCCCCCACATCATGGACAAGACGCACTTGACGAACAGGACCAAGGCCATGTTCAAATTTATTTGTGCACACCTTATGCCATCCGGTCACCAACACACGGTGTCATGGCCTAAGGCCATTTTGATCTACACCCTCCTGACTGGTGGGTCTGTTGACGTTGGTCGCCTAATCAACGCCCAGATTCAGACCCTCATTAGAGGTAGGACGAACTCGGGATTTGTTTTCCCGAGTTTGATTACAAGATTGTGTGGAGGGGCTGGAGTTGTTTGGACTCCAAATTCTGAAAGAGTTCGGGCAGTACCAATATTACTGCGATGCTTCTTTCTAATCACCCGCGCTAGCCACGTGAGAGGGCCACGTGAGAAGCCTCAAGGGGAGGCTCATATTCAGAAGGAGGTGGATCCTTTGGAGGTCATCTCCATTAGGCAGGAGGAGCTCTCATTATAGGAATAAATGATTAATCAGCAATTGGTGCAAATGCGCGCCTTATGGTTGGATTTACCGGGTGGGGAGGAATATGTCCGCACTTTATGTATTCCCACCCTGTATTATCCCTGAGTTTCTTCCTCCTTCGTTATTTCTTCCCAACTCACCATGAGTCAAAGCCCAATTTTCTTCCTCTTTCGTTAGGCGAACTAGATATGTCCTTTTGATATTTTTCCTACATCAACCCTCTTATAGGATAACCCTCAATTTTGAGGACAAAATAAAATTTAAGTTTGGGGAAGGAATTCTAAGTCCAGGGTCTTTGCAGGACCCAGCCTAAGAAGGGGTGGAATTGGGCTATATTTTTTGAGGGTTAAGGACAATTTTTGCCCCTCTATCGTCTCTTCTCCTCTCTCTATTTTCTTGTTTTTTATGTTTTCTCATTTTCGAAGATGTTGCCTTGACCAGAATACACTAATATTTGATTCTTTCGGGAACCCATCATCAATTGGATCATCAACTATCTCCAATATTTATAAAAATTCAAAATTTCATTCTCGAGTCTTGGTGTGGTCACTTCAGCTTATGATGATGTAGTGTAATGAACCACATAACTTTCCCATAGATCACTCTGGAATTCACTCGATTCTACAAAAAATATTGATATTTTCCAAATCTCTGTGCTCTTTTCCCAGTCAATGATTATGGACTAATTTGAATATTTTTACTAAGTTTATAGTGTACATCTCATTCTAACATAAATAATTTGATGCACAAGAATATGATGAATAGCTATCCCGACATGATTGTTGTATTGAATTGTAACTTAGGGTCAATTGCATGATAGTTAGATCCCTTGGACTTTTCTTGCTAATATATCTCAAGCACACTTTTGAACCATGACTGCATGTTAGCGTTAATTGTCCCTATCACTTTTCTAGCGAATGCTTATGTGAAATCTAGTGATGTTAAATCTTCGATTCCACAACTTTCATAATGGATATGATATTTTATGTGTAGTTACTTTCTTAAAAAATGGCATGAGTAATCTGGCATTAGGAGGTGATTTAGGCCATCTTTGGATTGTTTGAGCCTAAATATTTTCTGACTTACTAAAAATATCCCTAGTGTCCCCTTTTGAGCTGAATTAAAAGAATGGTGTGTGTTAAGCACACATTGACCCCCATTCGACATCATTTCTATTACCCACATTAACATAACCCCTAAAGCTTATACACTTTAGCCTACCCTTTGAGAGAGTAGGATGTGGGTGTGAATTGATTTTAAGGGTCCATTATCAGTTAGATAAATTTCTGAAGACTTCTTCTTCCTCGTTGTAATAAAAAAAGTGATGGAAAAGAAAAAGAAAAAGAAAAAAATATTGGTTCGACGAAAATGAATAGGAAGAAGAATAGTGTAAGAAGATTCAAATGGAAGCATAGCTTTCAAATGATAGATATGTTAGAAAAAGTTCTTCTAAATAATGGATCACTAGTTATTTTTAACACAATGTATTGAACAAACAAGTTTGGGGGAAAATCCCCACTTGTGGTCTTTGTAGGTCCTAGCCTAATTGGAAATACTTCTATATGTTTAGAAGAAAATGGGGAAAAGGGTAGTCTTGCTCTCTCACTTTGTATTCTATTCTCTTTCCATCATATCCCCCAACACCAAGGCATTACATTACAAGCTTAATAAAGTCCTATTGATCTTTTTGCCAGTTACTTGTGTTGGTTGATTCGATGGTAATACATGTAAATTGATCCCCACTTCATATATTCATACAATTCCCAAGCTCACTGTGTTAGCATAATCTTAGCACTTGCAAGTAACTAGGAAATGAAAGAATTGTACGTCATACATAGGAAGTGCATGGGATGGATGTATAACCATTTGAAATCCATGGTGTTCTCTCTTTCTGTGATAGACCGGGTTCAGATGGTGGATTAAATATTCCGTGTTGCATAAGTTTTTATTGAAAATCCTAATTTTCATAATGAATGTTGTGCTTCGCTTAATAAAACTGTTTAAGTTAGGAAATTTTCCATGATTGGTTAGCACACACACACGGAGATGTTGGCATCGGTCACAGGCTAGAGTGTAGGTCAGTTTGATTTGTGGATGAGTTTGCACACATGTGGTGAGCATCTCCATGAGGCAAATATGAATATTCCATGCTATCATGACTTGAGAATGAGCCCAAAAAGATTTTTATTTGTATTTATTTTTAATTATTGTTTTTAGAGTAATTTTAATTTTCTGCTTTTGTATTTAATAGTTTTTGTATTAATCTGCATAGTCGAGTCACTCGTAAGAGTCTCCTTGATTTTGTGGGTTTCTAGAGAAGTGTATATAGTGTCACCCTCAAAAAATATTTTCTAATTTTTTGTAATTTAATTGCTTTTGTATTTATTAGTATTATTTACTCATGGACGAACAAAGTCTAAGTTTGGGGGTATTTGATAGATATGTTTTATGCGCATCTATTAGGTACTTTCATAGCTTAGAAATAGCAATTCCACGAAGCTTTTAGCTACTAATATGTGTTTTTGAGCTTTATTGTGAGTTTCAGGGTTTTAGGTGAAATTATGGGATTTACAGGGCTTAAAGTGAACAATTGAAGGAAGGGTGCAAAGTGCTAAAAGTGGAAAGAATAATGCATTGGAAAAGGAAACCCCTTGCGGATGCAAGGGTAAGGGACCTTGCCCCCGCAAGGTCTCCAGTACGTAAACCAATTTTGTGACCAACGCCTTGCGGTCGCATGCAGTGAAGACCTTGCCCCCGCAAGCCCTTCCAAAATCCTAAACGAGTGTTATACCCTAATTGTATCTCCTTCCCCCGAACACATTAGTATAAATACATGCCAAGTAGCCACAAGCCAAGGACAAGTTTTTGACCAAGATTTTAGTGTGTAATACTTAGTTTTTAGTGTTTGTAATTATAGTTAAAAGATCGTTCATGTATTCTTTCATCCCAATGATCAGTTCATCATAAAAGATGAACTCACCGCTCCAGAATCTAGGAATTAGAGGTAACTTGTATCGAATCAATTGTCATGTTATATATTTTTATTCAATCAAATCTTGTTGATCACAGTGTTTATCACTCTCTTTACTATCTCGCTTTCTCCTAATGAATGGAATCGCAAGTAGTAAAGACCAAGAGGTGCAAATAACTGCACGGCCATATGCATATGTCGTACACTTGCTCACCACTGTGATACATTGACCTTATCAATGCACGAGAGTGATAAGATAGGGTCAGGTTCATATATATGATCCTAAGTGTCAGATAGGAAATTCATATGTTCTTGTGCTTAAGGATATAGATTGGATGAATTATTTAGGATGGAGACTGAATTATAATTCGACAATCTATACCAATCTTTAGTGAACAAACCGAAAATTAAATTAATTGATACATTAGGCAAAAGGGCATTAGAGTAGATACAAGTGAATCCACATTCCTAGATTCTCATCCACCATAAGATCTTCATAACTGTGATTACTGCTTTAAACTGTTAATTAGATTACTTGCTTTCTAGTAGATTAAATTAGATAAATAAACAAACCCCCCCCCACCTTAGTTTAAGTGTTAATGGTTTACTTGCTATTTGATACTTCTTGTCTCTGTGGATCGACCCTTGCTACCATACATTTATTCTACAGTAGTCTTGTGCACTTGCAAGGTAAATAAATAAGACACATCAGTGATGCCCAAACTAATTATTTCGTGCCTACTAGGGATTTTTCCACCGTCTGATACTCTCGTCGGGGAAGATCTGTTGAGAAGGCTTTACCTGATGTTGATATCCCGGAGCCGTATCAGATTCCTAAGAGGACCCGCGCGGTTTATACTTTCTTTTTATTTATTCTTCCCTCAAACTTGCAATTATTATTCTGGACTGATATCTCTTTCTTTCTCAGGTGGATGTTCCATCCTATCGTAAAGTGGTGAAAGGCTTTTTCGGCTTTGCCAAATTGTACCAACGGGCGATAGATGAGCTTTCTTACAGAGGCAACGATATTTTGAGCCGAGCCAGGCGCCAAAATGATTATGATGATGAAGCCGGTGATTCGGGTCGTACCAGGGTGAGGGGTCGAGAGTATAGGGTTGGGGGAACAAGTCCTCAGGTCATGGGTGGAGGCTTGGAGAGGAGCAGGTCAACAGGTGGATGTACCAGGATGATGATGATAAATGCAATGCATTTTATTCTATGACGCATAATTATTTGATTTGTTATTTTAGCGATGCATAAAAAGAAAATGTATTATTTATCTATTATAAAGACACACTGTAGTTAGGAATGATGATTTTTTGGATTTGGGGGAATACACTTTCAGAATTTTATCGGGTTACCAACGCTCTATATGGAAAGGATTTGTAGCCGCCTGCTTCTGTTTCTTTTTTGTTTCATGCTGAAGGCATGTAAACGCTACAACTAGCCTCGTAGATTCTACATGTCCCGTGGCCAAATAGGGGCCGAAATTTGCGATGATTAGGAGCAGCCGGGGAAATACCAGGATAACAGGCAGATTGGGAATCAAGTCGGGAGCAGCATAGGGCAGAAATAGGTGCTGCCCTAGGACATTTTGGGTGCGGCGCCCATGGATGTGGGTGGGGGCACCCAAAATTCTTTTCTGGATTGTCCTGTTTGGTCCTATTGATGCACTATTTTGGTATCGGCTGTTTCCTTGATTTTTCACTATAAAAGAAAGCTGAAGCGGCATCATTCTTCACGCAATCTCGCCTTCATTAATCTCTTCTCTAAACAGATCCAATCTGAGTTGTTTCGGTCTCTTCCAAGCAACCATATCGGTAAACCCATTGTGTTCAGGAGTTGTCTCTCTTTGGAGTTTTTCCCAACTCTCTTGTCAAAACCCAGATATAAATCATGTCCTATCAAAATGGGTGAGCCGTTTAATACCTTTTTAGACATCGATCTATTTGAGACCTCCCTCAATTATTGGATGCTTTCTCTACGAAAAGAGGAGAAAAAGTGGTTTGATCATGTGTACGGCTTCCGCTATGTTCTTTCATGGCAGGGAGTCCACATAAACTGGAAGATGCTGAGGGTAGCATCTAGGTTTTGGTTTGTTCCCTGCCATCTGTTCAACTTTTCCCTGAACGAGATGTGCCCTACATTCGAGGAATTATGTACTATGGTAGGCATGCCGACTATCGTACCAATCATTGTTCCATCTCTATGGAGACGTCCCTTTATGGCGATTAAGGAAATTTTTGGTTCGAGCCGAGATGGGACTCCGGGTTTTTACAATGGAGTCAGCTTTGACTTGACCGTCCTTCCCACCATTTATTCTGACTACAAGCATGAGCCAATGTACTCTCGCGCCAGCTGGCTACCCTTTTTGTGTGTATGCTAGGGAGATATTTTCTAGTGGCCTAACCTGGAATTATTGATGTTCAGGTGGTTGACTTGGTGCTGCAAGCTCGGGAACACCAGGTAAATATTATCCCTCTGGCAGCCCCATTTTGATACATATATGGCTAGAGGAACATTTTAATCAAGTCTTGTCTCCTGAGCTTGTAGGAGGAATGTATGCACATACGGGTTATGAGCGCCACTAGATCTAGCATTTTCTGCATATCGGCTCCCTCTATATAGTTTGGGTCATAAGCCACTAGCGGATCCGAAACATTTACTTGTTCACTAGGGCCTATGCTCAAGTCATTCTGGCTGGTCTTCGTCAGACCACATTCTATCTGCCCTACCGGATTCTCCTTCCCCCGAACACCCTAGTATAAATACAAGCGATGTAGCCAAAAGCAAGGGGGTTTCTACACCGATTTTAGTGTGTAATACATAGTTTTTAGTATTTGTAATTATAGTTAGAAGATCGTTCATGTATTCTTTCATTCCAATGACCTGTTCATCTTCAAGGATGAACTAACTGCTCATTAATCTAGGAATTGGGAGGTAACTTGTATCGTATCTATTTCTTAATATATATTTTTATTCAATCAAATCTTGTTAATCACAATGTTTATCAATCTCTTTACTGTTTAGCTTTGACCAAATGAATGGAATCGTAAGTAGTACAGACCTAGAGGTGCGGATAAGTACACGACCATATGCATATGTCATACACTGGCTAACCATTGTGATAAATTGACCTTATCGATGCACGAGAGTGATAAGTTAGAGTCAGGTTCATATATATGTTCCAAAGTGACAGATAGGAAATTCGTATGTTCAAGTTCTTAAGGATATAGATTAGATTACTGAATTATAATTTGACAATCTATACCAATCTTCAGTGAACGAACCCAAGATTTAATTGATTGATACTTTAATTAAAAGAGCAATAGAGTAGATACAAGTGAATCCACGTTCCTAGATTTTCACTCACCATAAGATCTTCATATCTGTGATTACTGTTTAAAACTTATAATTAGATTTCCTACTTTTTTTAGAGTAAATTAGATTAAATAAATAAAAACCACCCTTAGTTTAGTTGTTACCGGTTTACTTGCTATCTGATATATCTTGTCTCTGTGGTTCGACCCTTGCTACCATAATCTATTTTGCAATAGTCTTGTGCACTTGCAAGGTAAATTGAAGACACATCAAGTTTTTGGCGCCGTTGCTGGGGACAAGCTAGTTTATTGGTAACGTTTTAAATTTATTTTTTATAAAAAGAAAATTACAAAAATATTTTTAATTTATTTTTAGTTTAATTATTTATTTGTTTAAATTGTTGCATTATATGCACGGTCGTAGATCTGTAAATCTCAAGCTGGCATATTTAAATCAAAATATAAATAATCTTGGTAAAAATCAAGAAGATCCTGATAATTTGGAGAATCCACCAGTAAATCAAGAACAAGTAAATAGAGAGGATCCTCTGGCTAATCCTCCAATGGATAATAATAATAATCAAAATCCTAAAAATTTGGTTCCTCCGGTGAATCAAAGAAGGGAGGAACCAGTTGCTCCAAATATGGAAGTGGTAGTAAATCAAAGAATGATAAATGATCATGGTCGTCTCATGCTGAATGCGACACCATCATGTTTAGTATTTTCGGATGCGGTAAAAAATTTCGAACTTAAAGGTCATTTTTATAATATGTTGTCTTCATTCCATGGATTGCCATCCGAAGACCCACTAACTTTTGTTAAAGAGTACAGTTTTATGACCGATAATTTTCCGTTGGGATGTCTAACGGAAGACCAATTAATAATACGATATTTTCAATATGCATTAAAAGATGCAGCAAAAGGATGGTTTATGAACTTAGCACCTAGAAGTGTTTATAGATGGACTCAATTATATGATTTGTTTATGGGAAAATTCTTTCAGCATCTCTATCTAATTATAGAAAGCAAATTATAGCTTTTCAAACTGAACCAGGAGAAACATTCCATGAAGCATGGGATAGATTTAAAAATTTACTTATCATGTGTCCTCATCATAATCTATCTCAAGATGTGCTAGTAACTCAATTTTATAATGCTCTTTCTTCTGCTCTTCAAACTATGGTAGACAGTGCAGCTGGTGGTTCTATTAGTAGAATGACACCAGCTGAATTGGAAAATTTGTTTGAGATGTTAAGTGCAAATTTTCAACAGAAAAGTGCTAGAAGAAAAAATAGAAACTTGTACCAAGTTCAAGATAATTCAGATACTCAAACACAAATAGAACAGCTGAAAGCACAGATGGAAGCTATAATACAAAATAGATCTCAAATTCAAGAAGTGTGTGCTATTTGTGGATTAAACTCTCATGCTACTAATTTTTGTCCATCTAGTTCTATGTATACCGAACAAGTTAATGCTATGAATGCATACCTCCAAGACAAAGGAATGATCCGTATTCCAACACGTACAATCCAGGTTGGAGGAATCATCCCAATTTTTCATGGGGAGGAAATAAGCCTTTGCAGCCTCAACAATTTCCTAAGCAAGGACAGTTGCAGATTGAAGAAGCAAAAACTAATGGATTTGAAAGTAGGCAGACTGTTTTCAACGGGCAATTATTGGAAACTATAGACAATTTTAAGAAAGACCTTGCTCAAGCTTTACAAGGTAGAGAAGAAGGGAAGTGATCCTACTCATTCTGCGTAGTGGTAAAATCATTGGAGAAAAGGTAAGTGATCCTACTCATTCTGCTAATGGTCCTGATAATGTAGATAATTCTGGTGAAGAAACTCAAGCAAAAGATAAAGATAAAGATAAAGAGGTAGAAAATGAAATTCAAGATAAAGAAACATAAGAGAAAGAAAAAGAACATGAGGCAGAACCTCTTGAGGAACCGTATGTTGCTCCTCCACCATATGTTCCACCAATACCATTCCCTGGTAGGTTGATGAAAAACAAAATTGATATGAAATTTATGGAAATCTATAATATGTTGTCTAAAGTGAATATTAATCTTCCTTTGCTCAATGTTATTAAAAATATTCCGTCATATGCCAAGTTTTTCAAAGATCTCCACTCTAGGAAGCACAAATTTGAAAAGAACAAGAAAATGATTGTTTCTCAAAACGTTAGTGCAGTATTACAACCTGAACTCCCACTACTATGTCCTTACAGTATTACAAGTCTCCTTGGGTAGTTCGAAAAAGATGAAAGATATGCTTGATTTAGGTGCGAATATCAATTTAATGCCCTTCGCTGTTTACAAACAATTAGGTTTAGGAGAACTAAAACCCACTACTATGTCCTTATAGTTAGCCGACCGTTAGGTCAAACATCCCTTAGGAATAGTAGACGATATTTTAGTTCAAGTGGATAAGTTGATCATACCAGTTGATTTTGTGGTTCTAGAGATGGAAAGAAAAATATGCACTAATAATGAAGTTCATATCCTATTAGGAAGACCTTTTATGGCCACGGCCAACACCATTATTAAGGTAAGAAATTGTAAGCTATCGATGTCAGTTATGGGAGAAACTGTAGAGATTTCAGTTTTTGACGCATTAGACAGACCGAGTGATATGAATGCATGTTTTTCAATTGATGAAATAGAAAATCTTACAGCCCAAAACTTTGAAGCAAATTTAAATGATGACGAGTTAGAAAAAGAGATGTTCGGAGAAGATTATAATCATAGAAACTTCCTTGATTTAGTATTTGACATGGAGGAATAAGAAAGAGAAATCCTTGAGGAGGATGCCAAAAAGGAAAAGGAGAAACTAGAAGCTCTTAAAGATGAAAGTGAAAGTAAAGAGGAAATAGAAATTCCTAAAATAGAAATTGATAAAGTTATAGAAAAAAGAAAATTTTGAAATTCCTAAGGAGGATCAAAATGAAAAAGTTAAACTTGAATTTCCTAAGTTTATCCCATCTATTAAATCTCCTCCTGAATTAGATTTAAAGCCATTACCATCTCACTTGAAATATGCATTTCTTGGGGAGGGTAAAACTTTACCCGCTATAACTGCTGCGGATTTAATGGAAGAACAAGAAGAAAGCTTGTTAAAAGTTCTATGGACACATAGAGAAGCTATAGGTTGGTCTTTACCGATGTGAAAGGTATAAGTCCTGCTATGTGTATGCATAGAATTCATTTAGAAGAAGGTACCAAACCTTCTCGAGAACGCCAAAGAAGACTTAACCCCCATATGGAAGAAACAGTTAGGAAAGAAGTGTTTAAGATTCTTGATGCGGGTATAATTTACTCGATATCTTATAGTAAATGGGTAAGTCCAGTCCAAGTAGTTCCTAAGAAATCAGGAATTACTGTTGTTGAAAATGAGAAAGATGAGTTAGTTCCCACAAAAACTATTACTGGCTATAGAATGTACATTGATTTAAGGAAACTAAATGCGGCTACAAAGAAAGATCACTTTCCCTTGCCCTTCATTGACCAAATACTTGAAAAATTAGCTGGTCATGATTATTATTGTTTTCTTGATGGTTTTTCCGGTTACAATCAGATTCCATTTGCACCGGAAGACCAAGAGAAGACTACATTTACATGTCCTTTTGGTACCTTTGCATTTAGAAGGATGCCTTTTGGATTATGTAATGCCCCTACCACTTTTCAAATATGCATGATTTCTATATTTTCCGATTTAGTTGAAAGATGTGTAGAAGTGTTCATGGATGATTTTTCAGTATTTGAAAAATATTTTGATAATTGTTTAGAAAATCTAACATTAGTTCTTAAAAGATGTTGCGAAACTAATTTAACTCAAAGTTGGGAGAAAAGTCATTTCATGGTTAAACATAGAATAGTTTTAGGTCATATTGTGTCTAACAAAGGAATTGAGGTTGATAAAGCCAAAATCGAAGTTATATCACAATTACCTCCTCCAACTACAGTCAAAGGTGTTAGAAGTTTTATAGGCCATGCATGTTTTTATAGAAGATTCATAAAAGACTTTTCTAAAATCTGTAAACCACTATGCAATCTTTTGGTAAATGATACGGAATTTATTTTCGATCAAGAATGCTTAAATGCATTCAATTTGTTAAAAGAACAATTAACAATAGCTCCTATTTTAACCAGCTCTGATTGGTCTCTCCCTTTCGAGATCATGTGTGATGCATTTGATTTTGCGATTGGAGTTGTGTTAGGACAAAGGGTAGATAAGAAACCCTATGTAATTCATTATGCGAGTAGGACATTGAATGACGCACAACTTAATTATACCACCATTGAAAAAGAATTTTTAGCAGTTGTGTTTGTATTAGAAAATTTTTGATCCTACCTGTTAGGTGCAAAAGTGATTATATTATCTGACCATGCAGCCCTAAAATATCTTTTGAGCAAAAAGGAGGCTAAGCCTAGGCTCACTAGATGGAAGTTATTATTACAAGAATTTGACATTACTATTAAAGATAAAAAGGGAACAGAAAATGTGGTTACGGACCATTTGTCTAAGTTGGAATTTTTACCCTTCCTTGAATGCCAACTTCTTGATAATAAAATCCCCATGAATGAAGACTTCCCTGATGAACAATTGTTAGCAGTTAAAAATTATGAACCATGGTATGCTGACTTTGTGAATTACCATGTAGCGAACATCATTAATCTTGATTTTGATTTTTATCAAAGGAAGAAATTTTTGGCAGATGCTACAAAGTATTTTTGGGAGGAACCTTATTTATTCAAAATATGTTTAGACTCTTTAATTAGAAGATGTATTCCAGATCAAGAACAACAAAGTATGCTGGCATTTTGTCATGAATACTCTTGTGGTGGTCATTTTAGTAGTGGTAAAACTGGTAGGAAAATCTTACAAATCTGGTTTATACTGACTGGCCTAATATTTTTAGAGATGCTAAAATATTTTGCAAAACATGTGATAAATGTCAAGGACTGGTGGAATTAATAAAAGGAATGAGGTGCCCTTGCATTACAATCTGGTAATTGAAACTTTTGATGTATGGGGTATTGACTTTATGGGTCCTTTTTCAGTTTCAAATGGCTGTGAATATATTCTAGTTGCAGTAGATTACGTGTCAAAATGGATAGAAGCCATTGCTACCCGAAACAATGATGGTCAAACTGTTGTGAAGTTTTTGGATGATCATATATTTACTCGATATGAAGTACCGAAATCAATAATTAGTGATCAAGGAACGCACTTCACCAATCGTTTGATGAACGCGTGCCTTAGGAAACATAGTATGACTCACAAATTGGCCACTCCATATCATCCTCAAACTTCTGGCCAAGTAGAAGTGAGTGATAGACAAATAAAGGCAATCCTTGAAAAGACTGTTAGACCAAACAGAAAAGATTGGGAACCAAAACTCAAAGACGCTCTTTGGGCCTATAGAACTACATATAAGAACCTGATAGGAATGAGTCCTTATATAATGGTGTATGGTAAAGCATGCCATCTTCCAGTGGAAATCGAACACAAAGCTTATTGGGCCATTAAAACTCTTAATTTTGACCTAGCATTGGCTAGTGAAGAACGGCTATTTCAGCTAAATGAGTTAGAAGAACACAGGCTAAATTCGTACAAGAATTCTAAAAGATATAAAGAGAAGACCAAAAGATACCATGATATGGGAATTACTAAAAAAATGTTACGTTCAGGTTTAAAAGTGCTTCTTTTGAATTCTAGACTAAGATTATTCCCAGGAAAGTTAAAATCAAAATGATCTGGTCCTTTTATAATAGTACGAATCTATCCACATGGAGCCGTTGATGTAAAAAACCCAAACACCGATGAGATATTTAAAGTGAATGGTCATCGACTCAAACCTTATTTTGAACCCATGTCAGTAGAGAGAACAATAGAAGTAATTCGTCTCTCTGACACCGAGCCCCCAAGAGAATAGGTTTGCAGTTAGGTCGAGCCAAAAACGTTAAACAAGTGTGCTAGGAGGGAGGCAACCCACTTTGATGAAAATTTTATTTGCTTTCGTAGTGTAATTTAATTATGTTTTTCTCCATCTTATTTGATTATGAGCATTTAAATTAAATGTCTTTCCAATATTGGCATAATTTAGGTTTGGGGAAGAAAAGCATCATAGTGTTGTATTTATATATTATCTAATATTTTAGTGTAGTAGTTTTGTAGAATTTTCAGAGTGCAGGAAAGAAACGACCCTAACGGAACGTATCGGAAGGACTAAAACGAAGACAGTTCAAAAATGCGTAACAACTTCCCAAAAGACGAACATTCTGTTACCCTTGTGGACGTAAGGCCTTAATACCTTGCGGCTGCAAGGCCTCATTAAAAACAAAAGACACGTGAACCTTGCGGATTCAAGCCCACGAGCCCTTTCCCCCGCAAGCCCTACATCAGCTTCTGTGCACCATTAATGTGAACCTTGCGGACGCAAGGTATACACACCTTGAGGCTGCAAGGCCTCACGACAGCCATGAGCAATCACAGAATTTCAAACTTCACAAATCCTCAAAAACCTCCGGCGACCTATATCTCTGTCTCTCTCAATTCTGGCGAAGTTATTGCTACTCCGGCTAAGATTCAAGTGTTAGAAACTGTTCTTCAAGCTTCCATATCCATCTCCATCTCCATCTCACTCCATTAAAGTGTTGAAGGACTGTTGATCCACCATTGCCGTCGTCAAATCTTCGTAAATTCCGACAAAATCCTCTACTACAGTTGAAGCATCGCTCCATCCACATATCTTCTATCCCTTCTTATTTTTGTAAAATTGCAATATGTCAAAATTTTGAATGATAGGGTATTAGATGCGTAAGAATAAATTGTTTACGTGCATGCTTTTATTGTTCTAGTTGGGTTATTTGATTTTTAATTTTTGTAGAGAGTAGATATATTTTTAGCGTCCCCAAATGGCCCATAAGCATAGAAATACCGGACCTTCTTCTTCCCGCTCCCAAGAGGAGGAGCAAGATTTTGACCAGTTCAAGTTCGTCTCCTTTGAGGCATCAGAGAGCTACATTAAAAAGCTCTCTAAGAGTATAATCCCTAAAAAGGGATTTAAGGTTAGAGACTTTGCCCTTCACGCCCACTTCGCCCAGTGAAGATGGGCACCTCTCTGTGTGACTCCGGGTGTGGCCATCTTGGCCATTTTTCGTAAATTATATGCCAACAGGCATACCACCGTGTCTGGTGAGTTGTTTGACTCCAGTTATGTTAGGGTTAGGGATGTCAATTTTTCGCACCTTAATATTAACTGTTACTTTGGCACCCCTAGTTTCAAGAGGGGTACTGACCATTACAGTATCCATGTCGCTAATTATGTCCCTCTCTAGGAGATCAATGCGACGATCGCAACTCCTGCCACAGTATGGGCCTATCATCAAGGTCCGCCGTTCAGACCCCGCAACATGGACGAGTCCCATTTGACGAACACCATCAATTATTTGTGCACATCTTATGCCATCTAGCAACCAGCACACGGTGTCTTGGCATAAGGCCGTTTTGATCTACACCCTCCTGATCAGTGGGTCTGTTGATGTTAGGCGCCTGATCAACACCCAGATTCAGACCCTCATTAGAGGTACGACAAACTCGTGATTCGTTTTCACGAGTTTGATTACAAGATTATGTGGTGGGGCTGGAGTTGTTTGAACTCCAGATTCTGAGAGAGTTCGGGCAGTACCCGACATTACTGCGGTGCTTCTTTTTGATCACCCGCGCCAGCCACATGAAAGGGGACCACGTGAGGACCCTCAAGGGGAGGCTCATATTGAGGAGGAAGTGGATCCTTTGGAGGCCATCTCTAATAGGCAGGAAGAGCTCTTGTTAGAGCAACAAATGGTTAGTCAACAGTTGGCGCAAATACGTGCCAACCAGAATAATTTTTACAGTTAGATTAATTGGGTGGGGAGTAATGTGTCCACACATTTTGGACTACCACCCGGTACTATCCTCGAGTTCCTTCCTCCTTCGTTATTCCCTCCCAACACACCATGAGTCAAAGCCCAAGTTTCTTCCTCTTTCGTTAGGCGGACCAGATATGTCCTTTTGATATTTCTCCTCCATCAACCCTCTTATAGGATAATCCTCAAATTTGAGAGCAAAATAAAATTTAAGTTTGGGGGGGGGGAATTCTAAATCTAGGGTCTTTGCATGTCCCAGCCTAAGGAAGAGTGGAGTTGGGCTACATTTTTTAGGGTGAGGGACATTTTTTGCCCCTCTATCGTCTCTTCTCCTCACTATATTTTCTTGTTTTTTATGTTTTCTTATTTTGGGAGATGTTGCCTTAACCAGAATACACTAATATTTGGTTCTTTCGGATGGTAGATTGTATATTCTGTGTTGCATGTGTTTTTATTACAAATCCTAATTTTTAGAATGAATGATGTTCTTAGCTTAGTAAAACTGTTTAAGTTAAGAAATTTTCCATTACTGGTTAGCACACACACACAGAGATATTGGCACCAGTCGCAGTTTGAGTACAAGTCAGTTGATTTGTGAATAAGTCTGCACATATGTGGTGAGCATCTTTCTGAGACAAATATGATATGTCATGCTATCGTGACTTAACAATGAACCCAAAAAGATTTTTGTTATTTTGTATTTAATGTTTTTAGTGTAATTCTTATATGTTTTTATATTTAATAGTTTTTGTATTTATCTGCATAGTCGAGTCGCTCGTAAGAGTCTCCTTGAGTTTGTGGGTTTCTAGAGGAGTGTAAATAGTGTCACCCTCCAAAAAGATTTTCTTAGTTTTTGTAATTTCATTGCTTTTGTATTTATTAGTATTGTTTACTCATGGACGAGCAAAGTCTAAGTTTGGGGGTATTTGATAGATGTGTTCTATACGCATCTATTGGGTACTTTTATAGCTTAGAAATAGCAATTCCACGAGGCTTTTGGCTACTTATAAGTGTTTTGGAGCTTTATCATGAGTTTTAGGGTTTTAGGTGAAATTATGGGATTTACCTGGCTTGTAGTGAAGATTTCAAGGAAGGGTGCAAAGTGCAAACAATTGAAAGATGATTGAATTGAGGAAAGAAACCCCTTGCGGACACAAGGGTAGGCGGCCTTGCCCCCGCATGGTCTCCAGTGTGTCAGCATATCCGGAGCAAAGGCCTTGCGGCCGCATGACAAGGGAACCTTGCCCCTGCAAGCCCTTCTGAAATCCTGAACGACAGTTTAACCCTGATTGTACCTTCTTCCCCCGAACACCCTAGTATAAATACAAGCAATGTAGCCAAAAGCAAGAGGGTTTCTTGTGGGTGCCCCGGGATGCGCCCGCGCCCCGCGCGCTCTTTTTTAAGGGTGCGCGGTGTGCGGAATGGACACCACGCTTTCCATTCCACCCTCCCTAGTTTAGGAGAAGACGAAATTAAAAATGCGGAAAGGGTGTTGTCAAAATGAGCGTTGAATACGCCTCGGTCACCGAGTGAGTTTTGGTCCATTATGAGAGCTTTGGATTTCTCCGTATCTCACCCTCCCTTGTTTAGGGGAAAATAAGATACAAAAATGCATCACCCTTTTCATTCCCATCGTCCCTTGTTTAGGGGAAAACAAGAAAGTGCAAAAAAAGGATGTTGCGAGGGCGCGTGGGAACACGTCCTGCCTCACTATGGACTTTTCAAAAAATTGCCTTAGGTCATTATGAATGCCTGGGATTTCTCCATATCTCACCCTCCCTTTTTTAGGGGAAGACAAGGCACAGAAAATGCATCACCCTTTTCATTCAGATCGTCCCTTTTTTAGGGGAAAACGGGAAAGTGCAAAAAAAGGATGTTGCGAGCCTCACCATGACCTTAGACTTATTTTGGATCGCTATGAGTGCATTGGGCTTCCCATATCTCATCCTCCCTTGTTTAGGGGAAAACAAGATACAAAAAAGGCATCACCCTTTTCATTCACATCATCCCTTGTTTAGGGGAAAACGGGAAAGTGCAAGAAAAGGATGTTGCGGGCCTCACTGTGATCCAAAATATTTTAACAGAGTGGTCATATGTGGGTCCCAACGGGCACAATAATAAGCTAGAAGGGGGGGTTGAATATCTTATTATACACTTTAAAACTTTTAAGTAAGTTCTTTGAAAAGTACTTATAATCTATTGAAAAGATTGAAGTAGCAGAACTCTTTCAAGAAAGCTGGTTCAAGTCTACCGATAAGGACTACCGGTAGACCTTAACAGGTTACTTAAGTTTACTGTAAAGGATAAAGATAAATAAAGTAATAAGCAGTTCAATAAGTTGACAAGCAGTAAAGGAATTAACACAAGTATTTTGGGATGGTTCACACTATAAAGAGTGTTACGTCCACCACCAAGGCAATCAACCTTAGATTTAAATAGTGCACTATGTTTTTCACAAGATCTATTACAAAGAATATTCACAATGGATCGTGTACAAAATATTGACTTGTATTTGGGGGTTAAGGAATTAAATATCTGTGTAAGCAGGATATTTAATTCGTGCAGAAGAATAGCTTAGAATGAAAACAACAAGAAGTACAAAAATAAATGTTGAGGCACAGCTTCTTGTTGTTGACGAGGACTTCTTGATCTGTTTAGGATCTCTTGAATGCACTGAGTATTAAGACTTAGAGTTGTTGTAGATTTTCAGAGCATTTTCTCAAGTGTATTTCTTCAGTCTTAAATGGCAGCATTTATAGCAGGAGCATTCTGAAGATCCGTTGGAGAAGACGAAGACTTAACAGCTCTATTAGGTTGAATGCATTAAATGCATGGAGCTGTCAATCAAGAATTTCGTCTTCACAGATATCGAGCAGGGAATGAGTAAAGAGATCTTTTGCAGAGACTGGAAGTTGGGCAATCTGGATGTCAGATTTGAGAGAGTTGTTACTGCATGAGGTGACGATCGATTTCACCTCGCTCGCGCGAAAGTCTTCTCGCTGAAAGCCGCTTCGGCGAGTCCGAGATGTCAGGGAATGTCTCAATTTAAATTCAAACTGATAAGGATAAATTTAAAATGATTCATTAAGAATTGCTTGACTGGACACGTCATGATTGACCGAGTGCAGACAAGGTATGCCGTTGTATGTTGTAGCAGGTCTTCCGGTGAAGCTTTGAAGAGGTCTTCCGCTGAACCTGTTGAAGTCCTATAAAAGCTATACTTTGGCAAAGTTCTATACACAGTTGCCACGCTAATCGATACGCAGCCCAATTAGCCACTGATGTATAAAACTAGTGTAATGTATGAGCAGATATAAATGTAATAAGTATCAACAATCTCCTCCTATTTATATCTGGTCATCATTACTACAAATGAGGGCTATAACTGACTATGTGATAGAAAATGACATGTCTAAGAGAATTCTTAATTTTATAACGGAAGACATGCCTCTATCAAATAGTAGAGCACCTCAAGTATAAAGACTAATCTATGTGCACAAAATGTAAAGAAATCATAGAACAACACACAAATTAGTAGCAATCAGTTTAAATAAATTTAAACTGAGTGTTTAAATTCTAAGTAGATATAGGAAATGAAATAACAAGAATTTAAACAAAAGACAATTTTTGAAAGGCAAATAATCTTCTGTATTATAAACGAGAAGTTTAATGCTTACAGAGTTTTCAAAAAATAGGATAAATACAAAGGTTAAGGGAAGAACAGATACACATTTTACCATGGTCGTTTCCCTTTTCCTTTGTCTGCTGCTTCTTTCTCCCTTCGCTGTCTCTCTAGCTCTTCAGTTCTTCGAACGTATTCATCATCGACATCTGTGGGAAGTCTGGTGGAACGAGAGCGGTAGTCGAGTTCTTCACGAAGACAACTGTTCTCTTCCATAAGCATTCGGTTGATAGACTTCATTTGCTTCTCCTCCGTGATGGCCAGATCACGATCACGCCGAGCATTCATTATGTCATGAGCAGAGTCACGTGCTATGTTGTTGAGCTCGAGGACAGGTGGGCGGCTGTTGCAGAGATGCAGTGTGATAGCATGGAACAACTCGTATAAGAGGGATGAGCAGAGCCGGGCGCATTCGTCGCGTTGAGCTTCGACATTGATCTTGACGTCCGTAAACTCATGTCTCATTTGTCCAAAATGGGTCCATACATCTTCTTGGAATTGGCGAAGAAGAGCAGCAGTCTGGTCGTTGGCCTTGGACGCGGCAGTGGCGATTTCAGCGGTAGCGGTAGTAATGCTTGTTAGTTCGCCTAGCCTTTCATAGATAGCGTCCAACCTCGACAAAATTTCAGCATTGGCCTGCTGAGAGGAAGATGGTTCCTGGCCAATGTGAATGTAAGCGGTACCGGCAGAGGAGGTAGCTTCAGGGGACAAGCGCCGGAAGGGCTGTTGGAGAGGTGGAGTGACGGAGTCGGAAGAGGTGGAGTCTTGGGTTGGAATGGTGTTGGTAGAAGAGGAGATGTTTTAAGGTGGTGAGGGAGGAGGTGTTGGTGCAGAGTCTAACTCAATGTCAGTGTCAGAATTTTCACTAACTATTGAGGTTTCGGGTAAAGGGTCGGTGGAGAACCAGAAAGAGGGGGTAGGGTAGAAAAGGCTTTTGGGTTTACGAAATTGAGGTTGGGGTTGTGGTTGATCTGGGGAGAATAGATCTGCTACGGATGAAAGTTCAAACAGGAATTTGGCAGCAGCAGAGTCTATTGGTTTGGTAGGAGGGAGTTGGGTTGGTTGTGATGGTGTATAAGAGGTGGTTTGGGTAGCATGAGGTGAGATAGGGGTAGATGGGTTAGGAGAGTAGTTGAATTGGTGAAGGAGGAGGTGTAGGGGTATGGGCAGGGGTTTAGGTAGGCTCCTCCTGTCTGTGAGGCTCCTCCTGAGGGATAGACTCCTCCGGAGGGGGTGAAGTCCTCTGAGAATATGACTCAGTAGGAATAGATTGTCTTGGAGTGGCGGTAGAGGTTTGGTTAACGGTAGAGGGTTGGCTGGCGGTAGAGGACTTGGTGCCGGTAGACCTCTTTTTCTTCCTTAGCAACTGAATTGGGGGCTCAGCTGCTTCATTGGTAGAGGCGGGAATGTCTGCAGGTGGCTGGTCTTCGAAGGTTTTACGTAGTCGCCTACGTTTTGGTTTAGGAAAGGGTGCAGGTGAAGATGATGATGGTCGTTTGGTTTTAGGAGAAGGCTTGGTAGAGGAAGGAGTTGGTTTGGCTGGTGCTGGTTGAGCTTGGGTTGGTTGGGCTGGGGAAGGTGATGGAGACGTACTAGCGGCAAACGAAGAGCACCCGGCAATCTTGTCCTTTTGGCTTTCCTTCATCTCCTTCCTTATCCATTTAGCCTGCTGCTCCTCAGTTGCTACTTCTTCCACCCGAGCCTTTTTGGCCTTAGCTTTCTGTTTGGACCGTAGTAGCTGCTCTGCCTCATCAACCAGATCTTTGGCTTGTTGATGGAGGGTCTTAGCAACTTGATCATCAAATTTAGCAGAAGCCTTCTTGAAGGTCTTGCTAGCCGCTTCATACGCTTCCATGTTGAAGCGTGTAACTATGATTGGTAGAGGCTTAGCAATTTTGTCAATGGAGACGGGCGGAATACCTCTCTGCAGCCTTCGCTTGTTCTCGTATTCTTTATATTTGTTAAAGAATGAAGCGGTCAGCTGTTTGTCCTTGGCTACCACTATAAGCTCATCTTCCTTTAAGGAAGAGTTGACCTGCTCTGTGTCTCGAAGGAGAGCATTGATCAGCCTGACAAATGGCCGTTTGCAGGTGGGGTTGTTCTTGACTCTTTCCACCCACTGCTTGAGTTCGTTGAAGATAATAATGCCGAAGTTGAGACGGGTCTGAAGGTAGACGGCACTTGTGAGATTCAGCTGCTATGCCGTGAACATATCATGTGCACCACTTTTGAGCAGCGTTTGTCGTCGGTGGCTCGAGCAAGCGACGTCCCAATGGGAAGAGATTCCTCAACATCTTCCCTTGAGGTTCCCTTGGGGTATCAACTCCCCTCATTTCTTCCCAGGCATGATCAGCCTCAGCAATTGTTGATTCAAGAGCACCGCCGAAATGCACACCAATAATGGTGGAGATTGTCTTGGCGGTGATGGAGATAGGACGGCCTCTAATCCATCCACGCAGAGTATTTTTATTTTTGAGCTCCATCCTTTGGTAGAACTCTTCAGCCAAGAAAATACTGTAGTCTTTGTCGTTTAGGCAGAAGAGTGGAAGAATCCCTGAGGCATTCATGTCATCGCAGGGCCTTGACTCGGCAAAGAATAGTGCGAGCAGTTGGAGGTCGATGCACATTCCGGGTATATAAAGTTTTGCGTCCAGGGCTACGATGACGTCGTGAGCAGCGGGAAAAGTAGGATATCCCGGAAGGTTGACGTCCAAACTCGGAGGAATGTCCTTTTCTGGGTCTAGCTCCTTCCTTCTGTCACACTTGGATTTCGATGATTTTGCCTGTAAGAAATGCAATTAGAAATTAGGGCTTTTTACCACATATGTTAAACAAGCAGAGATGTCAAGTTTTTCTGTGATTATAGAGAAGTTTTGAAAAGAAAACTTGAAACCCTTGAATGTTTAGTGTAAGCAAACCAGAGAAACATTTAACAGAAGTTTTCAAGAGAGTAAGCATTCAACGCATATAAACGACTGTTAGTTTTTAGATTTTGAAGAACAAAAATGGCGAATACTGTTAGATACTCGAAAGTGACTTTTTGTATTCCAAAACAATTAGGTTAAGAGATGAAGTGCGAAACAGTAAACAATAAATTGCAAGTAGTAGAGTAGAGAAGAACATACCATTGTTGTTGATGAGAAGAAGAAACACGAAGATTTTGGAAACGAAGAGAGCAGTTGCACAGAGAGAGAGAGAGAGAGAGAGGGTTTGAATAGAGAGAGAAATATTTTTAGACAAAGGGGTTTCGTAAAGTTTTGGAAAGGGCGGTTCAAGGTCTATTTAAAGAAAAATTTTAGTGCAAAAGAGGGAACTTAAGATATTTTCTCCTGATCCATTATTCTTTTCGCATGGTCATCTAGTTCCTTTCTTAACCAAGACTCAAGCCCAGGAGGAGGTGCATACGCAGGAGTTTCCCCTTCTAGTTCCCTGCCGTTCCAGTTGTCACTATCTCCCGTTATAGCTTGTTTGTTCCTTGCTGCCATACTGCTCGGATTTGTGCCCATTGAACTGATTTTGCCCTTGTCTGATCTGATACCCTCGATTTACGATTTACAGTTTCCGTATCAACCGGCCAAGGTATTATCTCTGCGTTTCAATTGGCCGTTTCGAGGAAAATGGGGTTTTGGGGGTATCGAAGGTCGGAGGCTGTCTGGGCTTGGAGTACAGCGTGCCTTTTTATTAGTATTTTATTATTAATTTTTTTATTATTTTCTTGTTCCCTACAATTGACCGGATAAGCACCCGCTTTATTTTGACAGTCTCAGGACTTTCCCTGGAATAGTGGATTCTTTCTCCAGAGTATAGGACCAACGTATTCCACCTGCCTTTCGACTCCCCAGGACTGGACTAGTCCCAGGCGAAGGGCCTATACTCTTTCCAGGATCCACCATCCGAAATGGTCTAGGTCGAGCATCTGAGAATTATAAATCAGCCCCTGTTTATTATTTATATTTATTCTATATATTTTTTTTGTGCGCACTAATTGTATATATATTTTTTTTCGAACTTGCGCTTTTTTTTTTTTTTTGACATATCTATTTTTCTGATTTTTTTGACAAGGGCTGACTCACAATTCAAGGATGCAAAAACCGGTCGGTCTGTGAAGTGTCCTGAAAAACTATATGCACTCTAATGTTGGCTTATGCAGGGGGTAGGCTGGCCATGGTGTAGGGTAACAGTTCGGAATATTCCTATATGCGTGCACGTGTGTGCGGTATCTAGAAAGCAGTAAAGTCTTTATTTATTTTACAGATATATGAACAGAAAATAAAACAAATTTGGCCTGTCTTGCTGTTATGTGTGGATTTTCTCGGCTTTTTATTTTTGAGCGCAAGCAAGCAAGCACACCATTTTAAGAAATAGAAAGAAAACGGGGAAACTATCTATCCCTATTAATTACAAAATTTGGTCCTATGTCCCCAAAATAAAATGACAGAATGAATGCAGATATGTCTAAATGTACAGAATAAAGTAAAAAAAGAAAATGAATTGAAGTAAATAATAATATAGAGCCGGAAGCAAAGCCCCAGCTCTTTTGTTATGCTACCCGGAATTTATTTTAATATATATATAATATATATATATTATATATATATATATATATATATATATATTTTTTTTTTTTGAATTTTTGATTTTTTTTGATATATATATATATATTTTTTTTTAATTATTTTTTTTATACTCTTAAACATGCCTGTAACAGGTATCGGAACGAAACTGTTGCCAGATAGAGGATCATATCCACAAATATGGCCACGGCCGTATGAGAACACTTTATTCAAATGCGTAAATTAATATGACAAGCATCTTTGCTTAAACAAATAAAAACAAAAAAGTTTTATTTTACGAGTCTAGCCCTCCATTTTATTTAAAATAAAACAACTCCCCAGCAGAGTCGCCACTGTGAGGTTCCCGACGCCTCGCGCCCGCGCCTTGGATAGGGGTGTGTGCGTGCGGATGCGGGACACCACCGCCTCGCTTCCACCCTCCCTTGTTTAGGGAAGACGAAATCCAAAGTGCGAGAGGAGTGATGTCTATATTAGCACGTTAGAATGTGCCTCGGTTGCCTTGAGTGGATTTTGTATCCAATATGGGAACTGATGGTTTCCCGCATCAAGTTATCCCTTGTTTAGGGAATACCAGGATATGGGAATGCATTACCCTTTCATTCTCATTTTCCCTTTTTTAGGGGAAAACGAAAAAGTGCAACAAAGGATATTGCGACGCCCCCACTATAGATTTATTAAAAATAGCCTTATGGCTCATTCAGATTACTATGGGAGCTTTGGGTTTCCCGCATCAAGTTATCCCTTGTTTAGGGGATACCAGGATATGGGAATGCATCACCCCTCCATTCCCATATCTCCCTTTTTTAGGGGAGAATGGGAAAGTGCAAAGAGGGAATGTTGCGAGGCCCCACTGAATCCGAAAGTTTTAGAGTCGCCATCTTTATTTTAAGGCAAATAAAGCAAAACCAAAAAAAAATAAATAAATAAACCAGAGAAAAAGAAAACGGGTTCGGAGGCTAAGTTACGAGTTGGGAAGGTGCTAGGCACCCAACTCGCCCTTTCGATCTCGAAAATGGTTTTTGGCTGAAGTATGCTTATTGTCACATTTATTTAGCAAATAAATAAGGTATTAAAATGACAGGGAAATTTAAACAAATACATTCGTGGCCACATTATTTACGGACTCGCAGCCGTCTCCTTCCAATAATTACAAACATATTTAAGAATATTTGGCCATTATAACGGTTCTTTTACATAATATTTCCTATTCTAATCCGGGCAGCACAACGGCTTATATGGGCTACATTGCGCCAGATTTAAAATAACAACTTTTAAAAATAAATAAAAGACGGAAAATATAAATAAATAGAAATAACGACGCTCTTAAAGGTTTTACCTTTTAGAGCGGCGGTGTGCTCGCTCTGTCTTTCAGGGAGAGGGAGTCTTTTTGTTGTTTGTGTGGTTGTTGTTTAATTTGGGCAGAATGACTGCTTTATTTCTGAGGGTTTGGGCTTATCAACTCGGGCAGAGTGACAGCTTATTTGGGTAGGTTTTGGCCTTTTTGGTTGGGCGGAACCTAGACTTAATGTTTGACTTTTCAGCTCGTCACTCGGGCAAAGTAACGGCTTACCTTGGGATTTTTGGACTGGGGAAATGAGGTGGATACCTAACAACTAGGCTAGGGATCACTTATACCCTATGGGTTTTGATTTTGGCAGAGTTTGGACGGGGTTTGGAGATTCTAGGGGCTTCCACTCACCTATCTCGCACCTCTCGTACTAATCCTATCGGTATATCGCAGAAGCAGAGCTTCGCTGCGATTTTTCTATCGCGTAAACTGAGCAGTCGAAATGAGAGGCCGGGGGTCTCTATTTATAGTAGAGGAGAGGGACACGCCGGGCATTTGTGAGTTTCTTCTCCGTGCATCAATGAGTTGTACTCTGTGCATCAGGACTTGTACCATTTCAATTCTGAGAGAGCGCACAGTAATGTGCATGGTGCGGCCAAGGAACCCTTGGTGCGGCACCATGCTGCCTTCCATCTTCTGGTTTTTTGCACTTTCCCCCCCTGCAGTTCATCAAGCTTGCATCTGCTTTTCCTTTTGCACATTTGACTCATGTAACTTGACATTCGTTAAGTTTTAACAGTTCTTGATATTTTATGTCAGTCACATACCAGGGGTACGAAATTGGGGTGTCTACAGGGCTCCATAGTACTCTTTGCTCATATTTCAAGTTCTTGAGATTTTGCCCTAATTCATTTTCTGAAATTCTTTAGGCTGGAACTTCTTCTACATCTGCTATTCCTGAACAGACTCAGAGTTAAAAACTTGACATTCCAAATCTGCCCCCCACTATATATCATCCGGGGATGTGCATTGACGAACCGTCTGTTCGTACATATGCCTCTGGGGTCAAAATACTCGATGACCTGAACCAGTCCGGCATTCTTCCTCTGTTCATGTTAGAGGATGCCGATTACAGCTACCTTCTAGTGGAAGAATTATTCCAGAAGGCGATAATCAACGACTCAAGAACCTTTATCACAGCTGTCATCAGGACCGTCTCCATCACTATCACTGCATCCAGAATCGCCAAGATTATTGGCGTGGAATTCGATGGACCTACTGCTCTCACAGATGCTGAGAAAGCCTCTGCTTGGTCATACATGCGTGGGGAGAACACTCCAAGGGAGGCTGCAGCAAAGATGAAAAGGACTCTATTCGAAGACGATGTCTACTTTCTCAGCCACCTCTTCGACAAAAGCATGATCTTCAAAAATGGTACTCATGATGTGATGACTTCAGACCAGCTGGAATACACCTCTGCTGTCATCCTCAACATCCGACTTAACTGGGCTCAGATTCTTTTTGAGCATCTATGTGATGCTGTCGAAGCAGTCAAAGCTTCTCTCAAGCAGAAGCGACCATTTGTTCGTCTTCTCAACACTCTTCTTCGGTCAAACATGCAATTTCATACACGCATGCTGGCCTTTGAGAAAAAGAAGGTTCAGAAGTCAATCCAATTCACCAGCACTTTCATCATCAACTATCACAAACTGAAGAATGAGAAGAGAGCTCAGCAAGGTCTCCCTCCTCTGCTCATAGTCCATGCCATGAACCCTCCTCCACTCAAAATCATCAAGATCAATCCAGAAACAACAGTGGATGCATTCATGGCCAAGCAGCTAAGTAAGAAGCTCTCAAAGGAAGCTGCTGCTGAGGGCTGCTCCAGCAAAGCTATCGACCCTGCTCCCTCAAAAACTTCCAAAAAGAAGAAGAAGACTTCTTCTGTTGAGGAGGAGTCGGTTCCCAAGAAAAGGAAAACTTCTTCAAGTGCTGCTGCCGCTAACCCTGCCAGCTCCCAAGGTCCCAAGAAAAATAAGATCTTCTTAAACTCCCGCCTCCCGTGCTGTTGAGGCCGCCGAACTGCACTGCTCCTCTCCGCTCTCGAAAGCGTAAGTCCAAATGCACCGAATCTTCTGAACCCTTCATTCCATTCATTCCCCCTTCATCCCCTATCTCTTCTTCCTCCCCTTCTCTCACTTCTTTAACAGCCCTTGCTGCTGTTGGGGAGGAGCCTGCTGCTGCCCCTCCTTCTTCTCCTACCTCCTCTTCCACCCCTGCTGTTGTTGAGGAGGAGCCTACTTCCCCTGTCCCAAAGAAGAAGAAACACAGGCTTCGCAAGAAGTATGTGGTTCATACACCTTCTTCTCCACCTTCTCCAACCATAGACACTATCCCTTCCCCACCTTCTTCTCCGGAACCTATCTCCTCCATTCTTCTTGATTCCTCCCTAGCCATCATACATGCTCACACAAACTCTACTCCCTCCTTCTCTATGCCCAAACATTTCTCTCTTCTTGACCCTCACATATCTACTCTACTCTACCAAACAGCCTTCCTTCCCGAAATCTTTCCTCCTATCTCCCAATATATAACCCCCATCTCCATCTCTGCTGACCTATACCAAGTTCTCTTTCCTTCAATCTCCTCTGATACCCATTCCTTTCTCTTTCATCTTTCTTCCATTTATGATCTTCTCTACCCTTCTAACTCCCCTCCTAACTTCATGCTCCTACCTGACTACCCTTTTCCCTCTTACCTTTTAGAAGCCTCTTCTTCCTCTTCTACTTCTTCCTATGTCAGTAGCTCCGCCACTGACATTGAAATTGATTCCATACCCTCTTCTCCTCCACCTTCAACCTCTGCTGCTCATCAACCTGCTTCATCTTCCTCTTCTCCTGCTTCTGCTCCCCATACTGATGATACTCATATCTCATTCAACCTCAATCCTTCTTCCCTTCCATCCAACATTGCCGATCCTGCCCTTCTTGATCTTCTCCGAACCAACAATGCCCAGCTAGCTCAACTCAACAGCACAGTCTCTTCTATGGCACAGCAGATCGAGGTGCTTAGCTATGGTCTCAATGCTACTCATGCCACCGTCTTCGACATTGGCAAGATTGTTGATCAGCTGGTGAACGACACTGCTCAGGCCTTCACTACTCATCGGTTTCTAGTTCAAGATCAACAGGCAGCTCTGATAGGCATGTTGCACTCTCAGCAGATCATCATTCGTACACTCTTTGACGAGCTCAAGACCGCAATGGCATGAGCCATCATCCATCGACGTGAGGTTGTTGATTTCACTGATGTTCGCCTTATTGAGCAAGCAAATGCCAGAGCTGCTGCTGCTGAACAACGTCGGGTTGGTGCCATCAGGGAGGAGAGAGCTACGCATTTTTTGAATCAAGCTCTCATTGAAGAACAGAACAGACTTCGAGAACGACTCAATGACAGAATCAGGATCTAGGTTGGAGACTACGTAGAACGTCGACGCACCCAGCCTCATCTATTTTGAAGATGTTGGTATTATGTTCTATGTCTTTCATTTCAAACACTGTTGTTTTGCAAAAACTTCTGCTGTTAAACAGCTTGTTTAATCACAGATGACTCATGTCTCTTTTAAAGTTTAAATTGCTTTATCTTGCTATGATTTGCTCTATTTAAACTTTGTGTTTAAATCTTTATATTGTGCATGTGCGCTTATCTCAAGATTTAAACTCTGCTCCACTTAGTACTTGATATTAATGCTTTTATCCTGTAAGTACTTAGTCTAGCTATCTCTCTACTAAGACTTCTGCTCTGAGAGGCATGTCTGCTCTTCTTAATAAAAATCTTTAAGACATGCTATTATCTCATTGCATGATTCAAAGTCTGCTAGTAGCTGAGATGATGACATCAACCAAATAGGAGGAGATTGTTGATTCCTATAACTCTAGATTTGGTTGAGTCATCTTCTGATTCTATTGTACAGTGGCTAAAAGGTCTGCGTACCGATTAGTGTGGCAACTGTCTTAGAATCAAAGTTGTTTAGAATTGTTTAGTGTTAGTTTAGGCGCGGTCAAGAAGGTTTCTACAGTAGCCTTGGAAGAACAGCTGACTTTGAAGTCTGCTCAAAGTGCGAAAAATCAAGATTAGCCAAATCATGAAATTATGACACGTATAGACCTATCCAGATATTTTTGAAAATATCCAGTCATAATGTCTTCATCAGATTTCACTTTAAAGAAGTCAACTCTACATGCTGACAACCGCCCGCTCCTCGAAACCTCAAGTCCAAGACATTACCCTTTTTGGCTAAGAAGACTTTCTAAGTCAGGCTACCGCAATCGAAACCTTACTCTATTTGGGAATGTCTTCTCTCGCACACACCGCATCTCTCGATGATCGTGGCTCTTACATCTCCCAAAGCGTCGAATTGCATTCAATGCAATAGAACGTTGGACACAGTTATCTCTGCCTCAGTCCAACGGTCCAAAAGATCTCTCTGGTATTTATTCAAGTTTTGAAGATCTGAAGAAACAACTCTTGCGCATTAAACTCTCAAGCTTCATCTTCAACACACAAGCATTCAAGAGATCAAAGGACAAGAACTAACACTTCACCAAACTTCCTGAAGCTGCAGATCTGCCAGTCTTAAATTTGTTTAAGCTTCATTTAGTTTGTTTCTTTTAAATTGTTCTTTACTTTAGCACGTGTGAGAACAATTAATCCTTGACTGTTCCTCTCACCATTATACACTTGGTTAAAAAAAACTTATTTTGTACACGATCCATTAGAGATCCTACTATTAAACCTAGTGGATAAACAAGTGCACTTTAAAAATCCAAAGCTAACCACTTTGGTAGTGGACGTAGTACTATTCACAGTACGAACCACTTCAAATCTCTGTGTTCTGTTTGATCTGTACTTATAACTTCTGTTAGCTGCTCCTACTGATTTAGAATCTATTCAGAATCTATACTACCTTAACAGAACTCTTGATAGTTCAGATTCTCTTCTGTTTCCGCTGCCTTAACACTTCTAGTTAAATCATTTTAAGAAATCACTAAGAAGTGTTTACGAAAAGTTTTTATAAAAACATAACTAGGCTATTCAACCCCCCCCCCCTTCTAGCCTAGATTGAGCCTATTTTGGGACCAACAGACTGGCTAAGAGAAAAACCACTGCAGAGCTCAAAAATAAATACAAATCAAAATATCAAAGTATAAAATTCCATTTGGTGCAACCGAGGAATATGTGTTTAAAACATTTAGATAATCGTTTTTATTACATGTCTCTAAATATATTTGCCTATACACATAGCCCCCAAAACCTTATCACTCCTAGCAGCTCTAAAATTGTCCCTCAACGTCTGCGACGTCCCAACCAAGACCAAATGCTTCTGCAAGGCGCAGAGGATGCCCCATCCTCACTTGGATGAGAACCATCTGAAATGTCCTCGTCTTTGTCATCAGCTTCGCAGTTATCTTCAATAGTAGGGTTGCTTGGGCCAGCACCATCGCCACGTTGGGCATTGCTTAGTCTGCCGACATGACTTGGGCCTATTTCATCAGTCCGTCGGGCATTGCTCCGCTGACCTGTATTACTCAACCTGGGAGGCGCATTGCTTGGTCCCGCCTCGTCAGGAGCACGTGCCATCTGGGCTCCAAGACCGTGCACTCTTTAGAATTCCTCCTGTAAAGCTTGGGGAACTACCAGACCAGAACTCTCCAGGTCCTCGCCGATCTCCATCAGTCAAGCATCTATGTCACTGGTAACCCGCCAAGACAGGATCCTCTTCAACACGTGGCTAATTATGCGAGAATGCTCCTCAGCAGCCAAGAGTACCCATGACAGATATTCATGGGACATAAGCATATTCTCAGAAAAAGTACTAGCTGAGGCCTGCATGGGGTAATCAATTCCACACGTATCTTGGATAAGAGGACCCACATTTCCCTTAATCCGCAACATGTCCATCAGAGGACAGTTCTCATCCGGAATGACCTGTTCTCTACCGAATTGACAGAGAATTCGGTAAGGCAGATAGAAGGTGGTCTGACAGAGGCCAACCAGGATAACTTGAGCATAAGGCCTGGTAAACAAAAAAAAGTTTCAGATCCGACAATGGCTTATGACCCAGACTATGTCAATAGAGTCAATATGCAGAAAGTGCTCTATCCAGTGGCGTTCAGTTATCAGATTATTACGATAATGGCCACAGGACTCATAACCCGCAGGCGCACACATTCCTCCTACAAGCTCAGGGGTCATAACGTGATTAAAGTGTTCCTCCAACCACATATGAATCAGAATGGGGGTGCTAGAAGGAAACGTCTCATCGTCAGTCGTAAAAGCATCTAGGCCAAGTCAAGTCTCAGCCAAGATGATGGGAACAATATTTACTCGGTGCTCTCGAGCTTGCAACACCAAGTCAACAACCCGAGCATCAATAACTCTGGGTTGGCCCACCAGAAAAAATCTCCCCAGCATGTACAGAAAAAAGGCAGCCAACCTGCACCGAGAATATATCGGCTTATCCCTATAGTTAGAATAAATTGTTGGGAGAACAGTCAAATCAAAGCTAACTCCGTTATAATAATCTAGAGTTCCATCGCGACTAGAGCCGAATAGTTCCCTTATCACCATAAAGGGACGCCTCCGCAGAGACGGGACAACAATCGATCTAATGGTCGACATACCCACAATGGCACATAATTCTTCAAAAGTGGGACACATCTCGTACAACGAAAAGTTAAATAGATGACAATGAACCGCCCAGAACCTGGATGCTACCCTCAGCATTTCCCAGTTTATGTGGAGTCCCCCACAATGAAAGGACACAGCGGAAGTCGTACACATGGTCAAACCACTCTCTCTCTCTCTTCCTCTCGCAAGGAAAGAACCCAGTAATTGAGGGAAGCCTCGTATAATTCAATGTCCAGGGATGTGTGAATTCGCTCAGCCATTTGGATCAGGCAGATTTTATATCTGACTTTGAAACAAAAAAGCAGAAAGAAAAGGCAACTCAGATAGGATCTATCTGTTTAGAGAATAGATGAGAGAAAGAAAGGTTGGTGTGAGAAATAAACGCTTCCCCGACGTCTTTTTTATACTGCAAAATCGGAGAAATTGCCGAAACAGAAACAGTGCAAAAACAATGCATGAACAAGACCAAACAGGAAAGCACAGGGAAAGGCCCTGGGTGCCCCCTACCATGCTTCTGGGTGCCGCGCCTAGAAGTGCCTAAGGCAGCGCCCATTTCTGCCTTAGGCTGTGCAATTTTTGATCCTCAAACTGCTTGGTATTCTGATTTTGCCCCGGCTGCTCCTCTATTCGTGAACTGTAGCCCCTGTCCACCCACGAGAAGCATAGAGCGAGGCTATGTGTAGACTTCACGGCCTCGGTAAAGAAAAATCAAACACAGAAGAAGGTGTTGCCTCTCCTTCCCCGTAGAGCATCGACAACCCCAATAAAATCTAAAAGTGTATCCCAAAAAAAAAAAACCACTACCCCTAAGTGCATTGTGTATCCGCCCATGACCCGAGGGCCGGTCCCATCGACCGTATACTCTCTTCCTCTTGCCCGAGTATAGCTCGACCCGCTGGTTTCATCATCGTCATCATCATCCCGGTGCCTGGCTCGGGTCACGGTATCATTTCCCCGACAAGTAAACTCGTCTATCATCCGCTGATATAGTTTGGCAAGGCCGAATAAGCCTTTCACCACTTTACGCTATGATGAGACATCCAGCTGGAAAAAAAAGTGATACCAGTCCAGGAAAATAAAATAAAAATAGGCAAGTTTAAAAAAAGCATAAAAAACAAAAATGAAAGTGTATATCGCGCAGGCCCTCTCAGGAATCTGATACCGCTCCAGAATGTCAACATCAGGCAAGGCTTCCTCCACAAGTCACCCTCCACGAGAGTACTGGAAAGTAGAGAAATCTTCAGCAGGCACAAAATAATCAGCCTGAGCACCAGGAATCAAATGTGTAGGCCTAGGCCTATCTGAGACATCTGATACACGTCTAGCTATTTTCGGATCAAGGTGGAGCACCGTCCTTAAGAAATCAACATATGGCATGACAGGATAAACGTCACGAGAAACACTGTATCTGATATCGGTTCGGTAAGAAATCCGAGACGATCACCCAGGATGGTTGTGCTAGTGGTGTCATTGGGCCACAGGGAAAAGAAAATTCTGCCGGTTGACCCGCTCACCCATATACAAATAATCATCCATGATCGACACCATCAGAATGTGTCGACTACTCATCTCCAAGGAAGTCAAATATGACTCAGTAAGACCCCTCTAGGGAGTTAGATGCACCATGTCTGTACGAGAGCTCGCAATCCTCTTTCGTACCATCGCTATGGACAACCTGGAGCCATCCCGGTTCTCCTCCACCATATTCGCATTCACGAACTCATCAAGAAAAACGACTCGTGGATATGTTTCTTTAGTGGGCTAGGAGCAAAGTTGAAAACTGAATAGACCCAGACCTGTCATTTAAAAAACAAAACATCAAAAAACAAAAAACAAAAATCAGCCAATGAATGATGCCTAAATTCAAAAGCAGGTATCCAGTGGAATAAAATAGAATAAAAAAATTACCTCCGAAGCTAGAGCAAAACCATTAAGGTTTGGGGAATCATTGCAGCTGGCATGGTCCATGGAAGAATAAAGCTCGGCTAAGCTTGCCTGCCCCCAGTCAAAGTCAGAAACCCGGTACAGATCCCGGAGGCATCCCAAGATAGACACCCGCAGAGTGGTGGACGAGTTGGCAAAAATCATCGTCCCCATAAAAAAGAATAGGAATGCCCTGGCTACACGAGCGAAAGCCTTGTAATCATCATCATCGACTTGCCTGACATTCTGTTCTAGCCATCTCTTCACACTGCGGATACGGACTTCATCGGTACTCTTATAATCAGGTGCGAAGCCCAATAGGTCCTCGACCGCATCATGTTGATGCCACAAGGTAAAATCTGGCTCTAAGCTCCTACCAATGCCGATAGGGATGCCCGTGATAGCAGTGAAGTCGCAGGGAGTCGTAGTGGCTTCCCCCTAGCTAAAATGAAAGTTATGGGTGGTGTCCCACCAATACTCTCTCAAGACTTCGAAAATGGATAGGTAGCTGCGAAAGTGGTTGAATGCCCATAAGAACGTGCCCAACCCTATCTTCTCAATCAGAATCACTGCCTGTGGAGGCAGTGATTTATAAATAGCAGCCAATTTCTCCGAACTGGCCCAAACCCAGTTAATAGTGTTGTGTGCCTGCAAAAAAAAGAGAATAAAAAAAAGCTTGACAAAAAAAAGAGAAAGAAAAAAAAAGGTGGTAAGCTCTCATTTTCTTTTATCTCATCATGCATGTCATATTCATGTCATTGCATTAATTATGACATGTCGATACTCATATGCATTTTAGAAAAAAATATATATATGCATATATATTTTTTTCTTTTAGTATGTGCATTTATCCCAAAATATATGCATCTTAGATTTTTAGGATTTTAAAATCATTTTCCTGTTATCAAAAAAAAAGAGAAAGAGAAAGTTATATCTTCCTTTTGTCTTTGTGCATCTACGAGCATGACATGTTTTATCTTGTCTAAAGCAGCATAGGCATCATTATCAATATATATATATATATATATATATATATACAGTATGTCCATTATCCGAAAAAAAATAATATCTAAAACATGTGCAGCATGCATCAGAAAAATACATCAGTTGCATAAATATGCACAATCATAATATATCAATTGCATGAGCATGCATCACGGAGTCAAAATATATCAGTTGCATAAATATGCATCGCAGAATCAAATAGTGCCAATTGCATGAGCATGCATTGCAAAATTAAATAGCATTAATTTCATATTTTTGCATATACTTTCATTGCCAAGTGCATCATCCTAGCATAAATCATGCATGCATGAGCATCAAAATTGCAACAAGTATACTCCAAGAGTGCCTAAATATCAAGAAACCCAAGAAATTCAACCAAATGGGTTTGAGAAAATGAAGACTTATAGCTGGATCTGGAAGATGAGCAACATGGGTATGTCGATCTCGGTGTATGTTGCTCCCATCGTTGTTAGAATACCAATATCTATCAACATTTTGGTTCAAAGGAGACAGCTCATGGCATCCTTCACCTGATTCTGGGTTCATCGGAGCCTTTCCCTTCCTATATCTTGAGAGGAAGCCATCTGGTGAGTAAAATAATTAATTTGGTGGAAGAAAATTGAAAAATGGTGAAGAAATGAAGAATTTATCTTCGGCGGCAACAATGGCATAAGCAAAAATGAAATGGGTATGTTGATGTTGCTGCTTGCTGCATCCTTCTGCCCGTGAAGATAAAAGGGGGAGGGAATTTTCCCTTTCCTCCCCTCAAAAAATCATTTCATCACTTAAAACCTCAGGTTTGCCCAAACTACAAAATGGCCCTGAAGTCCCAACTGAAAGTTAACGAAGGTAACTACCGTCAACAAAAGTTAACAACCATCCATCTAGCATCCAAGAAAAAAATATATTACCAGCAGGATGCCTGCAAGCAAAAGAAAAAGAGAAAAGGGTAAAGTATCTGCATTTTACTTTCCCTGTCACATGCATTTTATGACATGTTATTACACCTGTTGTTGTTGGATTATTTCCTCGAGTGGTACATACCTCGGGAAGTGGAAGTAATTGGTCTCATGTATTGCACCTATTGTTGTTGGATTATTTCCTCGAGGGGTACATACCCCAGGACGTGGAAATAATTGGTCTCATGCATCCCACCTGTTGTTGTTGGATTATTTCCTCGAGGGGTACATACCCCTGGACATGCAAATAATTGGTCTCATGTATTCTACCTGTTGTTGTTAGATTATTTCCTCGAGGGGTACATACCCCGGGACGTGGATATAATTGGTCTCATGCATTCTACCTGTTGTTGTTGGATTATTTCCTTGAGGGGTACATACCCCAGGACGTGGAAATAATTGGTCTAATACATTCTAGCTATTGTTGTTGGATTATTTCCTCGAGGGGTACATACCTTGGGACGTTGAAATAAGTGGTCTCATGCATTGCACCTGTTGTTGTTGGATTATTTCCTCGAGGGGTACATACCCCGGGACGAGGAAATAATTGGTCTCATGCATCCCACATGTTGTTTTTGGATCCTTTCCTCGAGGGGTACATACCCCGGGACATGGAAATGATCGGTTTCATCTATCCCACCTGAGTCTGTGTTGGATTCTTTCCTCAAGGGGTACATACCCCAGGATGTGGAAAGAATCAAATCTCATCTATCTCACCTAGTGTTTGTTGTTTGCTTATCGGCTTGAGCCGAACTACGTTTGGTCTAATTCCTGAAAAGGATACGTAGGCAGCCTACTCAGTAGGCACGACCATCAGAGCATTTCATCTACATCATATATGATTTATCACATCAGTCTATTAAAGTGTTTAGGGTATGAGATAAACTGTTGCATCCTAAATTGTTGCATTATAAACTGCTGCATACTGTAGACAACTCAATTTCGCACCCCTGTTATATGGCATGCCATAAAATATCAAGACATGTTAAAAGGACTAACAAATGTTAAGTTATAGGGTTGAAAATGCAAAAGAAAAGAAGAATGCATAAATAGTGAACTGCAGGGGCCAAAGTGCCAAAAATCAAAAAGGAAAAAGAGGAGTGCGCAGCCTCCCATCCATCAAGGCGTCGCGCCACAGATCCCCATTCACTTGTGGAGTTGCCTTTTGGTGCAACCTTTTCTGCACGCGGTACAAGCTATTGAAGCACAAGCTGATCAATCTTAATCACGAAGGAACCCCAGATCCCAGCCTATAAATAAAGGCTCCCGAGCAGTGAAAAAAATACAGTTACCCAGTTTGTGAAAATGCTCCCGAGAGAATGTCGAGGTTATTTCCCTTCTAGCCCCGGAGTTCTGCCGAATTGCCAAATCTCTCCCTAAACACTCAAACTCTCCGGCCAAAATGAACCCTAGCTACCCAACTAGGTTTTCGCCCTATTTCACTGGTTCAAAAGAGCTAAAAAAGAGCAGTTGCCCTGCCCTAATCCAGACGTCAAATCCAGCCAAAGCAAGTAGTTGCTCTACCTGATTTCATACGCCAGCAAGCAAGCAAAGCAAGTAGTTATGCCACCTAAATCCCGAGGCAAAAACAACCAAAAAAGGAGCAGTTACACTGCTCAAAATCCAGCAACAACAAAAGAAAAATGACTCCCTCTCCCTGAAGGACAAAGCGAGCGCAACCTAAAGCCTACCAGAAAGAGGTTTGGTACGAGATAAAACCCCCACACTTCAAGAGGTAGGTATTTTAAAGTTTATTTACTTTTTATTTAAAAAGTGCTATTTAAAATAGTCATATATCACGAAATAAGTAGTTATGCTGCTCAAAATTATATAACAAATAGCATTAAAATAAGCCATTATTATGGCGAAATTTTTATAGAAATGTTTAGGATCTATGAGAACTACTAATACTTTTTGGACCAATCAATTTAATAATTGGTACTTTTGTGACACACACCGATAGCCACATTGTGAGAACTTATTTTGACGCGTGATCAATCCACCTTAGCCATTCGCGAGGTTGGGGAGATTATGGTTAATATAAGATGCGAGTGCCCGTAGTTAACCAATTTTGTGTTCTCGGCTAGCAATATGATTTGTAGAAAAATAGAGAGAATATCGTTTTTGCGAAATATTACCCATGTGTTTCGTTATTATTGTGTGTTCTTAATGCTTTTAATGGTTTATCCACCATTAGATGATCACTAGAATTATAGGATACGTTGTGAGAGCCCGTCCTATTAATTCTGAAAATCACGATAATCGTTTGCATGACGTAAGACTGAGAAGAGATTGTGCGTAGATAGTCATTGGGTGCTTGTTTTGACGTGCGACTATTTTCTCCTTTGTTATAAGATCTGAGGGCCCATAGCAAGGAGTTTTAGCTAGATTTGTTATAAGATGCAAGTGCCCGTAGTGAATAATGTAGTGCACCCGACTACCAAGACTTGAGTTAAACAAAAAGTAAAAAGAGTAGACACCGGCTAGACTAGAAATATTAGACTCCTATATTTTTAATCTTGATTTGATGTTGTCAAACCACTTTCACGTTAATGTAGATTTAATTGCTTTCTTAGGGTGTTTATATTTTTAGTTTTTAATTAATTTTCTTTTAGCTCAAATATAATTAGTTAACCCGATTTTGACACTTAGTTAGAGTGAGATTTATGTACATTCTCAGTGGGATCGATAACTCATACTTATGTACACTTTATTACTTGATACGGCCAGTTATTCTTGCCTGAATTGCATTTTTGTGTACATCAACATACATGAGACATCCTACTACATTTGCATAGGAAACCTTTGACATGTCTTGAATTTCTTGAATCGTCATTGGGGAATCTGAGGTAGATAAAATGAAGTGATTCGCCAATGGTGTTTTAACTGGTTTTGCATCTTCCATGTTAAAGCTCTCTAACACCTTCTCAACATAGCCGGCTTAAGACAACCACAATCTTCTAGATTTTTTGTCATGACAAATCTCCATACAAAGAATCATCGTGGCTGCCCCCAAATATTTCATGTCAAATTCTTTTCTTAACAAGGCCTTTAAGACCTCATTAGCACTTCTACTAGCAATAAGCATATCATCAACATACAGTAGTAGAAAAATACTAGAACCATCATTAAGGCTTTAGCCAATACTCACACCTCTTGTAGCCAATACTAACCATATAAAAGTTGAACCTGACAGTCGCAACGACTACTTTAACCCATAAAGTGATTTCTTCAATTTACAAACCAAGTGTTCCTGTCCAAGATGACTGAACCCATGTGGCTACTCCATGAAGATCTATTCTTCTAACTCACCGTGTAGAAATGCAGTCTTCACATCCATCTGCTCCAACACCATATCATAGTGTGTTACAAGACTCAACACAATTTTGATCGAAATGTGTCTCACAATAGGCAAAAAGATTTCATTGTAATCGATCCCATATTTTTGTGAGTACCTCTTTGCTACTAATCATGCCTTGATCTTTCCCCCTTCTATTTCTGATACTGCTTCCTTTTGCTTGAATACCCATTTACAACCAATTTCACACTTACATTTGGAAAGTTCCACCAACTTGAGGAACCTGGGATTTTCACAAATTTTCCCTTGCATTTCCTCTTATTTTGTGCTATTTTTGAGATAATTATGCCTTGGAAATATTATTATTTGTGTATTTTTGTTTTAATGTAGGTTTCCAATGTTTAATCAAGCATTCATGGTATTTAGCATGAAGTTCAAGGTAATTACGGGCCTTAAAGTTGAGCTTGAATCATCTGGTCAAAGTCCATTAGGTATTCCAAGGTAAGGGAGAGCTAACGGAAGACTTAGTTGAGATGTCTAGACGGGGAAGGACTTTTGCCAACCACCCTAAGATCTCCAGGGGCATCGGAGCATCATTAATAACTGTAGACGAGGTCGGTGCTATTTCTAAATCTCCTTTATTAATGTGTTTTTGAGCTCCCAACCATCCACATCAACATTTCCAATGCACGGGTCACCCACTTCTCCACTCCAATCCGCTCTAGATCCGACCCAGACTCCGCCATCTCTGCCCACTTTCCACTTACCAGATGGCCCGTTTTTTCCATGGTTGACTTGCCTTCCTTCAGCCTGGGCTGCCCCTCATCCATTCGTGCCTAACCTTCGTTTTCCTTCCCATTTTAGCCCCAAAATCATCTTTTCTTCCCCAAATTGCCCCCGGCCTTATTGAAGACTCCGTTGCCCTTCTTCTTTTAATCTCCCAATAGCTCCATTCAAAAAATAATCCCCAATTTTTGGTACTTAGGTCCCAAAATGGGCACCAGCCTCATTTCACCCTTTTTCCTCCATGCCTCCAATAATTAATCAACATTGAAGGTTTGTAGCAATAAATCAAGGGCCTAGGAAGCATTTGCAAGTGATGTCAATCCCAGATCACGCATTGTTCGACTTAATTCTTTCAATCTCTATTTTATGATATTTGTTATAATTTCTAGGGCTGATTATCTTGTAATCGTGGAATTGATTTTGTGCTTAATTTATTTACAGAATGCAATTATTTTCTTTAGCAAATGTAGTTTTTTAATTAATATATCTCTTTATTTAGTACACATTCATGCTCGGTTATTATTTTGTGGATTTAATGTTTTTAATCGATTGACCACTAATTAAGTGATTTTAGAAATGTTTAGGATCCGCAAGAGCCACCTTTACATTTTGGACCAATCAATTTAATAGTTGGTGTTTTTGTGACACATACCAAGAGCCATTTTGTGAATTTGATTTGACGCACGATCAATCCACCTTATCCATTCGCAAGGTAGGGGAGATTAGGGTTGCTATAAGATGTGAGAGCCCATAGTTAACTAATTTCGTGTTCTCGGCTACGAACATGATTTGTAGAAAAATAGAGAGAATATCCTTTTGCCAAATATTACCCATTTGCTTAGTTATTATTGTGTATTCTTAATACTTTTAATGGTTTAGCCAACTGTTTGATGATCATTAGAATTATATGATAAGATGCGAGAGCTAGTCCTATTAATTCCGAAAATCATAATAATCATTTGCATGACGTGAGACTGAGAGGAGATCGTGTGTAGATAGTCATTGGGTGTTTGTTTTGACACGCGACTATTTTTTCATATGTTGTAAGATGCGAGAACCCGTAGCAAGGAGTTGTAACTAGATTTTCTATAAGAAGCGAGAGCCTATAATGAATAATATAGTGCGCCCAACTACCAAACCATGAGTTAAAGAAACGTAGAGAGAGGATTAAATTAAACACCGATTAGACTAGAAATATCACACTCCCATATTTTTAATCTTGATTTGATGTTGCCAAACCACTTCCACAGTAGAGTAGATTTAATTGCTTTCCTTAGTTGTTTATTTTATTAGTTTTTAATTCATTTTATTTTAGCTCAAATATAATTAGTTAGCCAATTTTGGTACATAGTTTGAGTGAGAATTATGTACATTCTCTGTGGGATCGATGCTAGTACTTTTTTTTTAAGAAACAGGGACGGAACCCTGTAGGATTTTATTAAATAAAAAGAGAATACAAACAAGAGGGGGACAACCAGCCTTAATCAATAAACGGGGGGGACAAAGGAGCCTGACCTTGAAAAAGGAGATACAATAAATGAGCTAGTGCTTACGAAAAGAAAATAATCCTAAAGCATCATGCTGAAGCGCACGACGGACCTCCCCTGCAAGTTGCGTCACTGAGGAAAAATTCTGGTCACTCCTAGTAGCATGAGCAAGATCCACTAGTCTGTCTGCAACTGAATTTCTCTCACGATAAATGTGATGGACCTCATAGTTACCCAGAAGACTAAGACATCGACGAAGGTCATACATATAAAGCCACGGACAACCATGAATACCCTTAATGGCTGAAGCAACCACCAAAGAATCCACTTCCACAAAGACCTTATCATAATTCATGTCACGACATAAAATCAAAACATCTCGGAGAGCCTGAAATCCCGCACTCGTATTAGATCCAGTCCCATAAAATCTAGAGTAACCAAAGACGAAAAACCCATTTGAGTCTCTAATCACGCGCCCACCAGTTGCAATACCTTCCTTAGAGGACCCATCTGTGTTAAGCTTGACATAGTTTGGGGCAGGAGGCTGCCATCGAATTCACGCCCCTTTTAGTAAACTAACCTTCCTAACCGATAACCCCATGTTCCGCAAGCAAAAAGATCCCATAGCAGATCTGTTAGATTTTGGAGTGAAAAGATTCAGAACATCTTTCAAGCCTTGCATGACTTGTTTATAAAGCAACTCTCCAGAAATATGTGCATTTTCAAAAACAGCCGAGCATCTAGCTTTCCATATAACCCAACAGCCGTACAAAAGGAGACCAACCTGAACTGCCCCAACTTTTGAACGCACAGAAACACCATCAAGCCAAATACGAAAAAGATTGGGAATAGAAGAGTAACTACTGACTTTATTAAAAGCCGAGCCAACCTACACCAAAGCTCGCGAGCCAAGTCAGACTGCAGAAACAGAGGGTCGATGGACTCTCTATCTGGGTTGTTCCGGCAACAAACACATCGAGAAACCAAAGGAACATTCTTAGAATGAAGGCGCAGATCAACTGGAATAGCAGCATAAAAAAGTTTCCATCCAAAGGCACTTATTTTTGTAGGAATCCAGGATTGCCAAATTTTCTTAGCCCAATATATAGTGGGATCCAGCGTACGACAAATATTCCAGTAAGCTTTTGAAGCAAAATCACCAGAAGAAGTCAGGCTGAACATTAATTTGTCATGGCAATTATCGGCCAGACAAATATTTTTAATGATGGCATGATACGACATAGGAATTAGCGGGAGCAGATCCTGAAGAAAAGGGAGAGCAACCTTAATTGTTAGATTAATATCTATGGGAGAAGGCCCCTCCAGCCTGGTTCCAACCCAATTATCATTCCAAAAAGACACCTTGCCTTCACCAAGAACCCACCGACTATGATGAAGCAGGACCACAATGTGAGAGTGAACTGCCTTCCAAACATGAGAGGCTGCTACTGGAACTGTAAAACCAACATTGTTACAGTATTTCATGTGGATAAATTTGGTCCATAAGCTAGAGCCTTGAAGAACACCCCAAGCTAATTTGGCATGAAGCATATCTTGAACCTGCAATAAGGAACGAATACCCAAACCTCCTTCATCCACAGGTCTACAAATCTTGTTCCAAGACACCCAATGAATCCTGTGACTATTTGCATTGCCCCATAAAAAGTTTGCCATAGCCTGCTCAATACGACGAAGAACACCCATTGGAACTTTAAGTACCGCCAGAGCATAAACTGGAATGCTGCTCAGAACTAATTTGATCAGAACAATTTTACCTCCAAAAGAAAGGAGCTGAGACTTCCAGCCATCAATCCTATTTCGAATGCTTGTTTCGAATGCTAGTACTTATGTACACTTTATTACTTGAGACGGCTTGCGCACATCACAACTCCCATGTGTTGTTCACAACTCCCATGTGTTGTTCTTGTGAAGTGATTATATCTCCTCCGCCATAGAAGTTACTCATCTATCCTTTTTTGGACTTTTTATCATCTCTTGATAAGTATTAGGATCTCCACCACTAAGAACAAGAGCATATGAAACCAAACCTTCAAACCCATACTTGACTGGTCGTTTGATTGTTCTCTTGGGTCTTCCACTCGAAGTAATTTCTTCTTCAGTTGCTTATGTAGTTACCTCGGGATTAGGAAGAGTGTGCTCCATAACCATTTCCAATAACTCCACCTCAATGACATACTCATTACCCCTTTCGTTTTCTGGCACATGTTTCTCCTTTTCTTCATGAGTAATCTTTAGCTTGGATATCTCATCGAAAACCACATCCCTGCTGATCACCACCTTGCTTGACATGGGATCCCAAAGTCTATAACCCTTTACCCCTTTCGCGAAACCGAGAAGATGCACGGTTTTGACTTCAGGTAAAGCTGGGATCTTTCTTCACCAGGAATATGCACATAGGATGAACAAAAAAACACCTGAATATCAAAGTAGTCTACCTCAGAACATGTCCATACCTCTTCTGGAATTATGCATTCTAATGACACCCTTGGTGATCTATTTATTAAGAAACATGTCATATTCATTGTATCTGCTAAACAATTCTTTGCTAGCCCTACATTTAATCGTAGACAAGTTTCCATTCCATAATAGATATGTTCAACCTTTCTGCCACACCATTTTGATGTGGTGTCCAACGTACTGTATAGTGCCTTTTGATTCCATATGTAAAACCTTTTAAACCCCTTATATGTGTACTATGTACTGTTTTCATTTCTCAAACATCTAATTTTTTTGCTTGTTTGATTTTCCACTTCAACCTTCCATAACTTGAATTTCTCAAAAGTTTTATTCTTGTGTTTCATGAAGTGTTGACCCTCAAAGGTTCTAAATTTGGTTGAGTCATCCTCTAATTCTATTGTACATTGGCTAAAAGGTCTGCGTATCGATTAGTGTGGCAACTGTCTTTAGAATCAAGGTTGCAATAGAATAGTTTAGTGCTAGTTTCTCCTAGGCGCGGACCAGTAGGCTTCAATAGCAGCCTTGAAAACACATATCACTAGCAGACTTCCAAGTCTGATGTGTTCAAGAATGAAGCTCAGCCAAACACATGGATTTAGATTATATATTATTTTATCTAGATATTTTTGATATCTAGTCAAATAATATTCAAATTTCATTTATCAGGTTTTCCCCCCAAAAGGTCAACCATGTCCTTATTTGACTACAAACAGATGTACAAACTATATGTCCACTCTGTTGTCTGAATCATGAAGTCTAAAAACATAACCTCTTTTGGCGAAGAAGACTTTCAAGCTGTAACGCGTACAAGCTGCAAAATTTTTCTGTTTGGTATGAGGCTCTACAGCACTTCATCTCTGATGACAGTCTCACCGCACTCATTCCACAAAGCGTCGAATGCATTAAATGCATTAGAACGTTGGACAACCTCCCTCCATTTCTTCAAATCCAACAGTCCTGAAATTATCTCCCTAAGTATATATTCAAGCCTTGAAGATCTAAAAAAAAAGCACATCTCTTACGCATTCAATACTCAAGCTTTATCTTCAATAATCAAGCACTCAAGAGATCAAAGAACAAGAACTAACACTTCAACAAGCTACAGATCTAGCTGTCACGATTCAATATTAGCTTCTAGTTTGCTATTAATTATTCTTTACTTTAGCGCTTGAGAGAACAATTATTCATTGATAGTTTCTCTCATCATTAAATACTCATTGAAAAACTATTTTGTACACGATCCATTAGAGATCTATATTTTTCACCAAGTGGATAAACAAGTGCACCTTTCAAAATCCAAAGCTAACCACTTTGGTAGTGGACGTAGTATGTTTTAAAGTATGAACCACTTCTAAATCCTCTTCCATTGTTTTGTTTGAACCATCTTTTCTGAAAATATTCTAAATTGCTTTTGTTTATCTTCCTAATTCCATTGCCCTAATTCTCACTAAGAGTTAGTTAATTTTCAAAAGGAGAAATCACTTAGAAAAGATTTTAAAGCAATTTTAAAAGTACATCTAGGCTATTCAACCCCACTTCTAGCCTAGATTGAGCCTATTTGGGACCAACAATTAGTATTAGAGCTTAGTTCTTTGAAAACTAGTTTTTGCAAGACTAACCTCTTGAGAATAGATCATATGGCTCACTATATGCTACCTAGCTTAAATACCAGCCACGTCCCAATATTGGATGAAGGCCATTTCAAAGTATGGAAAGACAAAGTTATGAGATACATGAATTCTATTGAAAATCGCTTATGGCAATGTGTTCAAACAGGTCCCCATATTCCACTAAAGCCCAATCTACTTGCTAAAGTAGGAGGTGGACCACCTGAAGTGCCCAAGTCCATAAATGAATGGACTGATGAAGAAAGGAAGATCATTGAACTCGATAGCAAGGCAATACACATAATATCCAGCTCCGTCGACACAAGTCCATATCAGTAAATAATCAGATGTAAAACTGCAAAATAATTATGGGAAGCTCTGGTGGAATATCTGAAAGGAGACCTGCCCACAAGAGACAACAAAAAATACAAATATATTCAACAGTTTGACTCCTTCAGAAAAGATCCAAAGGAGACACTCCGTCAAGCATACGACAGATTCTGTGAGGTAGTAAATAGTTGTTATTCCTTAGGTAAAGAATATAGTGTTAAGGAAGTTAATATGAGATTTTTAGCTTCTTTAGGAAGTCTGTGGCATGTTAAAACCACAGCCATTAAAGAGTCCAAAGATTTAAACTCCATGCATCTTCGAAGTTTGTATGCGAGTTTAAGAGTCTATGAGCAAGAACTTCTTCAAGCTCAAGAACAGGACAAACATTTTAAACATCCTTCTTTTTTTGCAATTTCTTGAGAACCTTCTGTCCCAAAAAACAAACCATCTTCTTCCTCTTCTTCAAATGAAAATGAAATTCTCTCTGACGAACAATTTGCTATGTTCGTTAAGAAATTTAAAAGGTTCTCAAAGTTCAATAAGAAGAAGAATGCAAACCAACAGTCTTTTAGAAAGACTGTTGAAAGCTCGCAAGACGATGAGCTAGTTTGCTTCAATTGCAGAAAGCCTGGTCATTCTGCTTCTAAATGTCCTAAACCAAAGTATGAAGCTTACAAAAGGTGACCCTCTAAGACTTTTTCAAAACATAGGGGTCTGCTGGCTGAGGACTTAGATGAAAACCAAGTGTCTACTTGGTTTAAGACAGATTCTGATGAGGAAGATGATGACTCAACTGAACAGGCACATATTTGCCTTGTTTCTCTAGAGTCACTTCCCACCTATGACTCAGAAAGTGAACTCAAGTATTCTCATTTCCAAGCTAATATAGAACAACATTCTGAAGAGCCCTCTAAAAAAGAAATTGCCAAAGATACTCAAGACATGCTTGAGGAATTCAATAAATTTAGAAAGGCTTATGTTAAGTTAGCTAAGAGCCATGAGAAGCTAGAAATTGATAAATCCATGTTGGAAAGTGAGTTAAAAACTCTCAATGGAGTCCAGCAGGAGAATATCAAGTTAAAAGAAGAGAACACGTTTCTCAATGAAAAGGTTGTGTGCCTCAATGGTCATGCCAAGGAGCTATCTGCTGAGAAAGATGAGTTGCAAAAGACCATTGACTCATGGAATAACTCAAATGTTGTTTTTGACCAAATTCTTGGAGACCAGAAGCCCATTGCATATAAAACTGGACTAAGTTTCTCTAAGAACACTTCTGGCACAACCTCTGAACAGAAGACATAAGACTTGTCTGTGTAAACTGATGATATTCTTGTATATTATCAGCAGCCTAACAACAAGGGTAGACAGGGAATTGGTTATGCTGCCATTCATTACAAATACCTTAAGATTCAGGTTATTAAGACCAGTAATGTGCCTAAAGCAAATCAATCAAATGCTGGCGAAAAGTCTGCTAAAAGCTATGCTGACTCTTGAAGGCCTTTCACCAGCACCTCTGCTAAAGCAAAGGTTGTTGTTTCTAGGCCCACAAAGAATCTGCCCAAACCTATCATATTTATCAAAAGCACAACTAATGATGTTGCTGCTCACAAGACTGTTGAAACCAAGCTTAAAGGCAGAATGTATGAACTGTACAAGTCTACTAATAGTAGACATGCTAAAGCAAGGACTACAGAATATAGAGCCTTCTAATCCTGCTGCCAACAAGTCTGCTAAATCAAAGGTTGCTGACAAAAGAAAAAATGTTCAAAAGTCTGCCAGAATACAGCTATTTCAACATGACATTTTTAATTTTCATCGCTGTAATTTTTACAAATGTTTAGGTCATCTGTTTTATGAATGCCTACTGAAATCCATCATAAAGTCTACTAGGTTTTCTATCCCAAAAGTAAGGTAAGTATGGGTTCCAAAAAATTGCTAACCCTTTGGATCCAAAAAGAAAATAAAAGGGACCATGATCTTCTTATCTCTTAATTACAGGTCTACTTCATGGCTGATACAAGCTCAGAAAAGAAAGACGTATGGCACCTGGACAGTGGGTGTTCTAGATACATGACTGGGAACTCAAGTCTTCTTTCAATATATCTGAAGCAGAAGGTCCTTCTGTTATTTTCGGCGACAACGTGAAAGGAAGCATTTTCGGCTACGGATCAATCATTCGTGGAAACCTTTCTATTCGAAAAGTATCTCTAGAAAAAGGTTTGAAGCATAATTTGTTGAGTATCTCTCAATTCTGCGACAAAGGTCTCGTATGCCAATTCCCATCAAACAAATGTGACATAAAGGATCCAGAATCATGCTCAACATTGGCAACTGGACATAGACAAGGGAACGTCTATGTGATAGATTTGAATGCATACAGAAAGGCTGCTAATCTATGTCTTGTGGCTGATGTGTTAAAATTATACCTCGCAAGTACACAAAACTATTGTAGAATAGATATATGGTAGCAAGGGTCGAACCACAGAGAGAAAGAAATTAAAACGAATTTAATCAGATAATGGACTAAAAATGCAATTAAGTAAAAAAAAAAGTTTTTGTTTGTAAAATAATTTAAACTACTGAATTTAACTTTTAAACTAATTTTGACAATAATAAAAATTACTAATAGCAGCAAACAGAAATTAACCGGAGTTTTGTGAATGAGAAGGATCTAGGAATTGGGATTCACTTGTATCACCTTTTATGTGTATCGATCTTATATATCTATCAATCACGGCTTCGTTCACTAGGATAAAGGATTGGGAATTAATGGGCAAGATTTGCAATCCTTAGTACTCCGCTTTAACTGTGTTTTCTTGGTCCGTCCACATAGCAATTAAGAGCCCATTGCGCACTCTAAGAACTAAAGTAATTAGGAGTTCAATCAGTTCTTCCAACACAATGTGAACCTAGATATAACCTTAGCCTGATCAGGAAATCAGAGAGATCTATTTATCAATTAGGTTGACCAATGTATACTTCGCGCACAAATCATGCGACTAATTATACCCACGAGCCTACACATTCGCTAACGCAGCCATTATGCGATAGATTCAATGCAGACCGATGATGATCTAAATTGATAAACGATAATTTGATAGAATGAAAATTATATTTAACACATAAAACTTGATACAAAGTTACCTCCAATCCCTAGAATGAAACGGTTAGTTCATCACATGCGATGAACACAACATTTGAATTGAAGTAAACATCATCAATCTTCAACAATCGGTAATAAAAAGTGAATTACAAAGTATTTTCCGTCTTAAGAGTGCTCAAGAACGGCCTAAAATGTATCAAAAACTGAATCCCTAAAGTTGTAACACTAGGGTTTTATTTATACAAGGTTAGGGATTTTGAGAAAAGACCAAACTGCCCATTGCTGAAAACAGGGTTGAGCGATCGCTTAGTGGTAATTCATCAGAGGCACGCTACTATAATTTGTGCGGTGGCTCAGGCCTCAGGCTGAGCGAGCGCTCAGCCTTATTTTCTGCTTTTCTAACTTCAACTTTTAGCAGTTTGCAACCAGCTCCCTGGAATCTTCATTTTATGGATTTATGACCCAGAATTCGTCATTTTCTCAACTATAACCTGAAACTCATAAAACACTAAAATCCATATCAATAGCTTTAGAAACTCGCGGAAAAACACAATCTGAGTAGGAATAAATACACAATAGATACGTATAAAACACATCTATCAGTGGCAAACTTTGCTCAAGACAAAAGTTGACTTTGGCACAAGCGTCTTAGTCATCTGAACTTCAAATACTTATCAAAGCTATCCAAAGAAGGGTTGGTGAAAAGGATGCCAAAAGTTTCTGCTGATAATGATCGTGTATGCAAAGCTTGTCAGCTAGGGAAGCTTTCAAAAGCCTCCTTCAAGAGCAAACCAGGACTTGCAACAACAAGACCTTTGCAATTTCTTCACATGGATCTTTTCGGGCATGTGACTACTATCAGCTATGGTGGTCACAAATACACTCTAGTCGTATTAGATGACTATACAAGAAATACTTGGACAGAGATGATGTCTTCTAAAGATCACACATTCGACATCTTAACAGCTCTACTTCGAAGACTATAGACACAAAAGCTCGACGACATCAGTGATGTTCGATCAAACAATGGAACTGAATTCACCAACAATGGAATAGCTAAGTATTGTGATGACCATGGCATTGGCCACAACTTCTCGTATGTTAGAACTCCACAGCAGAACGGTATAGCAGAAACAAAGAACATAACTCTCATCGAAGCTGCTAAGACAATGCTTGCCGAAGCAAAGTTTCCCAAACACTTCTGGGCAGAAGCCTTCAATACAACATGTTTCACTCATAATAGGTCCTTGATCAACAAATTTCATGGTAAAACACCATATGAACTTTGGAGAGGTAAAGCCCCAAATATTGGATTTTTCAAAATCTTCAGCTGCAAATGTTTTGTAGTATATAATGGTAATGATTATAGATCCAAATTTGATACTAAAGGCGATGAAGGTGTTTTTCTGGGCTACGCTTTACATTCCAAATCTTATAGGGTTTTCAATAAACGTTCATTAAGAATTGTTGAATACATGCATGTTTCATTTGATGAATTTGATTTATTGGAGCCACTTGTGGCTCCAAATGTTGCTGATGACTTTGTTAACGTTGAGTTAGGAACATCTCAAGCCTCAACTCCTCATACACGAAATCCCACACCAGCAACTCACTCAAATATCCCTGACCATCACATCTCAAATGAACCACCAGAAGACCATAACTCTGTTCGTGAAAATATCAATCTAGAGCTTATATCTTATGAACCTCAAACTTTCATTCTTCAACTTACCTATAAACCTATTCCTGAATAACACCTTCAACAAGAGACTGCTGACTTTCCTCCTATTCCTCCCCCTAAACCTTATCATGAAGAACCAACAGTAAACCATATCCCTGCTGTTACAAGAGAATGTAGAGATCACCCAATTTCTCATATCATTGGTGACATACATGTAGGTGGTCGGACTAGAAGATCGATCCTCCAGAAATGAATGCATGTTCTGTGTTGCATTTGTCTCAGAAGATGAACCTAAGAAGGTTGATGAAGCTCTACAAGACCCAAGTTGGTTAAAAGCCATGTAAGAAGAACTCCAGCAATTTGAAAGATGTCAAGTATGGAAGCTAGTTCCAAGACCTGCTGACCATACTATCATTGGCATAAAATGGGTGTTCCGAAACAAAAAAGAAGAAGACGGAAACATAATGAGGAACAAAGCCAGACTCGTTGCACAAGGATATCGTCAAGAAGAAGGAATCGACTACGATGAAACCTTTGCTCCAGTAGCAAAGGTTAGAAGCTATTAGAATCATCCTGGCCTATGCTACATACAAGGATTTTGTAGTATACCAGATGGACGTCAAGAGCGCTTTCTTTAACGGTGATCTTCAAGAAACAGTCTACATCACTCAGCCTCCTAGTTTCGTGGAAAAAGGCAAAGAAACGCATGTTTACAAGCTTAGGAAAGCACTTTAAATTCTTAATAGAACAAGGATTTGTACGAGGGAAGATTGACACCACTCTCTTCATCCTCAAGCAAAAAGGATACTCTCTACTGGTACAAATATATGTCAATGATATCATTTTCGACTCCACAAATTAGAAATTGTGCAAACAATTTGAGATTCTTATGACTCGGAAGTTTCCGATGAGCATGATTGGAGAGCTCACCTTCTTCCTAGGACTTCAAATTCAAAAATCAAGCAAGGGAATCTTCATAAGTTAGTCCAAGTATGCCAAGGAACTGATTAAGAAGTTTGGATTGGAATTGGCTAACACTCTTGATACACCCATGGCTGCAAAATTCAAATTAAGGAAAGAACAAGGAAAGAAAGTTGATAACACTCTATATCGAGGAATCATTGGATCCCTGCTCTATCTTACCGCCAGCAGACCTGATATTGTGTATGTTGTTGGGGTATATGCTAGATTTCAAGCAGACCCTCGTGAGTCACATCTTCTAGCAGCCAAGAGAATCATCAAGTATGTATCAGATACCACTAACTTAGGTATCTGGTATCCAAGAGAATCTTCTTTCAACTTAGTTGTATACTCAGATACAGACTATGCTTGCTACCAAGTGGACAGGAAAAGCACAAGTGAAACTTGTCAATTCCTAGGAGACAAACTTGTCTCATGGGCTAATAAGAAACACGCATCAATGTCGAACTCTACCATGGAAGCAGAGTACATCGCTGCTGGAACTGCTGCTGGCAACTGCTTTGGATCAAACAATAGCTAGTGGACTATGACATCAAGGTTGCAGATTGCCCAATCATGTTTGATAACACTTCAACAATCTCTATCACCTGCAACCCTATGATGCACTCCAAGACAATGCATATAGATGTTCGATATCACTTTCTAAGGGATAATGTAGAAAAGAGGAACATAAGCATGAAGTACATTTCCACCGAAGATCAACTCACAAATATCTTCATTAAGGCCCTTGAGGCCGACATGTTTTCTTATCTAAGGGAGGTGAGCTTCCTATGTTCGGCCCTATTGCTTAATATTAATTTAAATTCATTCCATTTATTTATTTAAATAATTGAGCAGACTTGACATTATGCTTAAGCAGACTTGATGATTAGTAAAAAGCACAGTAGAATTGCTAATAAATTGAAGACGGAGGTAAGTCTTTTAACATTTTAGAAGGGTATTTGTGAAAATTAGTAAGGGACTGATTTTAAAAGTTGGTTGAGACACTTTTCAAAAAGTTACTTTTTGACTGCCATCAGTCGTCAGTCACTAAGTCATTTCAAGTGTCAGACGCCAGACTTCAAGTCACCTCACCTTTCAGCCGTTTGACACATCACGCCTTTTCATTAGTAAATCTCTCAATTGCTAATTTCAAAATCATTTTTTAAAAGGTCTTAAACTCTCAAAAATGTATCTTCCTCTTTTCTCTCACAAAAACCCTCACTTTCCTCGCTTCGCATCTGCAATTTCGTTAAGAACTCTTCAATTCCGCACTCATTTATCTGTATTCTCTTAAATGGTAAGTCAAATCTAATCCAGAATCATTTATTTGGTATAAAAAAATTCATATTTATTAGAGCATCCACAATGGTTACACCCTAAAACACCCTTTATATAGCCCCCTAAACCTTTTTAGAGGCCCTTTAAAAAAGTTTCAACTCCAATGAGCACCCTCTATATAACCCTTTGAATTGGTAACATATTAACTAACAAACCTAACTATCAATATATTTATATTTTTTATTTTTTATTTTCCTACCGCAATTGAAATAAAATATTTATACTTTTAAATTTAATAGTTTATGAAAAATATATTATATGTTTTGATTATATCAACTTTTTTTTATTTAAAGAAAGTTTTGTCACGCTTTTTACTATTATCAATATACCCATAATTTTAAGTTATAAATAATTAAAAAAAAGGGAAATGATAGTGCAAAAAATACACTAAATTAATTGAAAACGAAAATGGGAAAAATGGGAAAGCATATCATCATCAAAGTGATGATGTGAGTTGGGTTGTTTATTTAATTCATAGGCTCTCCACTTTAATACATCAAAATTTTGGCCAAAAACTGGATGTTCTGATCAAGCAAAAAAAATCAATTTTTGCCGCCTTCTTTAAATTTTGGAACAAATTTTTTGAAAGGGAGCGAATACTAAGAAGAAGACCAATGGAGAGGAGATAGGTGTGGGAGAGAGAAGAAAGAGATGAATGGAGGCCGGCTAATACTCACCCAATAAGTTGGGGGAGAGTTAGCTTTTTTTTAGGGATAGGGTGATTGATAGGGTGTCCACTGTGGGGCTTAAGTGTGGTAAAAAACTCTAAAAAAGATTTTAGGGTGTTAATAAAGGGAACCACTGTGGATGCTCTTATTCTGGTATTTAGATTTTCCTGATTTGGGGCTTCTGTGTATGGTAAATCTACCATTATTAACTGCTAAAGAGATATTCCTAAATTTTACTGTCTATTGTGCACATTTCATCTACGAATTATCCTTCTCTTCAATTGACTTTTGAAATTCTTCAATTTCAAGGCCCAAATTCCGTATATTTTTCTGGATTAAGAATTTCATATGCCTTCAAAAACTTTGCCCTAATTTGTCTTTCAAATTTTTAGGCTAGTACTTCATCTTCTACGACTGCCACAAAATCTGCAACTGCTCAAGCTCCGACTCCTGCAGTTGAGATTCCGAAATTGCCAGATTCAATGTATCATCATGGCATGTGCATCGATGCACCCACTGTTCGCTCATATGCTGCTTTTGTTAAAGTAGTAGATAACCTGAATCAGTGAGGGCTTCTTCCGCTCTTCATGTTGGATGACTCAAACTTCAGCAACATGTTAATTCTAGTAGAATAATTCTACCAGAGAGTAAATGTCGACGACTCCAAAACTGCAATCTCTGGCTCTGTACGAAATGTCAATATTTCTTTCACAACCTATCGTATAGCCAAAATTATTGGATTAGAGTTTGACGGTCCAACTGAGCTCAACATCGAAGAGAAGGCCACTACTTGGTCATACATGCACGAAGAAGGCACTCCCAAAAACGCTCAAGGAAAAATGAAGAGGACCTTGTTCAATGATGATGTCTACTACATCAGCCACCTCATCAACAAGAGTATGCTCTTCAAGAATGGCACCCATGACATAATGACTATTGATCAACTAGAGTACACAGCAGCAGTCATACTCGACATTCGCTTCAATTGGGCCACCATTCTCTTCGATCTTTTATGTGATGCCATAGCTAGCATCAAGGAGTCCTTATCTCAGAAAAGGCCTTTTGTGAGGCTTATCAATGTGCTGCTACGTAACAACTGGTCCTTTCTCACCCACATATTCCCTTTCGAAATCAAGAAGGTGACTAAGGCTATTCAGTTCACCAGCACCTTCATTTCTTCAACTAACAAGTTGAGAAATGGCAACCCGGAGAAGCAAGGCCTCCCGCCTCTGCCCTTGGTTGCTGCTATTAATCCCCCTCCTTTAGTGGTTCTTAAGATCAACCCAGAGACGGTGTGGACGTCTTCCTTGCAAAGCAGCTTGATCGAAAGCTCAAAAAGATTGCTGCTAAAGCAGACTGTACCCACAAGTCTACTGGGAAACCTCTTCTGTTCCTCCTCCTCCTTCCATGAGATCCAAACACTAACAGTCTACTGTTGATAAGGAGCCTAGTGTTATGAAGAAGAAGAAATCTTCTTCAAGCTCTACTGTTGCCACTACTGCACCACCAAAGAAGACGAAGAAGCGTTCTGCCTCAACTGTTGTTCCTCCTGCTCCAACTCATGTGCCAGCTGAGCCTCATGATGACCTTAAACCTACTACCCTTCGCCATCGTAAATGTAAGTCCAAACCTTCACAACCCCCTATGAACCTTTCATACCCATTGATGCCCCCTCTAGTTCTCTTGTTTCTTCAACTTCTCCATCATTTGATTCTTCTCAAATCAACTCTCCAACAAACCCTGCTGTTGTTGGGGAGGAGCCATCTCAACCCTCTTCTCCCATTACCTCAACAGCTCCTACTATTGTTGAGGAGGAGCCTTCTATACCTCCACTTAAGAAGAAGAACGCAGAATCCACAAAAAGTCGGTGGCTGCTAATCCTCCTTCATCTCCTTAACCTCTCTCTTCCATTTCTTCTCCACCCTCTTCCCTTGATCGTTCTCTTACCGTAATCCTTTCCTCCTCTCCTTCGTCCTCTTCATCTTCTTCCTCCTACCAAATTCCAGAAGCCTTCTCTATACCCGTACATCTCTTATATACTCTTCCAAGCCACTCTTCTACCTGAACTTTACCCACCTATCTCTCACTACCTTAAACCCATCTTCATTTCCTGTGACCTTTACCAAATTCTCTTCCCATCCATCTCTTCTACCACCCATAAGTTCATTTTTCAACTTACCTCCTTCACAGACCTCTTTGATCCTTCCACCCCGAATTTCATTCTTCTCCCCGAATCTTCTTTTCCTCAATCCTTCCCTGAACCTTCCTCACTACCACCTTCTCCCTCTGCTAGTGACTCCGACCCTGACATGGAGCTTGACCCTAAGCCTTCTACTCATCCTCTACAACCACACCCTTCTGAGCCCATATCTTCAAACTCTTCTGGCCCTTTCTCTTCTAACCCTACTGGCCATTCCACTTCAACCTCTTCTCACCCTTTCTCTTCTAACCTTGCTGAGGACTTCATCCACATCAACCTCAACCCTCATTTCATCACAACCAACTCTGCTGACCCTGCTCTCCTTGACTTCCGTCGATTCAATCAAGCCCAACTTGAGCGTCTCAATAGTACGGTCTCTAACATGGCCCAGTAGATCGAGGTCATGAGCTATGGGTTGAATGCCACCCATGCCACCATTTTCGATCTTGGCAAGGTTGTCGAGCAGCTTGTCAACGACACTGCTCAGGCCTTCACAACCCACTAGTTCCTTGTCCAAGATCAGCAGGAGTCTCTGATTAGCATGCTCCACTCCCAGCAAGTTAGCATCCGCCAACTCTTCGATGAACTATAGACTTCTCTGGTCCGAGCTGTCATTATAAATCATGTTGAAGGCGACTTCACTACTATTCGACATGTTGAACGCATAAACCAAAGAGCTACTTATGCCGATCAGCGAAGGATTGCTGCCATTAGGGAGGAGATAGCTACGTACCATTTGAACCAAGCACTTCTCGAAGAATAGAATAGACTTAGAAAGATACTAAATGACCGCATCAGGATCTGGGTTGGTGACTTCTTGGAACGACGCCGAACACAACCCAACCTTTTCTTATCTGATATAACTCTTTTGTTCTACTTTATGGTTCAACTCTGCTGTCGTAAAAACTCTGATGTTAAACAGCTTGTTTAACTTACAGAAGTAATATATTTTTGGATCATGATGTGTTTATATCTGTTTATTTACTTATCATGTCCTTATTTAAACTTAGTGTTTAAATCCTTAAATTGCTTATAACTTGTTATGTTGTGAAGTTTAATCTCTACTGGTCTTTGTACTTGTTATTCATTTCCTTACCTTGTAAGTACTTAGACTAGTTATCTCTCTACTAAGACTACTGTTCAGAGAGGCATGTCTACTATTATATTTATTATCGCAGTGCATGTTCAAAGTCTACTAGTAGCTGAGATGAGACATCAACCAAATAGGAGGAGATTAATTGTTAACCCTCATAGGCTCTAGATTTGGTTGAGTCATCCTCTAATTCTATTGTATAGTGGCTAAAAGGTCTGCGTACCGGTTAGTGTGGCAACTGTCTTTAGAATAAAGGTTGTAATAGAATAGTTTAGTGTTAGTTTCTCCTAAACGCGGACCAGCAGGCTTTAACAGCAGCCCTGAAAGCACATATCACCAGCAGACTTCCAAGTCTGCTCTGTTCAAGAATGAAGCTCAACCAAACACATGGATTTAGATTATATATTATTTGATCTAGATATTTTTGATATCTAGTCAAATAATATTCAAATTTCATTTATCAGAATTTCCCCCAAAAGGTCAACCATGTCCTTATCTGACTAGAGACAGCTGTACATACTATATGTCCACTATGTTGTATGAATCATGAAGTCTGAAAACATTACCTCTTTTGGCTAATAAGACTTTCAAGATGTAACACCTACAAGCTGCAAAATTATTCTGTTTGGTATGAGGCTCTAAAGCACTGCCTCTCTGATAACAGTCTCACCGCATTCATTCCTCAAAGCGACGAATGCATTAAATGCATTATAACATGGACAACCTCCCTCCATTTCTTCAAATCCAACGGTCATAGAGATCTCCCTAAGTATATATTCAAGCCTTGAAGATCCGGAAAAAAAAACACATCACTTACGCATTTAATGCTCAACTTTCATCTACAATACTCAAGCACTCAAGAGATCAAAGGACAAGAACTAACACTTCAACAAACTTCCTGAAGCTGCAGATCTAACTGTCATGATTCATTATCAGCTTCTTGTTTACTATTAACTATTCTTTACTTCAGCACTTGAGAGAATAATTATTCATTGATTGTTTCTCTCATCATTAAACACTGGTTGAAAAACTATTTTGTACACGATCCATTAGAGATTTATCTTTCTCACCTAGTGGATAAACAAATGAACCTTTCAAAATCGAAAGCTAACCACTTTGGTAGTAGACGTAGTACTTTTTAAAGTACGAACCACTTCTACATCCTCGCGCATTGTTTTGTTTGAAGTTTATCTTCATAATTTTGCTACCCTAACTCCCACTAAGAGTTAGTTAAGTTTCAAAAGGAGAAAACACTTAAAAAATATTTTAAAGCAATTTTAAAAGTACATCTAGACTATTCAATCCCTCTTCTAGCCTAGATTGAGCCTATTTGGGACCAACATGAAGTAAACCCAAACCTTTTTCAAAAATTCATCAAGAAATGTTATGAAGTGCAAATGTCGATCCACCTTTTGATATGTTCTGACAGGTCCCCAAACATCAAAATTTATGTAGTAAAGGATTCCCTATGTTGTGTGTTTAGCCGTCTTGAATTCAACTTTGTTTTGCATTCTAAGAACACAGTACTTGCAGAAATCAAGCTTGCAAGCTTTAACATCTTTCAATAGTTTCCTCCTATGAAGCTCCATCATACCCATTTCCCTTATGTGACCTAGTCTCATGGGCCAAAGAGTAGAAGCATCACCTACTTCAGGCTCAAACTCAACAGAACTAACTTCACATACATCAGTGCTACTAGGCAACCTATAGATGTTTTTAGATCCCCTCTCACCCTTCACCACCACCAATTAGAGTTGTCAAAATTGAGCCCCGCCCATAGCCTCAGTCCAGTCCACTCGATTTTTCATGGGCATGGGCTTGAAATTAGAAGGCCCAAAAAAACAGGGCCTTTTTGGTCCTACCCAATAATAATAATAAAATAGAAAAATAATTACTAAAAAGTAAAAAAAAAATCCTATCGCTAATTATCTGTTGTTGGCTATCCCGTTCTAGATTTCCCTTCCCCAGCTCGGTACTCATTTTCCTCTCTGTGACTCTGTAAAAAAAATTGATCTCTCTCTTCTCGTCAGACCTCACCTCCACTGCCATTGTCAAAACCCTAACCCCTTGATCCACCGACAAATCCGCCTCCTCACTCCAGTCCTTAGTCACTCGTCTCCCTCCTCCAGCACTCGTCAGTCGCCACTTGGTACTCCTCAGTCCTCATGGTGTTGAAAGTGCAACCTCTGTCATCGCACCGACATGGCTCTACTTTTTAGGCTCTCTCCCTCTCTCAGTCTCTCTCTCTCTTTCTCTCTCTTAGTCTCTATACCTAGACGGCTAGACATATTGTGGATTTAAACTGGCTTAGAGAGATTTGGGAGCAAATGGGATGATTGATTTATGATTACTGATTAGTAATTAGAGATACTTTTTTGTTCAGTGGCACAAATGCGAGACAATTTTAGTTATTATTGGTATACTGCATACATTTGTTTCTTGTCTCTTGGAGAATCTCTCTTAAAAATTCAGCCCCTTGGTGATACTTATTGAATTCTCGGTGACCAAGAGGCAGTGGATAAACCTCTGGATTACCTGGACTTACATCCACTAGGATTAGGAACACTATTTAAACCGATGAATTTTATATCATATATACTTCAACAATGATTTTTCTTTTCTTTATTGAAAATCGTCAACTTTTTTTATGATAGTGGCCTTTTAAAGGCTAGTTGTAAATATTACTTAAAGGAATCGATTTGATACATTACATGAGATGGTTTTGTGTACATTTCTTAGAGAAAAATCAATAGTTTTGTGGCCCATAAGCCCGAAGTTGATATGGGTTGGGCTTGAGTTTTGTGAGGCCCGATACATCATAGGCTCGGTACAGCCCGATGTTGAGCTAGACCCGACAGGCTTGTTGGGAGTCGGCCCAGCCCGACCCGTTTGACAACTCTACCACCAATTCACCCTTACTAATTCTCATCATACCATCTTTAGACATATAACTACAGCCGTTACAGTCTAAAGCGCCCAATGAAATCATATTTTTGGAGACTTCTGGGACATGTCGTACTTCACACAACGTTCTTACCACACCATCAAACATTTTAATTCTTATAGTACATATGCCATCTATTTTACACGATACACCATTACCCATTGTAACTACACCAAAATTACATGTAGGTGTGAAACCAATCACGATTGGACGTTAAGTGAAATGAACATGCTAAATCTAGAATCCAGTAATTTGCAAAGTGATCCACTGTTGTTGAAATAGAGAGCATATCACCGTTCTCATCATCTGAACCATCCATTACTACATTAGTTGACTTCGATGAACCAATACCATTATTTCCTTTCTCCAGATAATCCTGTCTCTTGTGCCCCTTTTCCCATACTTGAAGCAATTCCCCTTGTACTTTTTCTTTGACTGAGACTGGGAATTCTGATTCTTTGAGTTGTCTTGGAATTGTGTCCTCCCATACTCATTATCCTTCACATACATCCCTTTTCCTACAAGGTCATCTACAGTTTTCTTTCGTTGGTGAAACGTTAAGAGAGCCTATATAACATTCCCTAACTCAAAAGTGTCCTTCCCCCATGTCAAATTAGTCACAAGGTTTTCATACGTTGTAGAAGATGGCAATGGGTTTAACAACATTAACGTCTTCTCTTCTTCCTCAAACTTCATATCCACCCATAGCAAATCATTAATGATTTGCTCAAAACATTGATGTGAGCGTTAAGATCAGCACCTCTACCACCATCTTAACCACATACAACCTTTGCTTAAGATACAACTTATTTGACAAGGATTTTGACATATACTCTGCCTCCAAAACTTCACACGCCTGTGCCTAACTCCTCGTCAATAACATGATACACCAATTCGTCTGCTAGGCACAAACGAATTGTAGAGACCCTCCATTGAAGTTCCTTCCAATCATATTCCTTTACATCTTCGGGTCTTATTTTGTTTCGAAGAACCTTCCCTAAACTAGCATGTACCTGAACATCCTTAACCCGTGTCTGCCATAACGTGAAATTCCCGTTCCATCGAACTTCTGAACATCATGTTTGGAAAGAGACGTACCTACTCCTAAAATAGACATGTTGACAAATGCTCTGATACCAGTTCTTGTACACAACGGAAGACTTTGCAAATTAACAATTAACAGAGTAATAGCAAGATCAATCACATAATAAAGAGAGAGAGAAAAGAGAGAAAGAGAGAGAGATAGGGGCCAACGGACTCTTGAAATTTTATTACGTCATTATTTTACACACTCTAGGGTTATATATATATATATATATATATATATATATATATATATATATATATATATATATATATATATATATATATAGGGATACAATACACCCTAAACTAAATAAACAAGGAAACATGAGAAACCAATATGTTGCACGAATGTGGTCGCATTGCTCTATGCGATGCAACTGCTTTGTCAATGGATGCGGTCGCATTCCGTCCTGAGAGAGACCGCATTGACCACAGAAACATTCTACAGATTTCTCCCAATTTAATGATATCGCTTTGTCCTAGGATGCGACCAGTTCTCAATGCGATTGCTTTGGCCTGTTGCCAATGTAATCGAATCATATTGTTCCCAACATATCATACATTAGGGGAAAAACTAAAGCTTTTGAGATCTAATAATTAAAAAAAAAACTCATTCATTTTATTTCTTTTTCATACAAACATAAAACTAAATGGAAATCTTAATTCCAAACTAAGTGACCTAATTGGTTTAAAATCTGTTAATATTCATAGTATCGTTAAGTAGAAGATAATAGATTAAAATATATTTTTTATTTATTTTTATAAAAATGTATATTGATATATTACGAAATAAAATAAATGAAGACAACATCATTACTTTCATGTTAATATATAACATAAGGGTCGGGTTCTATACATTTTTTAACATAAAAGGTCTACATTGAAAATTCTACATGACAACAATTACTTTACTAACTCAGTTGCGGTTTTTGTGAAAACAATACGTTAGTTTTTAAGGTTACTTGTAGTAGTCAAAATTTAAGAGGACAAATTGTAGATTTTAGCTTTTTCTCCAATAAAATGCATAGATTGGTTCTCAATTTTTTCTTCATTTTGTTGAAATTATAGATCTTTTTTCTTAACTCATTTGTCTTAGCTTGTTCACTAATAGGTAGTAAGCACGCCCTCGATTTGCTTAATATATATCAATACGCACCAACAAATTTATTATTATAGTTAAAACAAAATCCATAGATGTCTAGTAATTAATGTCTGCCCAAATTTCACTATAATAAATTTGAAGTATATTAGAAGAATTACCTCAAGATCTAAGGTTGATTATTCTTATTATTCACACAATTGTTCTTCTCAAGAAAAAAATTCTTCATTTTTAGCAATATATCAAGCTTCTCTCTCTCTCTCTCTCTCTCTCTCTCTCTCTCTCTCTCTCTCTCTCTCTCTCTCTCTCTCCTATGCTATTTGTTGTCTTTTGTGTTTCAAAATGCTCAACTGACTTTCACCTCTGTGTAATCAGTCTATTGTATATTTTCATCGAAATAAAACCCTTATATATTCATTTTTTTCTCTCTTGTCTTGTCGATTTCATTTCATATGCATGTCAACAACAATATATCTTAAACTTTAAATGTTGTCATCTTGATACGCGCAAAAATGCAACTCGGGCAAGAATACCCGGTCGTATCAAGCAATAAAATGTACCTAAGTATGGATATTGATCTCACAGAGAATGTACACAATTCTCACTCCAGCTTAAATATCAAAATTAGGCTAACTAATTATATTTGAGCGAAAAGAAAATGAATTAAAATCTAAAAATATATTTTAAAAAATCTAAGAAAGCAAATAAATCTAAACTAACTCGGAAGTGGTTTGGCAACAACAAATTAAGATAAAAAGATAGGAGTGCAATATTTCTAGCCTAGCCGGTGTTTAAATTAATCATCTTTCTACTTTTCTTTAACTCAAGTCTTGGTAATCGGACGCACTATAATATTCACTACAGGCTCTCGCGTCTTATAGCAAATCTAGCTACAACTCCTAGTTATGGGCTCTCGTATCTTATAACATAGGAGAAAGTAGCTGCATATCAAAACCAGCACCCAATGACTATCTACGCACGATCTCCTCTCGATCTCACGTAAAGCAAACAATTATTGTGATTTTCGAAATTAATAGGACGGGCTCTCGCATCTTATCTTATAATTCTAGTGATCATCTAATGGTTCGCTACGCCATCAAAAACATGAAGAGCACACAATAATAACCAAGCACATTGGTAATACTTCGCAAAAAGAAATTCTCTCTATTTTTTACAAATCATATTGGTAGCCGAGAACAAACAAAATTGGTTAACTACGGGCTTTCGCATCTTATAGTCAACCCTAACCTCCCCGACCTCGTGAATGGCTAAGGTGGTTCGATCGCGTGTCACAAAAGACAAACTATTTAATTGATTGGTCCGAAATATAAAGGTAGCTCTCGCAGATCCTAAATATTTCTAAAATCATTTAATTAATGGTTAATTAACTAAAAGCATTAAACCCACAAAATAATAACCAAACATGAATGTGTACTAAATAAATATATAGATTAAATTAAATTACTACATTTGACAGAAAAATAATTGCATCTCATAGATAAATTAAGCACAAACCAATTCCACAATATACAAGATATTCAACCCAATAAAATACAACAAATATCTCAAAAGATAAGTTGAAAGAATTAAACCGAAGAATCACGAGTCCGGAGTTGAAATCTCTTGTAGATGCATCCTTGGATCTTGATTTGAAGGTCCAAACCTTTAAAAGAGATCAATCTTCAAAGATTTGGTGAGAAAATGGGTCTTGTGCCCCATTTTGGGAGCAATGTCCCGAAAATGGGGACTTTTTCTTTTGAATGGAGGCTGTTGGGTTTAAAAATGAAAACAATTGGAGTCCTGCGTCTACATGCAGTAGGGCCAATTTCGAGAAAACAAGGAGGAATTGGGGGACAAATTTGGGAAAGAAAATTAAGCTGGGTCGCGGCAGGGTCAGCAGGTAATCCAAGGAAGGAAGCGCGGGTTACCCCTGGGAGAAACGAGCTGGTGGTTGAGAGGAAAAGGGCTGGGACGCGGGTAGGTGAAGTGAATTAGGTCGGGTCTGACTTGGGTCCAGAGATGAGTCACGCGGGTCAAGGCTTGTGGATAAGGCGGGGTCCATACGGTGACGTGGCACGGCTGCTAGGCGACAACGCAGGGATGAGTTTCAGCTTTGGCGCCGTGCTCCCCTGGAGTTCTGGAAGTTACTCCGGTGCCTTTAAATATTATGGGATGCGCGCCGTGGGTCCTTCCCTGCCCAAGTCTTTCCAACAAGTCCTCTGTTAGCCCAGTTACTCCTTGGTTAGCCTCTGTTAGCTCTTCCTTGTCTTGGACTCTTAACGGACTTTAACAGACTTAATTTATCCAAATAATTCAAAGCCCAACTTTGCAACCTGGAATTGCCTTGAACTTCATGCTAAATATCATATAAAAACTTGATTATGCATGAAAACCTACATTAAACACAAATACACAAATAATAATATTTTCAAGGCATAATTAACTCAAAAATATAACCAAATAGAAAAAAAATTCCCTAAGAAATTCGTGGAAATCTTAGACTCGTCACATCTTAAACTACAAACTAATGAACGTCAAATTTGTTTTCTTCAAAATTCACCAAATGGATACCATCCTCTACAACGAGCTCCTCTGAGAAATCTTTCACCTCTCCGACCTATTAAAAGGTGGTTTCGCCTCCATCGCTCCTCCCAAACCTCCCTTGTATATGCCTCTCACAATTAATCACGTCTCTCCATTGGCTTCTCCATTTTTAATTTGTAAGAAACTACCCATTAACTTATAGATATAGAGATTTTAAAAAGTAAAAAAAAAAAATCATTTTTAGATTCATAAAATATTTTGGTCCCTTAAATGTAAGACATTTCTTGTTTATATATTAATTTGGAAGAAACAATTCACAGTATTGTAGATAAAAAGAGATATATTATTATATTATACATGTTTTACTTTCCCTTGAGGGATAGACTTTCAAGCGGTAACAATTAACATGACACAGAAGAACAAAATGAAATTACAGGGAAATAACAGAACATAAGAGTAGTATAGATCAAGCGAATACAACACAAAAGTGACACAAACATTGTGGAAATGGAGGGATTTTCAACCCATTAATTCTGCATATGAAACTAGTTGGGCAGCCAAATGACATGATCCTGAGGAAGAAAGTGGCAAATCGGAACAGTCCCTCGTTTAACCTTGAGCACTTGAAATGCCAAATACTTTATATCCCAATATTTCGTATTGATATGACACACTGCTACTGCATTAGCCTTAGCACCATTGTCACCCGATAACGAAACCATGAAGGCCTTAATATCAACCGTTTTGTGACAATAGAACACAGCGTAGGCATAGTTTTGTTTGTGGCAAGCGACAGCTTTATCAGTTCCCATTTTCTTCACTCCAACAATAGTGTACTCTTGAAGCTTAGTGTTTGCTTTATTTACTTCTGTCGAAACTGCCACAACGTTTTTCCCCAACTTAGAAGTGCTGAAATCTATCATAGACTCCAAAGAAGTTGCGCAGTACTTCTCCTCTCCTTTGATTGCTGCCTCTTCACATTCGTTGATCGTGTTCTTCATTATTTGGGCTTCTTCTGAGGTGGGCTTGATTGCAAAATTGGCCAGGGTTTCTGGGAATTTGTTTGACGAAAAGGGTATTTTGTTTGCTGTCTGGCGAGGCAAGAAAGTAGCCGATGGAGTAGCTGTTTTTGGTAAGTATAAGTTCATTTTGGCGCCATTTTGCATATCCTTCTCGAGAAAGAAAAGGGATGTAGCACTGGGGTTATCTTTGAGTAGTTGATCATTGGTTTGGCGGTTATGTCCATATACTTCCTCCGTTTTGCTTACCCCAACATTGACCTGCTTTCCCTTGCCAACCACTGTTCCGGGGGGTTTTTTTCCATATCTGAATATGATTTCCACCTCTTTGCTTACCCCAACATTCACTGGCTTTCCCTTGCCAACCATATTTGTCCACTCTGCAAAATTTAGTGACATCAATTGTAAGAAATTAAAACTAATTGGCTTAGCAGATAGGCACAAACATGATAATCCATAATTTGTGTGTGTGTGTGTATGTTGTGTTTAGTATCTTGGTCTAACTTAAATCTAGAACCTCACAATCTGTCTAGACTACTTGATCTGCAAGCTGGATCAACGATGTTTTTACAACTCCTTATTAATGATCCCATGTAGCAAAAAAGGGACAGCTCTTGTAGCAATTCGTCCTTTGATACTCTCTCCGTTCCAAAATGAATTTTCATTTTTTGTTCATGATCATGAACAAATTAAGAAGGACACTCATTTTGTGACAGAGGGAATCATATTTTTCAAAAAAAATCGGCTCTTTTTAAAACCATTGCTAATGGTTGATCAATTTGTACTAAGAACTCGTGAGGATATGGATGTGAATGCCTAGCCTAGCATACCAGTTTCTGTCGCTATTTAGACTCCACATCTGTTCATTACTTTAAATTTTTAAGGTGAAAATATAAGCTTAATTTCTTGAATTCTTCTAGGATGCAGGCGCCCCGGTGGCCCAGTGGTAGACATGGGTCTTCACAAAGTGTGAGGTCGTTCGATCCCTTCCCATGCCCCCCTTAGGTGAAAAAAAAAAAAAAAAAAAAAAGTAATTCTAGGATGCAGGCAACTTTCTCTCAATTTTTTCAGAATTTCTAAACTGTTTTTGGAGAGATAACCACAAATCTGTTAGATTTTTGTGTGTTTGTGTGTGTGTTTTCTACAGTAGTTGGATATACGTGATATGTAAAGAGCAGTGTTAGCTGTAGAAAAAAGATACACTCTCAATTTCTAAAAGTGTCATATTTGACCTTGTACACAGTTTAAAAAACGATAACCGGCGATGTTGTAAATATTAGGGGTACCGTGTGTTGTCCAGGGATACTTTTGAAAAAGCGAAACTCATCAATTAAAGTGAAAATTAAATCTAAGGTAAAATGATAAAATCAACTTCCAAATAAAGAAACATTAGAAAGTGATGAACAGAATTTAGAGAGATATAGTGAACTCCCAACCAGGAGGAATAAGCAAATCCTTGAGAGCTTTAGGCATGGGAGTGTTTGGCAACACTGACTTCCAGTAAACTTCTGAAGGCACGTGACATGCGACATGGGTTGCCATAAACACTAGCTGAAAAGGGTTAAAAGAAAAAATAAAATAAAAGAGTCAATTCCAATTATATAACCAAATACATAAGTAAAATAACATATTGTCTGACTAGTTCTGTTTCTAAAGCAATAATATGCACTAGTAAAGCAATTTTTCGGGTAAATAATTCGTAAATACACAAATATTTATGGGTTTTAGGGCTTCGAAAAAAAGTTTGTATACAGAATTATCAATTTACTTATGTTGGAATAAGTTACGACTATATAACGTGAAATTTTATTCGGAAGCATTTTATTCTCAAAATAAACGCTAAAACCCTCTACTTTTGTTCAAAATAACGAACAAAAAAAGAAAATTTATTTTGTGAGACGGAGGTGATAATAAACAATAAATATTAATTGCAAACAAACACTCAAATGCAGCGTGTGTTTGATTAGAAAGATAATAGGTAAATGCTTAGGAAAGACCTTCATGCGTATGTTTTTCGTAAGACAAATCCTTATGCCTCGATCCACCATGTATTGGTGGGTTGAGCCGTGAAAAAGTAAAATTCATTTTATGGATTATAATCCCTAAGACGGTTGGAAGCCTACTCTAGATAATAAATGCATTATGCCATTATCTATAGATATTGCAGAAATGGAGTGAATGCTAGAGACTTAAGGGGGTGCGTATAACTAAATGAACTCGGAGTTTACTCACAGAAAGAAAGAACATAATGTGTGGGATAAGAGATGCCATTGTGGAGATGGAGTGAATGTTAGAGGGATGGTTTATAAAGTATTTATAGGTGATTTTCGTATTTCTTTTAATTTTTTTTGGATATTATGAAGACCAAATTATAAACAACTATTGGTGGCCGACACTGGTGTTAATTTTTGGCCTCGTATCAATTGTGATTGGAAGTCAAAAACGATGGCCGGATCTAAGTAAGCCCAAATAGAATTTTGGTTTGAGTTCAATCCGTATATGAGATTATTTTTAGGAAAAATTCTATTTTTTAAAGTTTTTAATCATTCTAGTTTTATGTTTTTTTCAACTGAAAAAAAAATATATTTTTTAGAACAAAAAGACTCTGATACCTTTAATGAAAATGAAACACGCTAGGAAAATATATCGTGATGCATCGATTTTTGTACAACGATGAACAATTTAAATAAAATCAATTTTAATTACAAATTCCAATTTTTGTATCGCGATAAATCAAATTTTGTACTATAATACATAAATTTTAATTACTTAATCCAAATTATATCGCGGTATCAACTTTTATGTACCGCGATGAATTAATTTTTGAACTACAATACATTACATAATCCAAATTGCACCACGATACTAACTTTTATTTACCGCGATAAATTAATTTTTGAACCGCGATACATAAAATATTAAATAAACCATCTTTGCACCTCGATACAAAATGATAATGAACTAGACCATGTCTTCCAACTTCTTCTTTCATCTCCTATATCATAAGTCTTTTTCTTCTTCCTCCTCCTCTGCCTTCGTCCCTTTGAAAATTCTTTCAACCAGCACAGATTCATTACAGTTTCGTATTTAATGAATCAAAAAATCGTTTACACACACTCGCCCAGCATAGGTTGATTCCCATTTCGTTGTCAAACAGTGGTGATTTTCAAATCAAATATATTTACCAGAGCTGTTGAAGAAGATGATGACATTTTCAGAACGATATTTAGAAAAAAAGTCTTTTGCGATTGAAAAAAAACGAGATACAATTTTTTAAAAAGAGACCGGCCATAATTTACCCCAATAAAATAGTAATACTATATATACAAAAGTTACATATGTTGAGTTTTTTTGTCATTATTTATTGTTATTTTTACTAAATATAAATTAATCTGTGTACTATAATATCGTATTAACATTGTCATTCATGCGAGAGTAAAGTTGATAATAAGATTCATCTTGTTTGTTTGACATTTGATTGAGTGAAAGATACATTGATATTGAGAAAAAGACGGCTTTCGCAATATAAGTCATACTTATAATTTTTACAAACCTAAATTAAACCGTATTAACTCATAACCGAATTATTGAATCGATTTCAAGATTCGGTGGTATAAGACCATCTTCAACAATTTGGTGTAAAAATTTCACCAAATTTTTAAACTGATGCAATTTTCACATTAAATTTCTTTAACCATCTCTAACAATTCTACTTCAAAGTTTACTCTAAAAGGAATATTTGAAGTATATTCTCATTATTCTATTTAAAATATATGTTTTATTTCATTTAATTTGTACTAATGTATTTTAGCAAAACAAATATATTATTTATTAAATTAATATTATATTAAATTAAATACTATGCATTACAAAATAATAATTAATACAAGAATTTAATTGAGACTAAAATACGAACATAATAAATCTAATAATTAAATGCAAGACATTAATAGAAACTAAAATACAAACATTAAAATAACTAAAATACACAACTAAATAGACATATTTCATAATTTGTATTAATATTAATATTATTTAAATGTATGTTGTGTGAGTTTAATTTAATGTAATGTAATTTTCGTTTTTATTAATGTCTAATATTTATGAACTTTATTATATTATATATAACTAATAACTAACAATATAAATAAAAATAATTGAATTTATTTTTTGTAGTATTTAGACCAAAATATCAAATTATTATTTAAATAAAACTAAAAAACTAACAATAATAATTTAAACTACAATACAAAATAATTAATTAAACAAATAAAAAGATAAAATAAAAGAGGAGAGTAAAGATGAAAATAAGAATAGTAACACTTCAAATTTGAAGTTCCATCCAATCATTTTCAAAATGAAACAACATTTGAAACTGCCGTTGGAATAATGAACAGTTGTTTTTCACTTCAAAATTAAAATTATAAAGCAACGGTCAGAGATGCCAATTGGGTTACTCCCGAACCAACTTCTAGTCAACAGTGGGGCTTGTTTTTGGCTTCATCTTAAATTCTCAGTTATGATTCAAAGTCAAAAAGAATGGCTGGATCTGGTACGCTTTACTAACCTCCCCTGGTGTTTCAAGTAATTAAGGATTGATCCAACTAGTTTTAGAATAGGAGAGAAACCCCCTTGTCATTAAGGGTCATTCACAATAGAAAAATATAGGTTACGTTTAATATCTGAAACGATTGTAATTCTTTTAATAATGACAGATAAATTGAATAAGAATATGTATGCACAATTATACTTTGTTGGAATATAAAATCTGTAACGAATGTAGTAGTTTCAAATTAATTGTACACGTTCTATCCCTCCCTTACCCTGTGGCCACACGATAGAAAGAAAAAGTTTGAAAGATGGTAAATAAGCATAAATACTATTCATTTTGTTCTGTGTAAAGAGTTTTTGTTTGAAAGTTAAACTTAAAAAAAAAAACACTTTTAGTGATTCATTAATCTATATTATAAAACAGATAGGTAATTGACTAAGTCTATTTAGAGATTGAGATTAAATTATCTTAAAAAAAATTAACGGTTGATATTCACTCTTACATTTACATATGTGAGTAGTTATCAATTTTTAGCTCCCCATTTTTTTTCTTTCTATATTACAAGTAACCTCTTACAATTAATATTATGAGCAGTCACCCTTTTTTCTTCTCTCTATCTTATAAAACATCAATCTATCGACTATCACTTGAAGCAATGTACACATCAACTGTAACATTTTTTTTAATCGCATCTTATATTTAGGCACTGTCATTTCAATTGACGAAATCAGATATAATAGCACCGTGTCATAAACACGACTTAAAGATCTAGTTAATAATAAAATGACACTTCTATACTTTAATTTATGAAAGTGGACTGTTTAAATGAAATATCTCAAAATAAAATAATAGACTTTTTTATCTGAAACGAAAGGAGTATTATGATTTATGGATCGCACGAAGGCTCGATCTTAATGGCTACGAAACTAACCACATTGTACCCAACCTATGGTTTTATTAGTGATTTGCAACTACCTAGTTGCTTGATTTGTGGATTGAAGTAGAAGGTTAGAAACTACATTTATTCCAAACTTGAGGGGCTGCAAGTCAAACCTAACTCCAATTGTTTCTTGTCTTGTTGAACTCGGTGTCTTTTTCTAAGAATTGCGGCCGCGTAGATTCCCTCAATGACGGATATAAAATCTTTTCGAAATAATATCCCTCCGTCTCTAAATTATCGTCCTTCTTTTTTTTATCTATCTTAAAATAATTGTTCAGTTTGAAACTTTTTTTTAGAACATCACTTTTACTACTTTATCCTTACTTTTTTCATATACTTTAATTATGGGCCGCATACACATAAACTTTAAAGGAAACTACACATTAAACAAATATAAATAATCAAGTTAATTGTTTATTCTTAAACTGTGCGTCGAGTCAACTAGGACGATTATTTAGGGACGGAGGGAGTATTACAATTTATACAAGTTTGTTATAAAGTAAGCACAAATTGAGGATAAAGAGTGTATTGGAGAAAGAGAGAGAGATAGATTTCTTCAGAGCTGAATCGATCAGTGTAAAATATAACTATACAGTGCTCGATATTTATAGCCGAGTAGTGTTATACATTTCCTAAAGCTACGGGACATAGCTCCCTAGCTCATTTGACTAATAACATACACATATATTAAAATGATGTGGTTCACATCCATGACTTTCATAACACTCCCCCTTGAACATAGCATTGTAGGTTGACTAAGTGTGTCTCGTTAAAAACCTTTAAGCTGAAAAACCAGTAGGGAAAAAAATCGGACATAAGAAAAAAAGTACACAACTTAAATCTGAATCGTGTGCATGGGCTGTCTCGTTAATAACTTTTTCATGAAAAAACCAATGGGACAAAACCTTGATAAAGGGAAAAAGAGTACAGCCATATATGCTCCCCCTTGAACTGACAAGGGTCAACAGATATCACCTTTGTAAATCCCGTAGATTTCGCATCTCAATATTGTGAACATGCTTTCTGAAGGTTGTAGTGGGAAGTGTCTTTCGTAAATAAATCTGCAGCATTATTACTTGATCAAACATATTGGATGCTGACCTCGTTCTTCTTTTCAAGTTCTTAAATGTATAAAAAGAGCTTCGGGGGATAGGTTTGGACCTGTCACTTTTGATGTATCCCTCTTTACTTTTAGCGACACATGCGGCATTGTCTTCAAATAATACTGTCAAGTCTTTGTTGAAAGGTAGTTCACTGGCATTTTGGATATGCTGAGTCATATATCGAAGTCATACACAATCTCGACTGGCTTCATGAAGTGCGATCATCTCAATATGATTTGACGATGTAGTAACTAGCGTTTGCTTTTGAGAATGCCAGGAAATTGCAGTACCACCCATCGTGAAAACATAGTCGGTCTGTGATCTGGCCTTATGATGATCAGACAAATAACCTGCATCTGCAAAACCAACTATTTCATCCTTTGATCATTTGGGATAAAATAATCACAAATCGATCGTCCCTTGAAGATAACGAAATATGTACTTGATACCATTCCAGTGTCTCTGTGATGGAGATGAACTATATCTGACCAATAGATTTGTAGCAAATATTATATCCGGTCTAGTACAGTTAGAAAGGTACATGAGGGCTCCAATAGCACTTAAGTATAGTACTTCAGACCAAGTATCTCTTCATTCTCTTCACAAGGACGAAATGGATCTTTTTCAACATTCAGTGATCTATTAATCATGGGGCTAGTGAGAGGGTTTGTCTTATCCATATAAAAGCGCTTCAAAACCATTTTTGTGTAATTTGATTGGTGTACAAATTTTCCACTATGCAAGTGTTCTATTTGCAAACCAAGACAGTATTTAGTATGTCCAAGATCTTTCATTTCAAATTCTCCCTTTAGGTAATCAACTGCTTCTTGGATTTCCTTGAGAGTTCCAATGATATTCAGATCATCTACAAAGACAGCGATAATTACAAATCTAAGTGTCGTATTCTTTATAAAGACACACAGACATAATTGATCATTCACATATCCGTCTTTTAACAAATGCTCACTTAAACAATTATACCACATGCGTCCGGATTGTTTTAATCCATACAGTGATCGTTGTAGTTTAATTGCACATAATTCTTTGGGCTTTGAGCTCAGTGCTTCAGGCAACTTGATTCCATCAGGAATTCTCATATGAATATCGGCATCTAATAACCCGTATAAATAAGTTGTTACAACATCCATGAGATGCATATCTAGATTTTTTTAAACCGATAAGCTGATTAGATGTCTAAACGTAATAGTATCCATTATAGGAGAATACGTTTCTTCATAATCAATTTCAGGCCTTTGGGAAAAACCTTGTGCAACAAAGCGAGTCTTGTATCTCACAATCTCATTTTTCTCATTTCGCTTTCGAACAAAAATCTATCTATATCCAATTGGTTTCACAACTTCAGGTGTGATAATGATAGATCCAAATATTTTTCGTTTATTCAGCGAACTTAATTCAGCCTTCATGACATCTATCTATTTGATCATGACATGCCTCTTTTGACATTCAGATACAAATTTTGGTTCGGGATCATCAGTCCCGTCATTAATTTCTTGTGATACTAAATAAGATAATATATCATCAATATTCTCTTTTTCATCTCGATTCCATATTTTTTCATTACACATGTAATTAATGGAAATCTCATGGTTATCGATGCCTGTAGGGCTTACTAGATTTGCATGATCGTGTGTTTCTTCTGGAACAATTTCACGATCGTGTGTTTCTTCTGTAACACTCATGTGATTGAGGATTTTCAATCACTTTCTTTTTTTCAATGATTTTTATCCTTTGAACCAATAGGTCATCCACACTTCAGGCGTGTCTTAGATTCATTTGTCATTTTATCATTTGTTAGCCCTTTTGGTATTTCAATTTGGGCAGGAGCATTTATAGCAGTTATATATGACTTTGTCACTCTCTTTGTATCTATAAATGCATCTGGCAATTGATTTGCTACATTTTGTAAATGTATAATCTTTTAAACTTCCAGTTCACGTTGCTTTGTGGGAGGGTCAAGATGCAATAATGATGATGTGCACCATTTGATCTCTCTTCCCACTTGTTTTCCCTCTTCACTTAAAGGTGGAAACTTGTCTTCGTACGTTAAAATGACAATCGGCAAAGCATGCCGTAAAAACGTCACCTGTTTTTTGTTCAAAATATTTTATTATAGAAGGGGATTCATACCCAACATATACTTCTAATCTCCTTTGTAGTCTTATCTTTGTGCGTTGTGGTGGAGCAATTGGTACATATACCTCACAACCAAAAACTCTTAGATGAGATAGATTCGGCTCTCGCCCGAATGCCAATTGGTTGGGGAGTATTTGTGATATGCACTTGGCCTAAGGCGAATCAGTGCGGCTACCTGTAAAACAACATGACCTCATACAGAAGTAGGGAGATTTTTATCATCATTAATGGTCTGGTAATAAGTTGAATACATTTGATCAACGATTCAGCCAAACCATTTTGTGTATGAACATTAGCTACTAGATGTTCAACATCAATCCCTATTGCCATACAATAATCATTGAATGCTTGAGATGTAAATTCACCAGTATTATCAAATCTAACTTTCTTGATCATATAATCTAGGAATTGTGCTATCATATTGATTATTTGTGTAAGGAACTTGGCAAATCCTGTAATGCAAGTTGATAATAGACATACGTGCGACCATTTGCTAGAAGCATCAATTAATACCAGTGGCGGACACAAGGCATAGGGTATTTTTTTTTTTTTGTGAAGAAATTTTTTAAATATAATAATAATAATAATATGTTATATTGTACATTTTGCCCCCACCTGAATCAAATTTCTACAATTTACCCCCACTTAAATAAAAAACAAATCATAATTGTGATTTAAATTTTTAAAAAATTAATAACCCTCATTTTAAAATAGCCCTGCTTTGAAATAATCATAATTTTGAAATAAACCATAATTGAGTATTTAATTTATGTAATTGTTGTGAATTGTGATTTATGAATTTGTGATAGATGATATATTGATATTATGATAATATTGTTTTATTTTTTAATTTTGTGTGTTCAATATCTTGATAGGAAATGTATATTTATTTAATCTGAAATTATAGCATTTTAATTTGAGGGTTGAAGTAGTTGATTTATGAGATTTTTTTTATTTTTGTAGATTTCCAAATTGTGGTTGATTTGAATGAATTTAGTTTTAGTGATTATGGAGAAATTTTTTAAACGGAAACCAAATTTGTGAACAATTTATAAATGATTGTATTGTGTGTTTTATTGAAAAACATTTGCTTAGGAACGTTCCAAATGATGATGTAATTAAGCGTTTTCAAAATATGGAAACGCGTAGGGGACAATTATAATTTGTAACTTTATTATATTTGTGCATCCGGTTGGGAAAATTTCTGCGTCCGCCACTGATTAATATCATAAAGTATTGAAATGCTCCACTTGGTGGATGGATAGGTCCACATATATCACCCTGAATTCGTTCTAAAAACGATGATGATTCATATCCTACTTTAGTTGGTGATGGTCTAATCATCAATTTTCCTTGAGAACAAGCATCACAATGGAGTTCATTAGATTGAAGAATCTTCTGGTTTTTCAATGGATGACCACTAGAATTCTCAATAATTATCCGCATCATTATTGATCCTGGATGCCCCAATCGATCATGCCAAGCTTTAAATGTTTCAGTAAACTTCACGTTTACTATAGAATATGATTCAAATATTCTTATGATTGTACTATACAATCAAAAAGATAGAGATGACAATTTTTTCCAATATATACATGCTTCCGGAAGTGTTTGAGGTAATGCAAAGATATTCATCATTCCCCTTATTCATAATCTCAATATGATATCCATTCAGACGAATGTCTTTGAAACTTAACAAGTTTCTTTGAGACTTAGGAGAGAACAATACATTATTTATCATGAATTTCGTGTCTCCAAGCATTAGGAAAATTGTTTTGTCAAATCCTTCAATTATTTTGGCATTACCAGATATAGTGTTGGCATTAGCCTTGTCAACTTTGAGAGAAGAAAAATATTTCTTATCTTTAAGTATGATATATGTAATAGCGCTGTCTGCAAGACATAAATCTCCTCATTGGATTTTAGATTGAAACATATTTGTGATCTATTACAATATGAGAGAAAGAAAAATAAGATGAATAAATATGATAACATATTGAATACAAAATACATATATAAACTTTATTGTGAACATGCTAGTATACATAGGAAAAACAGATAATATTCCTACACAACAACATTTTACTTTTTCCACAGCTTCTATCTCGAACTCGGACCATAGCTTCATTCCTATGTTAATTTATTGTTCATGACCAATATCATCACTAATAATATTAGTCATGTCAACGTTGGTCATATCACCAAAATAAAAATGAAGATCTTTAGGATCATTTTCAAGGAAATTTGTCTCAACATTCTTTCCTTTTTGTGATCTCTCATAGAGATCAACTAGATGTTTCACCGTTCGACATGTGCGTGCCCAGTGGCCTTTCATGCCACACCTAAAACATGAACTTTCTTCATTGTTTTGACGCAGATTTTGTCCACTCGAAGAGTTGTTTCTATCATCATCTCTGTTCCACTTCAGGTGGTGAGAGGAATTTCTATTATATAGATGATGATGATGATGATGATGATGATAGTTATTTCTTCCACGGCCTCTCCCTCGGCCTTGATTTCGACCACGACCCTGACCTTGTCCATGATTTCCTTGGTCTCGACCACGCCCACGCTCTTGCCCTACATCATACATAGTCTCATTCGCTTCAGGGAATATGGCTAAACCAGTTGGACGAGATTCATGATTTTTCATTAGAATCTCATTATTCTGTTCAGCTACTATGAGGCAAGAGATCAATTCAGAGTACCTGTTAAAATCTTTTTCTCGATATTGCTGCTGCAGGAACATATTCGAGACATGAAATATGGATAATGTCTTCTCCAACATATCATATTCAGTGATGGTTTCTCCACATAATTTTAACTGTCAGGTTATTTTATACATCATAGAATTATATTCACTGATAGTTTTTAAATCTTGTAGGTGGATATGAATCCAATCATAATGTGTTTTTGAGGAGAATGATCGTTTTTAAATGGTCATATCTTTCGTTCAAATTTTCCCAAAAAACAAGTGGACCATTAACCGTGAGATGCTCCATCTTTAAGTCTTCGTGGACGTGGTGTCATAGGAAAATCATGGTCTGAGCCCGATGTTGATTACTTATCAATTCATTATCACTTCGTTGGATAGAATTTTCAAGGCTTCTAGCGGCCAGACGGGTTTCGGTATCTATTTTTCAAGACATATAATTTTTCCCAGATATGTCTAGCCTTTCAAATTCGAGCTTAGCGATGTTTGCCATTTGTGAAGAAAAAATGTTTGGTATTATTAATAGTAGAACAACCGTGCTGATAACGTGTTATAAAGTAATCAAAAATTGAGGACAAAGAGTGTATTGGAGAAAGAGAATGGGATAGCTTTCTTCAGAGCTGAATCGATCAGTGTAAAATATAACCACACACTGCTCGGTATTTATAGCCGAGTAGTGTTACACATTTCATAAAGCTACGGGACATAGCTCCCTAGCTTATTTGACTAATAATCTACACATACATTAAATGTTGTGGTTCACGTCCATGACTTTCATAACAAAGTTTAATTTGACTGAAACTTTTCAATTTTCATCTCTTTTCATTTTTTTATTATTTAATTTATACAAAATTATCTACATGATAAATTTATGTTATAGATTTTTTTTTACTAATCTATATTTATAAATCATTAATTAATAATCTATTATTTATCTTTAACTATTATTAAAACAGAAGTCGCTGCTGTCACATGTCGTCTTTCTATTATATGCTTAAAGTTTTAAAGGATTTATATGCTTTGGCGTGACACATTTTTGTGAAGTTGTACCAAAAAAATTGTGTCAAAAATTAAAACCTGATAGATTTTAAAACCAGTACCTCCTTTATATATAGTAAAGGTTTTTTTTATTATTTTTTGCTGCCAAAATCAGTTAGTACGAGATAGATTTTATCACATTTGATTTAGACGAGTTTCACTTGATTAGGACTCAAAATTTTCATGGTAAAAGTATTTTTTCGTTGATAGATTTTATCGATTCTCATAAATTTTAATATTTCAATTACCGTGAGTGCCCCGTTTTTCGACCGATTCCCCTGCTGATGAAAAACGGGTGGTTTGAAAACCTTTAAGGCGCGTGGAATACATCTGGCCTCAATTGTAGACTCAAAATGTGATCAACAAAGTCGTCATCTTTATTTTAAGGAAAAACAAAGAAAAACCAAAAGTAACCAGATTTGTAAAGAGTTCGAAGGCTAAGTTACGAGGTGAGAAGGGGTTAGACACCCAACTCGCCCTTTCGGTCTCAAAGTAGTTTTTACTTAAATATGTTTTTGTTTATATTTATTTAACAGTTGAAATAAAGTATTATATATATATAAAGAAATTATTACAAAACTTACAACAACCTCATTTCTGGAGTTACAAATGCATTTATAAAATTTTGGTCATAATAATGACTCTTTTGGTGCTATTGTCTATAAAATTTCGGGCACCACAACCGCTTATTTTCTTTAAATCGGGCTAATCTAAATAGCACTTTTATATATTAAAAAATTTTAATAGCCTACCTCTTGAAGCGTGAGGGTTCTATCCCGTACCAAGCTCCTTCTAGTAGATTCTAGGGTGCGCTCGCTCTGTCCTTCAGGGAGAGTGCGTCTTTTTTGTTGTTGTTTTGCTGTTGCGGGGATTCAAGCAGAGTGACTGCTTCTGAAAGTTGCTTTTTGCCTTGAGATCCGAGCAGAGCAACTGTTTGCTTTTGCTACTTTTGCTTGCTTGCTGACGTCGGAAATCGGGTAAAGCAACTACTTGTTTTTTGCTGATTTGACATCTGGATTCGGGTATGGTAACTGCTCTTTTTGGGATTTTTGGACTGGTGGAATCCTAGCAGGGCAATTAGATTTCACTTTGGTCGGTGAGTTTTAGTGTTTGAGGGAGATTTGGCAGAGCTTCAGAGCTAAAGGAAAATTCTCTCGGCGTTCTCTTGGGAGAGTTTCACAAACTGCACGGTGAAAAAGTGTGAATTCTGGGTGCCGAATGCCTTTATTTATAGGTGAGAATCCTGGATTTCTTTGTTGTTAAGTTTCATTCATTGAGCTTCATCGGTTTGTACCGCGCGCTAGGAGAGTTGCACCAAAGGCAAAAGGCTACAGTACCTGGGGCACTATTGGGGGTAGCCCACAGTGGAAGTGGGAGTGGCTCCCAAAGGTAGTGTGGGCGGCGCCAGGAAGTTTTATGGGCGGTGCCTAGGGCCTTTTTTGTTCTGATTTTTGGCACTTAGTCCCCCTGCATTTCACTGTTTATGCATCATGTTTTTGCTTTTTTGCATTTTCGACCATGTAACTTGACATTCGTTAGCTTTTTAACAGGTATTGATATTTCATGTCATGTTACATACCAGGAGTACGAAATTGGGGTGTCTACAATTACTTATTCATATGATCAATTTTGAATATTTACCTTATATTTTGTTTCTTTCAAATTTTTCTAATAAAAAAAATTCAATTATTTATTTTAAGTTTAGAAAACCATCACATTATAAACAACTTTTGCACACACCAAAAAACTTTTAAAATGATGAATACAATAGTATATTATTATTTTTCATGCAAAAAATTAAAACCGAATAAATTTTAAAACTAGTGTCTCCTTTATACATGGTAAAAGTTTTTTTTTACTAATTTTGCTGCCAAAATCGGTTAATACAAGATATATTTTATCACATTTGACTTAAACGAGTTTCACCTAATTAGTACTCCAAATTTTCATGGTAAAAGTTTTTTTTTTCGGGTAGATTTTATCAATTTTCTTAGATTTTAATCTTTCAATTACATATTCATATGATCAATTTTGAATATTTACCTTATTTTTAATTTTTTTTTCAAATTATTCTAATTAAAAAATTTAATCATTTGTTATAAGTTTAGAAAATCATCTTATTATAAACAACTTTTGCCCAAAAAAAAAAACACTATTAAAACTCAAGACTGGATATATATAAAATCTTTTTTTTTTTTGCTTCTAAAACTCAAAACTGGATAGATTTTGAAACTGTTGTCGCCTTTATACATGATAATTTTTTTTGTTTTTTTAACCATTTTTGTTGCTAAAATCGATTAATACCAGATAGGTTTTTATCACATTTGATTTTAAAGCGTTTTACTTGATTATAACTCCAAATTTATATGGTAAATTTTTTTTTGCATATATATTTTTTCACATTTGATTTAAACGTGTTTCAATTGATTAAAACTCTTCAATTCTCATGGTAATTTGTTTTTTACCATTTTTTGCTGTCAAAATCGGTTTGTACCAGATATATTTTATCACATTTGATTTAGACAAGTTTTGGTTGGTAGAAGTTTTTTAATTTTTACCATTTTACCAAAATCCAGTCAATTTAAAATAGATTTTATCAAATTTGATTAAACATGTTTCACCAAAATTATAAACAACCACTGTGAAATACTTTCCCTTCATCAAACACCTCCTTGACGAGTATGTCTTCATGGTACTTCCCCTTCCATCCCTAAGAATATTTGTTCAATTTTATTATTCGCATAAATTTTTGGTTTGATGATTCAGTGTAATTTCATGATTTTTTAAATTTATTAATTATGTGAACATTGTGTTGTTATTGATTCACTCAAATAACTTGCAGATTCTATCTACAAAATTAAGTTTCAGAAACAAAACTAAATCAACCGAGCATAAAAGGGATAATAAACTAGTTAATTACTAAAATCAAGTCAACTCGATCTCTTTCCCTTTCACTTGGTGTTGGCTACGCAATCCTTTTCAATCATTCAATTCCATCGAAAGTAAGGTTATCACACATAAATCATACCTATTCATTTTTTGTATTTTTATTTAACTATTTTTAATCTGCTACTCCCTTTGTTCCAATATAAATAATGTTTTAGTGGGAAAAAATTTCCAAAATAAGTGGTTTCAAGAAAAGAGTGTACAATTTTCCAAAATTTCCCAAATTAATTACCCTTTATTTAAATATTGTATTGAGAGAAAGAGAAATTAATTATGTAATTTATCAACAATAATTATAATTAAACAAAGATACATCAGTCTTCTTATAAGATTCATTAATATTTGTACAAATACCTAAAATATCATTACTTATTTTGGGACGGAGAGAATAATATTAATACACTTGTAGTTCCTAACGAATGCATCAATTGACATACATTGCATGTGTTAAAGCCACCTATTTTAATACTTCCTTCATTCATAAATAATACTCCGTAGTTTACTTTTACTGGACACACAAATTACGAAAACTACACCTACTATATTATAAATATTTTTATAATATATATGTTGCTTCCTTTAAAATCCTGATGCATGTGGCTATAATTAAAGTATGAAAAAAAATTGTAAAAATAGTTTCTTTAAAAGGAAAGTTTAGAAACAAGACATTTTTAAATGAATAAAATTAAAAAAAAAAAGAAAGCAAGACAACTATTTAAGAATAAAGAAAATAATGTTGGAAAAATTATGTTTAAAGAATGAAATTGTGCAATGTTGTGGCACAGATTTCTTCTCGTGTCATTTGTATAATGATAAGGATAATTGTGGAATCATATTCTATTCCGTAAGATTATCGAAATCATATATTTATTTTTCTAATTTGGTGTTTGGATGAATAAGGTATGATTGATTAAAGTGTGGTTGTTGGAAGTGAGTTTATCCAACATTGAGAAATTAACAAAAGCTTGAGTGATGTATATACAAGTGTCTTATGTGATAAAAGTAAGCTTGTTTATAATAGAGATTCTCTCTCGAGCACGCCTGCACCCCCCTCTATCCCGTGGACCAAATTTGCATGTTTGGGTGTTAATAATTATTTTTTTGATTTTTGTAACTCCAATATTTATAACACTTTATGAGTTATTATTACCAGCTTTAATGAGAGATATTATTTGCATATTGATGATGAAATTATTTCATTATCAATGTAGTTATTTAATCAGTTTCGAGTCTTCTCCTATAAAAGGAGATAACATCCACGTTTGAAAGACACAGTTTAGAACAATCACTGCATATTCTATTGCATCGAATTTTGCTTGCATATTTCTTTGGCCTCTTATTTCATATTGGTGATAGAGTCGGATATAATATCAGTTCGCCGGATACCTTATTGCTAAAGGTCTCTCCGGTGTCTCCGTTGTATTATAGAAGACAGACGTTCCGTAAAGCTTCAAAACACGTATGAGAAAGGGCGAATTTGTTTTAAGGAAATTGTGTGCAACACAGGCCTCGGACCGTTCGATCCCTTCCCATGCCCTCCTTAGGAAGAAAAAATATATTTAAAAAAAGAATTTAAAAAAAACAGGCCTCTGACCAACAAAGCCAGCAGTCTTCCTAAGGCTTTCACTGCCAATAGACTTGAGTCCACTAGCAGACTTCCAAGGATAAGTCTATCAGCAGACTTCCAAGGCTAAGTCTATCGGTAGACTTTTCACAAGCAGACTTCAGGATCTCAATCAGACTTCCTCTCAAGTACTATTCATAGTAGTAACAATTTTATTTGTTTCTTCAATTCTGTAATCTAATTTGTTCTGATTTTCCCGTATTATTTCTAACAAATAATAGAACATGTTGTGAAAATTTCATTGATAAAAGATGCTACGATATATACAATACATAGGATGGAATTTATCATACATTACTTGGCTAAAGTTACGGACTACATTAACGGCTAAAGTTTTTAAATAATTCCTATAAACAAGCTGTAAATACAAAAAGTGTCTATATATACAAAGATCCATGATAGATGCCTAAAATACTTCGAATAAGGAACAAATTGAAGGAGTATTAATTATAAAAATTAAAATATCAGCTTGTAAAATAAAACTTATACAAATATATATGTATATTGTATCTATTAAATTACAAACAATATGTATGACTTATGAGAAATTAAAGGAGCTCATGTTTTTACGGGAAAATAAATAGAAGAAGAGCCTAGTCTTAGTTTTGATTGCGAGGTAAGCTTTATAAGAATGATATATTGATATTAAGCATTAGAAGAATTCATACATAAATGATCTAATTTCTTACATTTATAATTTGGATTGCTTAAAATTTCAACAAACTGAATAACTTCTTACAAGTATTTACAAGTATGAATTGTTACAAGCATTAGATAGGGGTGTACATGATTTGGTTTAGGCCAAAACCACAAATCGAACTACCCCCTATTGGTTCAAAAAAATTCAAATCAAATCGAATAAAGCTTGTGACCGAACCAATTTTTTTGATTTGGTTTGGTTTGGTTTGGTTTAGTTTAGTTTTGTGGTTTATATAATAAAAAATTAATTAACTTAACTAACATTAAGAAGAACAATAAAAATAAATTATCATACAGAAACAATACAAATTCCAAAATAAACACAAACAAATAGAAGAAATAAAATTTCCCCAACAGATAAGATTTTGTTTGGTTAAGAATATATATATATATATATATATATGAGCTGCCCGGCCCAATTAAGCCCAAGCCAGGAGCCACGTGTCAGTCGTGTGTATCTTCCGAGCAAGCGAGCAAACATGTTACGCGAGCAATCAGGTAAAGTCTCCGTTTTGGCCGGGATAAATACTTGAGATGGCTTTAATTATGCGAGCAATATCGATGAGCGGGCAACCTAGCTCGATTGCACTAGTAAGTTGAGAGGGAGTGCAACATTGCTCGATGGCACCAAGTAAGTTATAAACAGTTGAGGGCATTGATTCCCGGAAAAGATCAAGATAACAGTTGAGGGTGATCACACCCGGGCAATCCAGATACAGTTGAAGGTGGTTACACCCGAGCAATAATCCCGACTATAAGCTATGACAGTTTGCAGAGGAGTTGATGCTCGTTAATGGGCAGTTAACTCCAATCATGGGCAGTTAATGCCAATCATGGGCGGTTAATGCCAATCATGGGCAGTTAATGCTAATTATGGGCAGTTATTCATGATAATGGGCAGTTATGCCTCCGGCACATATAAAAACCCGGTGAAAATTTGGAGAGAGGTATGCGCAATCTTATTTCCTTAGCCTAAACTCTGTCAAATTGTGAGCTTATTGTACTAATTCACACGCCGGAGGGCTTTTGCAGGGAGTGCCCCTGCCCAGTTCACGTTCGTTCTTCTTCATTTCAGAGTTGGGTTCAGAGGAACTGTAAGCACGTTGAAAGCCAGGTGCTTGGATTGGGCTGATTTAGTGGGTCCAGATTATCTTGGACGCATCAGTTGGTTCCGTTGCCGGGAAACGAGTTTTCAAGGCATTAAAAGTTCAGTTAGACATTTTTTATTTTTAAGTCTTATTTATGGCGGAGAACGGAGTTAATGGTGGTGGCAGCAGTCGCAGAGAGGAGGCACATCAGAATCACAGCCTCAATCAGGCTGCCGGGAGTAATGTCCCTCCACCCCATGATGCACGTCACCAGTTAAATCAGAGGCGTGGGGTTGAATCGATGGCCGAGCCGAGGCCGGTTTAGCCCATGAATTTCGGGAAGAAGCTTTACGCCAAAGAGCCATCTATCTCGGTCAGATGCATCAACTCAACTTACAAATGATTGCTATGGGCAAACCCCCATTGCCCATCGAGTTGGATCCATTGCCAACTCTGTTGGCACCGGGTCAGGCTGCTGGTGTTTCACGCACGGGGGGAAATCCGATGCATCCTCTGGTTGTACATTCCCAACCACGCGAGCATGATTCTAAGCGTAATGATCAACCGGAGGGAAGTAAGGCCAGTCATAGGGTTATCCCTAGTGTTCATTCGAGGTTGGGACCCCGAGTTGGTGAGGATTCAGCTCAGTCACGTCGTCGCCGGCGCTCACCTACACCGCAAAGGTCGCATGCTCGCAGACGTCGTTCGCCCTCACCGCGGCGTTCTCGTGCATACAGCCGCCGCTCACGATCACCCAGGGGTTCTTATGCTCGGAGGCAAAGGACTCCTTCTCCCAGGCGGTCTCATCAATCAGCTGCACCTATTGCACAGCTCGCTGGGGCACCTCAGGGACAGGTGGCGCAGGCCGTGGGGGCTCCACAAGCCATTGCGGCTATGGGACCCCCACAGGCCCCTCCTATGCCTGTACGCCTCGGCTGGGGGTGGTTTGCAACCATTAACATGCACGATTTCGAGGAGTTGAAGCGCCGGATGGAAGCCTGGGAACAAGGCAAGGCTCTAGATGGGAATTTTCTGGGTACATCTGCTAGCCCGTTAGCCCCGTGGATCGAGAATGCACCACCAGCGCAGGGGTTGATTTTTCCCAACATTAAGGAATATACGGGCAAAACTAAAGCTAGGGACTGGTTGATGTCTTTTGAGTCCCAGATTGGCCTGGTGACTTCAGATGAAGCGTTGAAAATTAGAGCTTTTGTTGGTGCCTTGCAAGGAAAGGCTCTAGCTTGGATGGGTGCGTTACCACGACGCTCGATTAATAATTGGGCGGATTTGCGAGTAAAATTCCTGGCCGATTTTGGGACTGCCGGTTCATTAGCAAAAACAAGGGCTGATTTGTCTAAGGTTAAGCAGGGTGCACATGAATCAACGGCGAGTTACCTTGAGAGGTTTACCAAGGTTCTCGAGCAAGTTCCAGGCTTGACCGAGCAAGAGGTCACGTTGTGTTTTGAAACGGGATTGTTAGAAGGCGAAGGCGGTTTGCGGTCAGAATTGAGTATGCGTGAACCGAAGACACAGGCAGAGATGCTCATGCGAGCACAGAAGTGGTGCGCTGGTGAGGCAAATAAGCGAAAAGAAGAAAGAGAGCAGTGAAGCTGCGGGGACTGCTAAGGGAAATGGCCAGGCAGGAAGTGGCGGTTATAACAAGAGTAAGTCTCGGTATGATCGACCGAAAGAGTTTCTTCGAGAGTCAGATTTGACCCCGCTCAATACATTGCGCGAGGATATCATGTACGAGATTAGAAACGAGCTTCCCAATCCACCTCGTATGAATCCAAATACAGCCGGAGAGAGGGATCAGACGAAGAGGTGTGCCTATCATGACGATTATGGGCACACCACAGAAGAATGCTGGCCGTTGAAAAAGGCCATTCAGAAGTTAATCAATGAGGGGCGGTTAGACCGCTTCAAGCGAGATGCAGGCAATAGGGGGAATGCTCCTAGGCGGGAGGCTCCACCTATTAGGGGGGTTATCAATGTCATTATGGATGAAGAGCTCACTCCAACACAGCTGGGCAAGCAAATCTATTCCTTGTCAAAAGTGGTGGATCGCCCAACAACTTTGCAAGATGGAGAACAGGCTATACAGTTTACTCGCAGTGAGTTGGCGAGTAATGTTGCAGGCGAGCAGTCGTTGATTGTCTCAGCCTTGGTTGATGGTTGGGTCGTGCACAGAATACTAGTGGATACTGGAGCATGCCGGGATGTGATGTATTATTCCTGCTTTCAGGGGTTGGAGTTGAGCGATGATCGCCTGAAGCCGTATGCTGGGGCCTTAGAGGGTTTCACAAATCATAAGGTCCCAGTAAAGGGTACTATCGAGCTGGAGATGTTCATTGGTGAGGGGCTCCGAACCCGGGTTGAAAAGATTACCTTTATGGTAATCGACTTGAAATCTCCTTACAATATTATTTTGGGCGTACCGAGCATGACTAAGTTTCAGATGGTCGCGTCAATCCCGCACCAGAGAGCCAAATTTTATACCGATCAAGGAGTGGGAGTATTGCGGAGTCAACCGCGAGCAGTGCTTGAATATGTTCGGGATACGCAGAGAAAGAAGCAGAAGTTGACCTTGGAAGATGGCGAGCAAAAGGTTACTATTAGCACCAAGGAAACTTCTCATGTGACTGTAGGACCATCGGTGGTAGCGATGGTACAGGAGGATTTGGAAATGGAAGCGAGCTCCATGCCGACATTGAAGTCGGGGGAGACCAGTCAAAATGAAGAGGATGCAGCAGTGGTCACTGCTCGAATAGAGGTTGAGGTTCCATCTCTGCCATTAGTGCATGTACCTGGGAGCGAGCGAGAAGAGGTGGCCGAGGAAGGTATTAACAATCCTTTGCCGACATTGACGTCGGGGGGATTGGACGAGCCAGATGAGGTCGTTGATCCTGTTGATGAATCTTTGCCAACATCCATGTCTGAGGAGCCAGTTGAGGCCATGGAGGTAGACCAGCTCGACAAAGTTGAGGATCGAGCTGAGAAGGATGAAAAAGTGGAGTGTGATACGCTCCAAATGCGAGATGAGCCAGAGTTTACGGCTCAAGGCGAGCTAGAAGAGATAGTCATCAATCCAGACTATCCCGAGCAGAGGATCAAGATTGGTCGAGCTCCTCAGTTTTATAGATGCTTATTCTGGGTATCATCAGGTTAAAATGGCTGATTCAGATAAGGCTCTAACAAATTCCGAGCAGGCGGGTATTGTTATAAGATGATGCCCTTCGGTTTGAAGAATCTTTGGGGCCACTTATCAAAGGATGGTCAACGGGGTATTCGGCTCATGCAGATAGGGAGAAATGTTGAAGCCTACATTGATGATATGGTGGTCAAGACCAAGGGACCGAGCACTGAGAGACTTGGGGAAACTTTTGCTAATCTCGGGAGGAACAACATGAAGTTGAATCAGAGCAAATGTGTGTTCGGAGTGAAAGCTGGCAAGTTCCTCGGTTTCATAGTTCTTGAGAGGGGAATTGAGGCAAATCACGAGAAGATAGAGGCATTAGTTACTATGAAGCTTCCTCGTTGTGTTAAGGGCGTGCGAGAGGCTAAACGGCGGGGTGATTGCTGGGAAGATTCATCTCGAGGTCGGCAGAGCGTTGCTTGCCTTTCTTCAAGGTTTTGCGGGGTAATAAAGGGTTTGAATGGACTCCTGAATGCCAGAAAGCTTTCAAGGAATTGGTGGAGTATTTAGGAAGTCCACCCTTGTTGAGTAGCCCGGTATTTGGGGAAAGATTATATGTTTATCTGGCAGCTACCGAGCAGGCGGTAGCCGCTGTTTTGATTAGGGAAGAAGGCAATGTACAAAAGCCTGTTTATTATGTATCCAAAGCCCTCACTGATGTAGAGGGAAGATATTTTAATGCAGAAAAATTGGCTTACTCGCTTGTTGTTGCTGCTCGGAAACTACGAGCTTATTTTTACTGCTCGCTCCATTGTTGTGTACAGGATTCACCTTTGCGAAAGATTTTGCACAAGCCGGATACTTACAGTCGGTTGCTCACTGGTCAATCGAGTTAACCGAGTTTGACATCGATTATCGAGCGGCGATTAAAGCGCAAGCTATAGCGAGACTTTGTAGGCTGAGACAAGTTTTAAGGAGTCTATCGAGGAAGAGGTGGAGAGTAAAGCAACGACGAGTAATGCAAGTCCAAAGCCGAGGCCGGAATATTGCTGGGAACTTCATGTTGACGGTTCGGCTAGTCGATTTGGGAGTGGTGCTGGTTTAGTGTTAGTCCCGCCGGAGCAAGATGTGGAATTCGAAAAGGCGTTGCGTTTCAAATTCCCAGCTTCGAACAACCAGGCCGAATATGAAGCTTTAATTGCTGGTCTCGAGCTCGCGCAAGACATTGGAGTGCGGGCAGTGGTTGTATATTGTGATTCTCAGTTGGTGGTTAATCAAGTCAAAGGCGACTATGGGGTGCATCACCCGATCTTGGTCCGTTATTGTGCGATGGTAAGAGAAATTTTAAAAGATTTCGATTACTGGGAGCTAGTAAGAATTGCTCGGGAGGACAATATGCGGCGATTATTTATCGAAGATGGCTGAGGATGAAATTCAGTCTTTGCATCCTGGAGTCATGATCGAGCATCTGGAAATTCCTGTCATCGAGAAGGAAGTGGTCATGGACATAGAGCCAGCTGCAAGATGTTGGATAGATGATCTTCGAGCGTACATCGAGCATGGGGTGTTGCCTGAAGACAAAAAGGAAGCTAGAACCGTCCAGAAGCGGTCATGTCGTTACATTATCTTAGACAACATCCTGTATCGAAGATCATATACACGACCTTTGTTGAGGTGTGTTCGTCCAGAGATGACGGAGGGAATCTTGGGCGAAGTGCATGAAGGCAAGTGTGGAGGTCACCCCGGCCAGCGATCGTTAGCAGAAAGTGTTAGCGGCGAGGATTTTCTTGGATAACTGCGGCGGGATCTTGAGATATATGTTAAATCGCCGCCGCGACAAGTGTCAACGTTATGCAGATATTCCACGATTGCCATCTACCGAGCAGACTCCTGTTATCGCGTCATGGCCATTCGACATGTGGGGAATTGACTTGATTGGTCCTTTTCCCGTTGCTCGGTCGAAGTTCAAATATGCAGTAGTTGCCGTGGATTACTTCACGAAGTGGGTGGAAGCGAAGCCAGCGGCGACTATAAGCGAGGTGAGCGTCATCGATTTTGTACACGAGCACATATGGTGTCGGTTTGGGGTCCATGAGCAATTGTATCGATCATGGGACCCGCTTTTGGAAAAGTTTACAGGCGTGCGAGCAAATGAGGGTGAAACATTGGCGGTCATCGTGGCGTATCCACAAGGCAATGGTCGAGCGAAGGCTGAATAAACAAATTACGCATGTTTTGAAGAGGAATTTGGAAGAAAAATTTGGAAGATGGGTAGGCAGTGCCTTGACCTTGTGGGCGATAAGAACAACGATAAGGGGTCAGCAGGAAACCGCATTTTCTTTAGCTTATGGGTCGATGCTATGGCTCAGGTAGAGATGTATTTGCCCACATAGGGTCCTAAATTACAATGCAGGTTCTAATCAAGCGGCTCGAGCAATGATTTGGACTTGTTGGAAGAAAGACGTTTGGAAGCCAAAATGAGGATGGCCAACTATAAGCAACGAGCAAAGGCTCACCACGATAAGAGAGTTCGTGGTCGATCATTTGCTGTGGGGGATTGGGTCCTTCGTAAGATTGAGGCCACGGGTCATCGAGCTGAATGGGGAAAGTTGTCACCAAACTGGGAAGGCCCTTTTCAAGTTTCGAGAATTATTAAGGAAGGCACCTACATGTTGCGAACAGAGGATGGTGATGAGTTAAAGCATCCATGGCATGCGGATCATTTGAAGAAATACTATTGGTAATTGATTTACAATATGTAATTCTTTGATCTTTTTCTCTCATGATAAATGGTAATGATGAAGCTCAGTTGACTTTTCAACTTTATGTTTGAAAAGTGGGTCTTCAAGTTGGGGTTTTTTGAGTTGAATCTCTTCAAGTCTTTGATCGAGCATAAAGGTCTTTATGCTCGATCAAATTTGAAGAGATGTTTCAGATTGATCGAATAACCCCTTATTGCGAGCATAGAGGGCTTTATGCTCGTAAGGGAGGGGTATTCGAGTAAAAGTTTAGCTAAACGATGATCGCTTTAGAGCGAGTAAAAGCTAAGCTAAATGATGATCGCTTTAGAGCGAGTAAAATAAAAGCTAAATGATGATCGCTTTAGAGCGAGTAAAAACTTGGTTAAATGTTGATCGCTGTAAGAGCGAGTAAAAGCGATTTTAATGCGGCTAAAGCTAATATCATGCAGTCATTCAAAAGTAAAAGGAGTTAAAATATTACAGGCAAAGAATTAAAATTGTTGTAGGACAAGGCACGAAGGCCAGAAAGGCGCGCAGGCCTGTGGGATGAGTTCAACTAGCGGGGGCAGTATTATCCTCGGTGGAAACAATGGTGGGTTCCTCGGTGTTGGCAGTGGTATTCAGGATTGTGACCTCATCATCAGCTTGATCCTCGGTGTCATCAGCGGTGGTTGAAGGAGCTTGTGATCGCCAAATTTACGTAAGGTCGGTGGAGTGTCGGCGACAGGAGGAGGGATCCATGGAGACAGGCCCTTTGCAGCGTCGGCTTCGGCCAAGCCTTCTAGTTCATCTTCATTAAAGGGCACTTGGGAATGGCCGGCCCGGGCAGACGAGCAAAAGAGGGGGTTAGCCCCCCATTCAGCAAGTTGCTCGGGGCTAATTTCCAGACCACTACAGGCGAGCTGCCTTAAAATATGATTCATTCCCTGCACAAAAAACGGGTAGGCCTCACTTTCCACACAATTGGTAAAGTCGGACGATCTCTTGTAGTCCTCAATGATTTGCTGCTTTTGCTCGTCATCCGTCAGTGAGCCGACCTCGGACACCAATTGCTCGAGCTTGGTGACGGTGGCATTGGCAGCTTCCAGGTCGCTCTGACAAGCCCGCAGCTCTCGTCGTACCCCGGCTATGTTGTTGAGGGCAGTTTCCTCGGACTTTTTAGAAAGGTTCAATTGGGCCTCCAATGCTGCTTTCTCGGCCTCCACTTGTGAGAGCTCGGTCACCTTGTTGGTGAGGGATTCCTCGCTGTTCTTGAGATCAGCCCTGATGCAGTTGATTTTCTCTTCTAGGGCGTTTTTCTCGGAAGCAAGGTTGTCTTTCTCAGCGGTGAGGGTGTTGTTCTTGTTCAGATTGGTGATGAGGCGTTCATACATCAGGATGGATTTATTGGCGATCTGTTTGAGATATTGCGAGTAAGAAATATGGAAAAAGGAAAAACAGTAAGTAAAGGGTGAAATGCGTTACCTCAGTCATGCACAGACCCATTTCTCCAATCAATACCGAGCTTGCTTGGTCGGCATACTTCTTTTGGATCCCGCTGTGGTGGAGACGTTTCATTAGTCCGAGACCAGTAGTGGACGGGAAACCACCTCGTTTGTGTACAGCGATGTTGTCGAGGTCGGGAACGTTGGCAAGTTCCTTGATGAGGGCAGCAGCTTTGGGTTGGTCGTCGGGCATGACGAAATTTGCTTGTTGCCAAATAGGAACTGGAGTGCTCTCTTCGACCACAGCTTTATCTGCCCGGCGCCTATGTTTCCTCGGGCTTTCAGTGGGTTCAATGGTGATGACAGGGGGTGAGACAGCAACTGGTTCTCGCACCAAGGGAGCAGGAATGAAGGTAGATGTGGATTGGTCAGGTTGTTGGCGCTTTGTTCCTCGGCTTGAGGTCGCAGCCGGGACTGTTGGAAGATTAATGGCTGGCTGGGTGGACAGGTGTTTTGCTCGTTTGCTCGAGTTCTTCTTAGCAGCCTGCATGAACTTGGTGACGTCGGTCAGCTGCCTCATTTCTGCACAAGGTCAAGTATTAGCACCAAGGAAAACATAGGTATTTAAAATCAGCAAAGAAAAGGATGATAAAGTAAACAGTTTAGGAGTAACCAGAAAGTGAAAAGGCAGGTCGGCAAAGGGTTCCGGTGCGAGCACATTCCTCGCATTCACTGGGAAATCTATTTCCATGGCAAGAACCCCAGTATGGATGAGGGGTTTCTGGGTCGATTGTAACTCGGGGTTCCACTCCTTCAACAGGAAGGTAGGAAATCCCAGCAGCTCGCAGAAGACCGAGGTCCGAAGTAAGAATTCGCCAATCCAGCACAAAATCCTGCCCGGTATGCCCTTCTCTTGCTCCTAACAGCTTTCTGAACGCCTTGACTATTTTGGGTTCCCCAGCTCGGTAAGCGTATTTGTCATGTTCGGGAAGACCGTAGTCGCTGATGTAGGGCGCGAATGGCCATCCAATGCTCGATTCGATGAGCAAGGCTTTCCCGTCCCAGCTGTCGACTTTGTTGGGGCTGTCAGTGAGAAGCTTGAAGAAACCATGGTTTGAGCGGCTGTTGATGCGGCCAGTTTTCTTGTCAAGGGAAAGAAGAAAAAACTTTCGGAACAAGGTCATATCGGGCTCGAACCCGAGTGGCGGAGTTCTGATGAAGGATACTAGGAACCTAACTGTGGTTAAGGTCAGGTCGCAGGGGAGGGTGTTGGAAGCATTCAGCAGTTCTACGATGAATGGGTCAAGGGGAAGTCGGAGTCCGACTTGGAAAAAATCAAAGTAAAACACCATCCTGTCTCCTTGGAAATTGTGGCCTTCCTTTTCTAGGTCTAAATCGAAAGCACGAACACGGTACAGTTTGGGGTCTATACCTAGCGAGTAGAACCAGGTACTAACCTCGTCCTCGGAATTCAAATCTTCCCATCTGATTGAAGGGGAGGAAAAGGAGGGGGCAGGAATAAATAGAGTTTGGCTTGGTCCGGGTAGTTGCTCGTTTGGGCGAGGAAGATTGCTCGCTTGTTCGTTATTAACTTGCTGCTCGCTTGTGAGGGTTTTCGTCGGCGCGTGATCAATGGAGCTACGTCTTGTTCGCTTCCTTCAGAAGAAGATGAGGACGGAGGCTCTTCTACTTGAGCTCTATGGTCGTAGCACTGTCCTTCAATTTCAGAAATGGTTCCTTCGCTAGACATCCTACAGGAAAAGGAATCGAGAATTACAGGTTAAAAATTGACTGGGTAAAGTGTGGCAAGTAAATTGGTTGTAACATAGTGGTTGCGAGATCGATGAGTCTTGAACATGGTTTCTCGATTCCTTGGGTCTGGGTCACTAATTCGTGAAGAGGCGAAGGCAATTGAGCCTTGGGCAAATAAGTGATAAAAAGCAGAAAGGGGGTTTATACAGTTTAAACCCTAGATCAGAAATTAAGAAAAGGGCAATACAATGGAATGATGAAGAGGAGACGGCGAAATACCTGGAGAATTTGATGAAAGTCTTGATGTCGTTCTTAAATTGCAGCAAGGATGCAATGTGGGACGCGATTCTTGATGAAGACCTGCAGAAAGTTGGGTTTTGCTTCGTTCGTTTGCTTGAAGATTGATTTGAAGGGTAAAGAAGCGTAAAGTGGTAAAAGGATTAAATCCTACCTTTTATACTCCACGAAGCCGCCGGTTAGGAATCAAATCATTGGGCTCTAAGCACGAGGCGCAGTGAACGAGGCCGCATTTAATGGGCCTAGGAAGTTGAACTTGCTTTTAGAACTGGCGGCTGACGGTTGACGGCTGACGTTTCGTTTTCTTAGGAAACGCTTGTTCAAGAAGCTTTGTGAATTGCCGCCAATTAAATTTTGGGTTTTCAAATATTCGGGGGGAGCTACTTTGAGATTTTTTGGATCCTCCTCGTCATGAGCATGAATACTCGATAAGACAAGGAGTTGGGGGCTACTGAGCTGCCCGGCCCAATTAAGCCCAAGCCAGGAGCCACGTGTCAGTCGTGTGTATCTTCCGAGCAAGCGAGCAAACATGTTACGCGAGCAATCAGGTAAAGTCTCCGTTTTGGCCGGGATAAATACTTGAGATGGCTTTAATTATGCGAGCAATATCGATGAGCGGGCAACCTAGCTCGATTGCACTAGTAAGTTGAGAGGGAGTGCAACATTGCTCGATGGCACCAAGTAAGTTATAAACAGTTGAGGGCATTGATTCCCGGAAAAGATCAAGATAACAATTGAGGGTGATCACACAGGGCAATCAGATCTGATTGAAGGTGGTTACACCCGAGCAATAATCCCGACTATAAGCTATGACAGTTTGCAGAGGAGTTGATGCTCGTTAATGGGCAGTTAATTCCAATCATGGGCAGTTAATGCCAATCATGGGCGGTTAATGCCAATCATGGGCAGTTAATGCTAATTATGGGCAGTTATTCATGATAATGGGCAGTTATGCCTCCGGCACATATAAAAACCCGGTGAAAATTTGGAGAGAGGTATGCGCAATCTTATTTCCTTAGCCTAAACTCTGTCAAATTGTGAGCTTATTGTACTAATTCACACGCCGGAGGCTTTGCGAGTGCCTGCTTCACGTTCGTTCTTCTTCATTTCAGAGTTGGGTTCAGAGGAACTATAAGCACGTTGAAAGCCAGGTGCTTTGATTGGGCTGATTTAGTGGGTCCAGATTATCTTGGACGCATCAATATATATATATATATAGACTAAATCAAGAGGCTAGATTATGCATATTAAATGATTCAAAATTTTAGAATAGTTAACAAATGTTATACTAAATCCGTTTTCAAATTATCGTTCTTCTTTCATTTTTTCGCTTTTTTCTAAAATAATTGTTCTCTTTCAAAACTTTCTCTTTTAGGAAAACACTTTTATCACCTTACCTTTACTTTTTCTACATATTTTAATTATGAGCACATGTTCAAAGATATTAAAGAAAACCATGCATTTCACTAACATTTATAATACAATCAATTATATGTTTTTCTTCAACGGTGCACCAGATCAAAGAGAAACATAATATGAAAACGGAGGGAGTATAATATATATTATATTATAAATAAATAAAAATATATAGGTTGGATGGTTTGGTTTTGTTGAATTCGATATTTTAAATTGTGAACCAAACATAGCGATTTTCCAATTTTCAAAACCGATACGAAATTGTTTTCGACCAAAAGCAAATCAAATTGACTAGTTTAATTTGGTTCCGTGGTTCGGTGGTTTTAATAGATACCCCTAGTTGGCTATATGATGTTTAATTATGCTCATATGTGCTTAAAAATTAAAAAAAAAAAAAAAAACCTTACATATTATACTAATATATTTATAATACATTTAATCATTTTTTAAAACGGTACGCTAAGTTAAAAGAAGATGATTATTTGAGAAGGCGTGGGTGGGGGAAGTATTATTCTCAGCTCCTTTATTATTTGTCAGAAAATTAATTATGGACCTCAAATTCTTTTGCCACCATTTTTTCCTTATAGGCCCTCCTATAATGGGAACAGCTAGTTTGACACGCCTGTCGGTTTATCAACTTGCCTTCCTCACCCCACCCCACTCTAAAGTCTAAAGGAGGGTTGACGAGCATGGTCCCTGTTCAGTTCATGACAGGTGCTATTCATTTGGTCAATTGTGAAAAAGGATAATAGACTCTCCCTTTGATATTTATAGTTTTAGAAACGAATTGATTATCGACACAACCATTACTGACGGAAGCTTTCATCAGTAACTAGTGACGGATTGGTAATTACTGACGGAGCTCCGTCAATAATTTAGCGGACATTTAAATACCTCTAAAAAAGCACGTGACTGTAAAAGTTCCGTCGATAATTAAGAAGTCTGACATTATTTTTTAAAAATTTAGTGACAGAATCACCATCAGATGCGTTATAGGCAAAGAAATGTTGCACATTTGCGATTAGACTAAGCAAGAACATGACTACATGGCTAATGAAAAGGAAATGACATCTATTCAGTTGGAGGCGTTACATATATAATCATGCTTACATGATTAGACCTGGTTCGTATTTTGAAATTTGAATCAAGAATCTGATCCATGGATCTCCGTGCAAGCCGACCGGGCCTAATAACTATATGGCGGGCCATTCAAACGGATTTTGGCATGAGGTTGATTCAAAACTTGAACCAAATATTGGAAAGACTGATCTGTAATATTTGTGCCATATTAGTATATCTTGAGATGTGGTAACCCAATTTTAAAAAATGTCGAATTTTACTTGGGCCAAACCCATACCATAGCAATCATTGAAAATTAGGAAGTATCAAGAACATTATTCAAGATGAGATATTCTACTAATAATTTCTCGAATAATTATTTATTAGGAGAAAATTTTGGTCGGTTTTTTTTTTTTAAAGTTTCTAACCTTAAAAGTTCATCGTTATTTTTTTCAATCGAAAAAGACCACTTTTCGAAATATTATTCCAAAAATTTCATCATTTTCTTCAACAGCTCCGGTAACACACTTTGGATTCGAAAATCACGATTGTACGCAACGAAACGTGGTTGAAGGATTTTTCAATTGAGACGAAGGCAGAGAAGAAGGAGGAAGAAGAAAGCTTACGACGGAGGAAATTGAAGAAGAAGGTGGAGGACGTAAACTGGTTTTTATGCTTTTGTTTCACGGTGCAAAAATGAATTAGATAATATTTTTGCACCGCGGTTCAAAGTTTAATTTTTAGTCTATTTTTGTACTGCGGTTCATAGTTTAATTTCCTAGTCTATTTTTTCACCGCGATTCATAAATTTCATTACATTATTTTTACACCACGGTTCAAAGTTTAATTTCTAGTCTATTTTTGTACCACGATTCATAAATTTCATTGCATTATTTTTGCACCGCGGTTCAAAGTTTAATTTCCTAGTCTATTTTTTCATCGCGATTCATAAATTTCATTGCATTATTTTTATACTGTGATTCAAAGTTTAATTTCATAATCTATTTTTGCACCGCGATTCATAAATTTCATTGTATTAATTTTTACACCGTGGTTCAAAGTTTAATTTGCTAGTTACTTTTTGTACTGCGATTCATAAAATTCAATTGTACCGCGGTGCAAAAATAATGATCTTCGTAACGGGTATATAGTTCATGAAGGATATCGTAGTCATTTTACTACCAAAGCTGACTTTTTCCTATTAAAAATAAATAATGTGTACTGCAGCGATTACATACTTTAAAAAGTGGACCAACCCACAATTTTTTCTATTTATTACTCCCTTCGTCTTAATTTTAGTGTCCATTTAAAAATAATTAATTTTAAAATTGAAGTTAGTTTTCTGTAAGTTACTAATTCTCATTTTCTATCATGTTTCATTGTGCTCTTAAAATACTATGTTTGGAGAACAAGGGCATATATATCCAAGTACTAATCAAATAGCTATAATAAAATACAACTCAGTCTCACACTTATAGATAACAAAAGCTAACTACGGGCTCAGATTATATTATTTTAAAACATTTAGGCCTCGAATGGTACACAAAAATGGAATCAATTCGGTAGAATTAATTTCATGAAATTGATTAATTGCGTTTGGCGTTGCCAGAATTTTATTTGAAAGGAAAATGAATTACTGAAATCTTGGATTTGATTACCAAAATTTAAGAAATCACAATCCGAATGGAGGTGAGATTTAGATTTCTAATAGTTGAAATTCATGTAAAAGGATAATTATATCCATTGTTGTTTATATTGTACTTAGATTTGCTTGTAATCATTCATTCCTTAGTTTTATACCTAGTGGTTATAATGAGTTAAGTACCAGTTAGTGTGACAACTTTGAATAGATTTTAGCTTTAGAATTGAATTGATTAGACTTTGTTATAGTATCAATAGCAGTCTTCAACAACGCTTCAACAGCACATCAGAAGACCTTCACCAATAGTCTTTTATAAACTAGTTCGTGTGAAGTTCAGTTGTATGATTTAAGCCTGAAGACATGGATTATAGAAGTCTGGATCTACATGATCTATGTAGTATTCTTACGGATATTTGTAATGGAATATGTGATTCTAGCAAAGTTACCTCACTCTGCAAGTTGAAGTACTTTCTGCTATAGTTGTATCTTTATTCACTAAGCCTTGGTCAATGCGACAATAACAAAGAAGACGCTGATCAACATCTCCTTGCATTCAGTACAATCAAACAGCTAGTTCATGTCTTTCTCATCAATTCATCTAACGGTCTCAACGGACCTCTTATATAAATACTCTTATTGAAGTCTGAAGAACGTAATGCTCTGAAAATATGAACAACCTTCAAACTCTTTAACTTCAGTGCATTCAAAAGATCCAAGTCAGATCTGCAAAGCCTACCAAACAACAAAGAAGTTGTTCCAATCATTCTACTCTTCACCTATTGTTTGAATCATTCTATACTTAGCACACACTGTAATTATTCTATTCACAGATAATTACTCCACCCACCAAACACTTTGTCAAATATTTTGCATACAATTCATTGGCGATCTTTGTAACAGATCTAATAGTGGAAAATATAGTGCACATTTCAAATCTAAGGTTGACCACTTTGGTGGTGGACGTAACACTCTTTATAGTGTGGACCATTTCAAAATCTCTGAATACTTTATTTCCTGCTTTTACTGTTTCTATTTGTTTATCATATTACCTTCTTGTATTCTTAACTTAAACTCTAAGAGCATACCAAGTTTGTCGATAGTCTATAACAATAGACTAAGACTTTTATTTTCTGTGTACTTTTCTGATACTTCAACTTATTTTATAAGTTTTTTTTTTTTTTTAAAGAGGATCTATAGTGGTTCCCCACTTACCCCCTTAATTATCCCCAGAGATGCCTACTAGGGAGGGATAAACATCCCTCTAACCCCTGGGGGGGTTCGAACTCAGGACCTCCATGTGGTGTCCCAGCGCTCTGGCCATCAGGTCAAGTCCTGATGGTTAACTTATTTTATAAGTTATCAGCATACTTTAAAGGAAATTGGCTCAAAGTTTTAAAGTGTACCTAAGTTATTCAAGCCCTCATTCTAGCCTAGTATTGTGTCTTTTGGGACTAACAATATCCTTCTAACTCCTTCCATCTTATTTAATTTGTTAATAATAATTGTTTGAAGGGTTTGAATGTGTACCAATTCTGTTTCTTTTACTTTTTAAAGCCAAGTAAACCCTACTTGCTAAGTCTAGAAATTAATTTCAGACAATACTGAATTGATTACTTAGTGGTAACTCTTCGTAGTCAACAACGATGTTCTCGATTCTAGTAATTTGATTGAGATGACCATACTTTTGATGTTCTCGATTCTAGTAATTTGATTGAGATGACCATACTTTTAATCCTTCTTCTCAGTCTCAAATTCAGTGAGATCAATTTGAAATGTGTGCTCTATTAAAATTTTCTTATTAGTAATGATAATTCAATTCGAGGAATTAAATTATATGATGAAAAAGAAGAAGAATGTGGATGATTAACCTTCTTGGTACTATATTAGAGAATAAAATAGTAATTATTTTAGCTAAGTAGCGACACATTTTTTCTTGAATTGTTTCAAATGTTTAAGCTATTTTTTTAAAACTAAGTTTCATTATAACATTAGCTTATTTTTTAAAACTTTAATTTATAAAATTTTATTGCTTTATTAATGTTAGATAATTAAATTTTCACCTTAATTGAAAAAGAACAAACATTTGATATTTTTTTTGGAGCAGTAATAATGATAATGTCTAATTAATTTCTATCCTGAAAGTCATTAACAAGTATTTTTGTCAATTTTGGGGTAACGTTGTCAATTGTCTTAATTTTGTCATTGCATTCTAAGTTATTTTGTTTCTAACCAAACAATATAATAGAAATTTATACTATATTGGTAATCACATTCCTAAACATACCAAATACTTTTTAAGAATCATCTTCTCATCTATTTCTATAGAATCTCATTACTAGTAATCAATTCCATGGAATTGATTCTATTTTCGTGTACCACCTTAGGCTTTAAGAGTTAGGATTAACGCCCACATTTACATATATGATTATCCTCTTTTAATTTTCTATTTTTTCTGTCCACATTACAAAGTCACTCTCTATAACTAATATTCACAATCACTCCATAAGAAATTTCGAGCATACATCAATTCGGTTCAAAGCTGTGTCACAGACATGAACACAAAAACCTCATTTAAAACGAAAGGAATAATACTTTTTCAACAAAAAGACAAAGTCAAAGCAAGTAATATTGTAAAATGAAACATCATGGAATGGCTCGGTTAATTTGTGAGCATTCTAAGTTCACACCACTTCCAAATAGAGTGGATAATGTTAATTGTTACGATATTACTAGCTCGAGTTTATGATATTACTACAAATTTTATTGTAAGTGCCGTTAGATCAAATTAGTTCTTTATACAGTTAGATTATACTTTTTTTTTAAGTATTGACATGAACATTTCAAATTATCACCAACTTAATCATCTAACTGTTCTAACATAAAACTCTAATATACCATAAAATCTAACTCGTAATATCATTCGCCTTAATATAGGTTCAAACCGATGCCAAAACACATGTAAGAATGTCTAAACCAAGACAATCAGGATTAACCTTAGTTCCTTGAAAGTGAAACCGTTGAATTATGCATACTTTACTTAAAATCATTAAGATTAAGTTAAAGATAAACTGTGCTCTTAAATTAAATATGTTATGTCTTAGCTTTATACTAGATCTTTCGTGCCTGTACCTATAACACGGTACCAGTATATCTGATTTCGACAATTGAAACGCCAACGTCTAAATAGAAGGTACGATTTTAAAAAAATATTACAGTTGAGGGGTACATTACTTCAAGTGGTAGTTGAGGGGCGTTATTCGAACTCTACCCATAGTTGAGGGGGGTTATTTGTAAGGAGTTATATGTAACTAACCTATGAACGTTTGATTTAGCGACGAAATCAACCCCTATGGCCAAATAGTCTCAGTCAATCAATTGAGCTCTATTGTGAGATTATATTAATGTAAGGTTGATGTTTTGTAAGGTGTAATGGTTTAGAAAATTAATCTCAAGGTGTGACTGCTCATAATATTAATTGTAGGGGGTGACTTTGTAACAGGATGAGAGAAAATAGAGAGTTAAAAGTGGATAACTACTCTTACACATGTGAATGTGAGAGTGAATCCCAACCATTAAATTTTTTTAACATAATTTAATCTCAACCTCTAAATATCTTTATTCAATTACACATGTGAAAGAATGAGCTCTATTGTAACATAGATATCAGCTAGCCATGAATTTCTTAATATCTAAAATCTTCTTTTTGTCCGTTGATATAGTATATTTATTGACTTGGAAAGTGTCTGCTTATTTCCTTTAGGAAACAAACACTTCTCCTACTAACATTTTCCTTATTTGTGTTTTGATAGATCCTTCATTTATTATCTCTCACAAGTAACATCCCTGAGCTATATGTTACGAGAGATACTCATTCCAAATTATTGACATATTCAAAATCAAACTTGTTTCTAACGAATTGGAGCTCAAAAATTCTATTTAAAGCCATTGAAGCAAGTTGAAGAGATATCGAAACATTCAGTACTCTCAAGCATTTACTCTCACTTGAATTTCCTCAACCTTAGCATTTACTAGATAGTCTTTATTATACATTTTTCCTTCTAGTATTTATTTCACAATCATTGAGTTGTAACTCATCTCAAATACCTAGTCTTTGGGGAATCATTTATTGTACCCCACGAATGTGATTGATTTTCAATCATATCATACTCCATAATCATCGGTCTTTGTTGTACACTGATCTATTAGTGATCACCCTAAAGTATTAATAATATTGGTGCACTTCAGAAATCCAAGTCTGACCTACTTAATACTGGACATAGTAGTTTTTACTGTGAACCACTTTAAATACTGTTTTTTTATACCTTTTGGCGTGTGTGATTGTACAAACATTTAAGCAGCTTCAATCTAATTAAGTGTCAGTCAGTCATTGCATCAATCTCTTATCTGCTTGTTACTATAAATTGTTTATCATTTCATTCCTTTTTATAGTCATCAAACAAGCTTTTTCTTAGCTAGCTGACTAGAGTAATTTAGTTACATCAGCCGACTGGCAAACATAAGCATGCTGACATATCTTCTTTATATGTTGCAATTTTGAAATGCTTTAAAACAAACATTTAAGTTTTTAAAAGGTTATTCACGCCCCCTCTAGCCTTATTTATTGCCAACGGATTTACATAAACTTTATAATCAAAAACCAAATATGCATCGTCAATAACATCTCAAAATCCTAGTGAAATTGTAAAAACTATGCAAAAATTAAGTAAATTGTCAAAAAAAAAAATTGGGAAAATTGTGGATCGGTCCCTTTTTACAAGTTTTTAACAGCTCTGCTCTCCTTTTTTTTACCTGGAAAAAGTCACTTCTTACAATGCGAAGCACAAAACCTTGCATATATATCACTTTTACATAGCGATGCATGAAAGTGATTTATTTTATGCATCGCGATGCATAAAATGACTTTTTTCAGTTAAAAGAAAAAAAACAGGAAAGCACAGCTTTTAAAAAACTTTTAAAAAGGGACCGATCTGAATTTTTCCCAAAACAATTTTCTTTTTGATAGAAGAAGCCAAGAGCATTAGGAGTTAGGATAGAGGACCTATATAATGTATGAACTAAGGTGATAACCGTGTCGATCCACTCCGATGATATTATCAAGGTTCTAAAAATCGCTAGGCGGGCGCTAGGCGCCAGACCAGGGCCTAGCGCCTAGAGCGCCTAGGCGGGATATACGCGGGGCCTAGGCGGGGTCGAGAAATAAGACATAATATCTGATTTTTAATATATTTTTTATTATAACCTAATTATTAAACATAAATTTTTTAAATTATACTAATACTAAATATCACCTAATAATTTAAAAGTAATAATTACAGTATGGTGTTAAATTTTAAAGGTAAAACTATAAATTTAATATCATCTATGGTTCAAAATATTACAAAAATAGTCAACAGTTCAATTATCCATAGGTCCGTTGACAATTACAAATTTACAAAAATAATTTAATAATTTTAAATTGATATTTATTATTATTACTATTTTAAAAACCCAAAATGACATTATTTAGGGCCAAAATTTAAAAAAAAACTAAAAAAATAGGAAAAATCGGCCAGGTGGCCGCCTAGTCGGGCGCCTAGGCGCGCTAGCCGCCTAGCCGATTTTTTCGCCGATTTGCCAAATTTCTAGGCGTCGGGGTGGCGCGCGCTAGCGGCGCCTAGGCGCGGCCGATTTTAGAACACTATATATATATATATATATATATATATATATATATATATATATATATATATATATATATATATATATATATATATATATATTTTTTTTTTTTTTTCAATCGCTAAAGTACACTTTTTGGGATAAAATGACGATGATACCTTTAATGAACAACAAACGCGCGCACAAAGTCACTGCCCCAATTTGGACATCAGAATGAAAACATTGGACATCGCAATGCACAATTGAAATCTATCAAAATTTGTTCATTAAAATTCAAAAATCCATTGCCCAAATTTGGGCATTGGAAACATTGGACATCACAATGCACAATTGAAACCTTTCAAATTTTGGGTATCAAAATTCAAAACGCCACTGCCCAAATTTGGGCATCAGAATGAAAACATTGGGCATCGCAATGCAAAATTGAAATATGTCAAAATTTGGGCATCGAAATTCAAAAAGTCACTGCCCAAATTTGTCCTTCTCAATGAAAAAGACTGGGCATCACAAAAAACATTTGAAGTCTGTCCAATATCAGGCATTGCATTGAAAAAATTCTGAACCAAATTCGGGAATCGCAATGAAAACACAGGGCGTCGTAAAACACACTTGAAGTTTATCCAATTTTAGGCATCGCATTGTAAAAATTCTTAACCAAATTCGGGCATCACAATAGAAAAAATTGGCATCGAAATGAATATATTGAACACTGCCACAAAATATCAAAATAGTTGGACACCGAAATGGACAAAATTGACGTCGGAATGAATACATTAAACACTGCTACCAAATATTAACAAATTTGGGCATCAAAATGGACAAAATTGAACATTGCCACCAAATATCAACATAGTTGAGCATCGTAATGGACAAAATTGACGTCAGATTAAATAAATTAAACATGGTCATCAAATATCAACAAAGTTGGGCATCAAAATAGACAAAATTGACGTCGGAATAAATAAATTAAAGACTACCCCCAAATTTGTGTGTAAAAATTGGGCATCGGAAAACTTCTGAAGCCCAAAACAATGCTTAAACGTTAATTTTTAGCCTTAAAATGAAGGCATCATAGGATAAACCTAAAGAGTTTTATAGATCTCGTCAAGAGCTTCAATTTGATATGTAGTGGGTCTTGTGGTTCATCTGGGATCAAAAGTTATGGAGAAAATGGTCGAAGAAGATTAAAAGATGTCGACAATAGAGAGGAGACGAAGCTGGATGGCGAGCAGATCTGAGAGAGAGAGAGAGAGAGAGAGAGAGAGAGAGAGAGATAGAGTGTGTGTGTGTGTGTGTGTGACAGAGTGAAGAGCAAGAAGTAGCAGGAATAAGAAGACGGAAAAAGAAAAAGAAGAACGAAGTAGCAGGTGGTCGCGGACAGTTTTGGAACAAATTTATTAAAAAACACTTTACCGGTTGAATAAAAAGAAAATGAACTGTAGAGGTTATAATTTGGGTGATAACCGACCGGTATCATGCAGTGGAATTATAACCGCAAAACTCATCATTATTTTTTTAAATCGCTACAATACACACAAAGCCACTGTCTCAATTTGTGTGTCGATAAAAATTTTAGGCATTGTTCAAAAATTTTGGGGCATCGGTAAAAAAATTTGGGCGTCACTATGCAAAATCCATTTCCCAAAATTTGGGCATCGCAAAGAAAAAAATTGGACGTCGTAGGGAAACAAATTGGGCGTCGCTCAAATTTTTTTGAGCGTTGTTCAATTTTTTTTGGGCGTTGTTTATCAATTTCGGGCATGATTATAAGAAATGATGTCTAATTAACTAACGGCGAGACATGATTTTTTTTTAAAAAAGATGCCTAATTATTTATATATTGAGGCAAGATTTGATGGAACGATGCCTAATTAACTACCACCGAGACAGGATTTGAAGGAACGATGTCTAATCAAATAACACTGAGGCAGGATTGAAAAAATAAATTGAAGTATGTCACTATATTAAAGAAACGACGTCTAATTATTAAGACCGGGACATGATTGTAAGGAACGATGCCTAATTAAGTAACACCGAGGCACGATTGGAAGCATTGATGTCTAATTATTTATATATCGAGGCATGATTTGAAGGAATTAGGATGCGTAATTAAGTAACACTGAGGCAAAATTGTAAACAACGATGACGAATAAACTAAAGCCAAGGAATGATTGTAAGGAACGATGTCTAATTAAGTAACACCGAGGCATAATTAGAAGAAACAATACTAAATTTTTAAATCATTAAACGCGTGTATTTTTAAACTGAGGCAGAATATAAAAATTCGTTACCTAATTAAATTATACCAACACTGAATTGCAAGATACGATGCTTAATTAAAAACACCGAGACAAAATTGGGCACACACATCATAGGCAACGATACCCAAATGGATTTGCATGCAAGTGATTTCTTCGGCTTCTACCCACCTGTGATTCCATTTCATTCCATGTGATTCCATTCCTTGTGATTCTAGTACAAACCGAGCACTTTGATTACAAAATTACGACGGAGATAGAACATAAATGTTCTAGGTCAGCTCCATATGAAATGAAAAAGTGTGGAATGAAATGAGCATTTTGATTATAAAATTACAACGAAGATAGAAACAGATGCTTAGCCCAATCCTCTTCCCGATGGACATATGGATATATATGATTTTAGGAAAAAAGAGCTTCAAAAGGAAAATGAGATCTTGAATGACTATGAGATTTTGGAGAAAAAGAACGGTAGGAGGAGGGGCATTTAAGAAAGAAAATAACGAAAAATAGACTTATGCGGTTGAAAAAAAACATGGTACTTGAGCGGTTATAATTTTAGGAAATGGTACTGACCCGCAATTATTCCTTATAATTTCTCTAAAAGGTACCAACACGCAATTATTTGAAAAAAGTACGGGCCGGTCCACTTTCTAAAGTTTACAATCCCTCTAGTCCAGTGTTATTTTTTCAACCGAAAAATGACACTTTTAAGGGCGAAATGACTGCGATACCCTTAATGATCCTGAGACGCGCTACATTTTTGTATCGCGGTTCAAAAATATAGGGTTAAATTTATGAACCACGATGCAAAAATTAATACAATGAAATTTATGAACCGCGATTCAAAAATAGATTAGGAAATGAAACTTTGAACCGTGGTGCATAAATTAATGCAATGAAATTTAAGAGCTGCGATTCAAAAATAGACTAGGAAATTAAACTTTGAACTGCGGTTCAAAAATTAATGCAATGAAATTTATGAACCGCAATTCAAAAATAGACTAGAAAATTAAACTTTGAACCGCAGTACAAAAATTAATGCAATGAAATTAATGAATCGCGATTCAAAAATAAACTAAGAAATTAAACTTTGAACCGCGGTGCAAAAATTAATGCAATAAAATTTATAAACCACAATTCAAAAATATACAAGGAAATTAAAGTTTGAATTGCGGTGCAAAAATATTATCTAATTCATTTTTGCACCGTGATACAAAAGCATAAATAACCAGTTTACGTCCTCCACTTTCTTCTTTTATCTCCTCTGTTGTAAGCCTTCTTCTTCCTCCTCCTTCTCCGCCTTCGTCTCAACTGAAAAATCCTTCAACCCAGCACAAATCTATTATAGTTTCGTATTTCATGAATCAAAAAACTCGTTTACCTTTCGGAGTCGTTGTTCCCGAACCCCCACCAAGGGGCGCTACCCCCTCGACCTCCGCGATCTGATCGGGCTGGTCGATCCTCGTTTCGTTACACATAATCATGATTTTCGAATCCAAAGTGTATTATCGGGGCTGCTGAAGAAGATGATGATATTTTTGGAACAATATTTCAAAAAGTGGTCTTTTACGGTTGAAAAAAAAAAGAATGTAAACTTTTGAGGTAAAAAACTTTGTAAAAGGAACCGATCATAATTTTACCCACAATTATTTCTATGAACTATGTTTGGGCCAAATTTTCTCACTACAAGTTTTCTGCCTTTTCATCTTTACTAGAGAAACTTATCTGGCCTGATAAATTATCTAAGAGCAACCCTAAACGTAACACCTAAAACACTAAACGTAACACCATTTAAAGAATAAAATTACCTAACTACCCCTAGCTACAAACATTCATAAACACCCCTCATTTAATTCCCTAAACCAACACCCACCCCCCACCCACCCACCCCCTAATACTACTACCACTCTCAATCTAAACACCCCTCACAATCCTTCATCTTTCAAAAACAAAACCTCTCTAAAACCCTCCTCCCAACTCATAATGGGTTATGATTATAATCTTAATGAAGATGCAAATGCTAACAATGATGATTATTTTCAGGTAATTATTGATTTTTTATTGTATTTTCACTGTAATTTGGACAAAAACTTTGAACATTTCCAAAACATCTGCTAGGTCACAGCGGATATAAACTAAAAGTACCGCTACTGACAAGCGATCTTTTTGCTAAAGTACCGCGACTGACAAGCGGTTGTTTTGCTGGTAGGTCCGTTTTTTAGTAGCAGTTGTTTCATGGTTGGTCCGTTTTTTAGTAGCGGATGTTTTTATTTAGAACCGTTGCTTACTAGCGGCTGTTTATATGAAGAACCGCTACTATGTAGCGGCTCTTTCAGTGAATTTTGCTGGAATTTTTTTTTTCATTATTAATTATTAATATGATTTTTGTGTTATTTGTTGATAGGACTACCAGTTCAAAAACGAGAATAATTTATTTCGGATGTATCTCATTTTTTTGTGACGGATGAAAATTTCATTAATCGAGAAGCAGTAGAAAAGTGGGTTAGAGATACCGGACGTGCCGAGAATATGTACTTTTATGTGTCTAGAAGAAAAAGTAAATTTGATAACACTCGTAAAATTTGGTTGAGTTGCGAGAATGGTGGAAAACCTCGGTACGATGGTAAAAAAGACTTGAATGATGTAAAGAAAAATGGTTCGAAGAAGCTTCTTTGTAAATTTGAAGTGTATTTGCAGGAAATAAAAGATGATGGTTGGAGAGTTAAAGTTAGCGAGTTTAACAATGCTCATAACCATTCACTTTCAATGGGAGAAAAATGGCACACTTCTGCATCGAAGTTGATAAAGGCTGAGATTGAAAGAGTTGATCAACTTTATAGTGCTAATGTGAAACCGAAAAATATATTGAATCTATTGAAAAAGGAAAATCCTGATAACAGAAGTTCGAGAAAGCATGTAGAGAATGCTTTGGTAGGTATAAGAAAGAAGAAGATGGGAAATAAATAAAAAATGGAGTATTTTTTAGATGAGATGCATTGACTTGGATATATTTTCTGGTTCAGGTCAAAGAAACTTGCCCAAAAAAACAAAGCTTTATTGACTGATGTTATGTTTGCTCATCCGAAGGCTGAAGAGATGTTAGCCTTATTTCCGTACGTTCTCCTTATGGATTCAACATACAAGACTAATAAATATGATTTGCCGTTATTGGAAATCATTGGAGTTACATCAGTGGAGAAGAATTTTCATGTCGCATTTGCATTTTTGAAGAATGAGAAAAGTGAAACATTTGATTGGGCATTACATCAGTTGCGTGCTTTATTAGTTCATGTTCGCCCACCGGATGTCATTGTCACAGATAGGGAATTGGCTCTCATGAATGCAATACGAGCGTACTTTCCAACGTCTCAGTATATGTTGTGTAAGAGACACATAGCGAAGGATGTCGAGAAGTATGTAAGGAACCTGTTGAGAAGTAGGAAATATACTGCAATATTTATGAAGAGGTGGATGGATATCGTTGAGTCAAGAACTGAGGAAGAATACACAGAACATTGTCGAGATATGGAAGAAGCGTGGGCAAATACTCAAGCAGTTGTTCGATATGTTAATTCTACTTGGTTGGAGCCCTATAAGGATAGATTTGTTTGTGCTTGGACCAAACAATACATGCATTTCGGCAATCAAACGACAAACAGGTAAAACTTATACGTTTATGAATGCAATATATTTATTGTTTATGAATGCAATATATTTATTGTAACTGTGCAATATGTTACAGAGTTGAGAGTGCACACTCCCAGATGAAAAGATGGTTATGCACGTCAGCTGGGGGTTTCGATCATATATTCGATCAAATTCACGATGCTATCGAGCTGCAGTTCAATGAGATCTTGGCTCTATTTGAAAGGAATTTGAATGTAGCTCATCCTTTGACATCCTCAATGTTTATTCTCCATCGATTAAGATATAAGGTATCTTCTCATGCCCTTGAGTTGCTAGCATACGAATGGAATTCGACACAACGTATACAGGTTCCAGTGAAGGGTGATTCTAAAAGGTGTGGGTGTTTGTTGAGGACAAGTTACGGTTTACCATGTAGTTGTCAAATGTGGCACATGGAGCAGGAAAATGTCCCGATTGAACCCCATCAAATCCATGTGTTTTGGAAGACGTTGTCTATGGGTGGAGTTCAAGATATGAGTACATCAAGGGAATCTGCGGCTGATTTGATCAAAAACCTATTATCAGATATGGACGGGACTTCTGAATCGCAACAATATCACTATGCTAAACAGTTTTCGATGTTGTACATCCCCAACTAATATTGAGGAACCGAAATAGTGCGTCACAAAGGCGTCCAAAGAAGAACTTCGACAAAGAGAGACCTCTCAGGTTTTACAATGTTAAATGTATATGTCACATTACTTTTTACATTTGTGTATAGTAAATGATTTATGCTTTAATGTTTATAATTTTCGCCTCAACAGGTTATGAACATGCTAACCGTCAACCAGAAAGACAATCTGAAGGTAGAGGTAGAGGTAGAGGAAAAAGGACGTAGTTCATTAGCATCGACGGGTAATTCAATTCCATACGCCTCTCACCTTCCACCATTGATGATCACTTTCATATCAAATGTTATAGATGTCAAAGCGGATGGAAATTGTGGTTTCCGAGTTATTGCCCACTTTATTTATCACGACGAAGAAAAATGGGATCAGGTGCGTAATGACTTGATGCAGGAACTTTCTGACTACTGGGACTTCTACTCAACCATCAATTTCTTGGAAGGTGACCTTGAAGGATCAGTGGTATGTCTGAATTGGCATACCTCTCCAGCTCCAACTGAGCATTGGTTGAATCTGGGCATGCTTGGTTTTATTATTGCTACACGGTATCAGAGGATCGTGACTTGTTTGTCTAATATATCGCTTGGTTGCAATACATGGTTGCCGTTGCAAGCACAGTCTGTTGATGGACAACCGCCACAACCCTGGTCCACAAGTATTGACTTTGGGTGGGTGAATTGTATCCATTTCATAGCACTTGGGATGAAGCCTTCAAGTCCACTGCCTCAATGCGCCTATTATTCCGAGGTGGGAACTTTCTTGTGACAACGATACGATTGGCATCAATTTGACATGATCGATTTACTAATTACCTTAGTGTAGAGAGTTAAGAGTTAATTTTACACTTCTTGTGATGTAAAACATTAATTAATTAATTACGAGGGTTAATTGTTATTTTTGCAAAGTTGTTAAATGTTAAATTTCGAATAGTGTAGGGGCTTAATTGTAATATTTCAAAAAGTGTAGGGGCTTAATTGTTAAATTTTGAATAGTATAGGGGCTATATTGTTGGGTGAATCGTTAAATTTGTAAAAGTGTAGGGGTGAATCCTTAAATTTTTAAAAGTGTAGGGGGTGAATCGTTAAATTTTTAAAAGTGTAGGGGGTGAATCGTTAAATTTTTAAAAGTGTAGGGGGTGAATCGTTAAAATAAACAACAAAATAAACTTATCTAACAATCATGTCCAAACAAATACATCACACTCCAAGTTCAAATAAAATACATCAAGTATATCACACAAACAACAAATATATCACACAAACATATAGTATGTCACAATACATCCTCAAACTATTGAATAACTTCGTCAACAGTCGACATATAAGTACCCTGGACCACAAGTGAATCTCGCCTGGACCGATGGAGTGACCTAAGCTGAGGAAGTACACTTGCGACTCGATCCTCAGTTGATCTACGTGCAAATGCCTCAGCAACTCTTGATGGATGGGAAGGCCTTTGGGATGCCCTCTGTGGCGGCTGCATGCGATCGTGGGTGATCCACGATGGTTGATGATCCCCCATTTCCTCAGTGTCGTCATCATCATCATCAACCGGTGGCATCACACGATAATGTGTCCGTTCCCGAAACCACTGCTCGTAACCATTTATGGTGGCGGATGGAATCTTGGCTACACTCGATCCAGCCCTCTTGGGGTTTATAGAATGATGCTCCCATTGTTGGAAATTGCGAATCATCTCATCGTGGACACAAATGTACTTCAATGGTTTTGGACCTCTATAAACCTTCGTCGGCCGGAATACATGACCGGGAATAATCTGGATATATCCAAACTGTCTCAAGCAACGATCGGGCATGTATGGCTCAGTGATTTTACGGCAATGAATGATGCCCGAGAACAAACTAATCGGTACCTCCTGTGATGGTCTACGTGTAAAAGGAGTCCAAGTAACCTGGAAAAATAAATATTAATATAAATATCCAACATTTTATTTAATACATTATTTATAAATGATAAATACTTACGGCAGCAACAGTCATACGATCGAGGACTCTCCGATACTCCAATAGAGTATCGGGATCATTTCTTCTTCCACCGAGAGTAGAGGTCCATCTCTTAACATATGGCTCTCGAGAGGTCTATGTCGCTGAAATACTTGATCTGAATTAAGGAAAGTATTCATATATCCAGACCTACAATAAAATAAAATAGCGTCAAATAAAATAGTGTCAAATAAAATAGCATCAAATATAATAGCGTCGAATAAAAAAATTTAAATTTTATAGTATCTAAACAATTTATTTTTATACACAGTAGAAGAAACAAGCACCCGATCCTGCCTACATGTCTACAACCAATCCTCGATGCTATCTTAGAAATTTCCGCTGGTATAGAAAGGATAAAGTCGCCGCACCCCAAGCGTGATTGGGCATATCATGGATATCCATCACATACGGTAGAAAGTGAACATTTACCCGATTCGATGACTTGTCCATGAACAACGTCGTCCCCAGCAACCACAACAAACAACTAACCGTCCTCGGTTGAGCTGACACAGTCTCGCCACCTAAATATTCTTGCAATGTCAAAAATCTAATACCACTTCCCCTCACCTCACTGTACACCCTGGTAGTAGGAAAACGTAGGAGAATGGCTAGAGATGACTTGATTTGGGCTAACTTCGTACTTGCCAAAATGGGCTTCCCAACCACTGGGATTTGTAAAATGTAATGCACATCGTGCAAACGCCGCGTCATCTCCCGACGGTAAATGGAAGCCGTTGGTTTCAAATTGCCATCTTTCCACAAATGGTCGATATCAATGGCATGTTCAAGTCTTTGCAACATCGCACTCCCTCAAGTGTCCCGAGGAGTTACTCATAGTGATCCATTGAATACTCTCGTATCATTTATAGTCCAAGGCAATGTTGTTCGGCGGTCCACGAGCTATGACAACTCAATCTTGGCCTCTCTGTTGAACATAATGAAATAATCTCTCATCAATATTAAAACAATACTACGTAGTCAATTTAATAAATTTTTGTCAATACTATCATGGTCAATATAATTAATTACCTCGCCATTCCATATTGCAGATGCAATATGACCACGAAATCCAGAAAGTAGCTCAGTGTTCTCGGGTCCACCTCCATGTGGCTCTATCAACATCTAACCATGCGCGCATCGCCATCATCGTCTGAATCATCATCGCCATCTGCATCACCACCATCACCACCATCACCCCATCACCCGCACGACCTCCTACTGCCGCCTCTACCTTTGCCTGCTACTGTGTTGGCCAAGTCGACC
>CM028377.1:26493637-26566772 GCA_013146195.2 Codonopsis lanceolata | reverse complement strand
ACGCCTACGCCGTAGTCCTATTACCGTGATGCTTAATAGGACACATGACTCTAGTGGCCCTATTAGCACAAGGGCTAATAGGACACCTTCAAGTAGGCATCTCAATAGGCCATTGGGACCTATTAGGGTGTACCTAATAAGATGTCTTTCTATAGGGTCTTATTATCATAATCCCTACTAGGACACATAATTCTTGGGTCCTATCATCATAAAGGTTTATAGGACCCTTTTAAGTAGCATCCCATTAAGTCATTGGGATAATATGACACTTCTTTTAAGCAGCCCTATAAAAAGGCTAAAAGCACTAAATAAAAGAAAACTTAGTTTTGCTGACATTTTTTTTGACGCTTGAAATAACCGCATTCAATTCCCTACACTTCCATATTTGTCAAAAATAAACGATAATTAACATATTTATCGGAAAATTGACTACATTTTGTTTTAATGTCGAACTTTGCAATGCTTTACCAATTTAAAGTGTTAGGGAATTTTTTGACATTTTGTCACAAGAATGTAACTATTCGACACATCGGCATATGTCGAGAAATATTCAACAATTCTTACAATTGTTAGAAAATGCCAACACATAATGAAGTGTCGTAAAATTTAATGTATTTCGGGTTATAATTGCTTAGGCCTACTTCAAACAACTACAATGATTTCAGACAGAGGCTCTCAAGTTAATCATTGCTTAAGCCAACTTCTAATTGAGTACTCATTGTAACCATTTCAATCATAATCACATATTCTTTTTTATAAATCGGTCGGCTTTAATGATTTACAAGAAAATTGAGATATCGCGACTCCATGTTCGGGATTTTTCCAAGACCTCGTAAAGTGGCCTATTAAGGTATTTATTATATTAAGGCATTTGTTGTGTTATATTATGAAATATCAAATAATCTTGTAGGAGCCATTTCATAAAAAAGGGGAAAAGAGCCCAAGATATTGAGACACATAAATCGCTGATGCAATAAATTATTTAATTTGGCACCTCCTTAATTAGCGCTCATCAAATCAAAAATAGGCCACACCGACATCTCCTAGTCAAAATGTGTTGTAATAGAAGTCGCTTAAGGGTTTATTTATTACGCTTTGTGTATAAACATGATGTAGTTTTAGATTTAAAATATTAATCGACTATTTTCTTTTAAAACCAAGTAAGTGTTATTTTGACTCATACTTAATGTAAAGAGTAAGTTTCAAAGACGGTCTTGAGGATCTTAATTGCAAGTGAACCCCACTCTTTCACAACTCAACCTACCAACACACGGTCGGCTAAGAAGGATCCGTCTACAAAAAATATTCAGACCGTCTTATCGACGCGCAAATGGAATAACAACAAGAATTCTTTTAACGGAAATTCTAACAAACAAGCCTATGCGACTTATGGTTTTCAAACACAAAGTAAGAAAATAAGAAAACTCGATTTATTATCAAAATTTTGAAATAAACGCTTAAGAGTGTATTTATATGCCCTAAACAAACCAAACCCTTAAAGGAATAAATAAATAAAAATAGATGAAAAAACGAAAAGTTCCAAGGCCCGTAGTAATGCTTAAATAGTGTTTTTGGGCTTAAAACAAACTTATCACTGGTATACCATATGAGTCTTGTAGATCTCGGTAGCTTCGATTTGATATGCGGCCCCAGAATTCATCCGACGCCGAAAGTTATGCTTCATTAAATTTCGTCAATAAATAATTTCTACTAATACATAACGGAAATCGTAAAAACTACCAAATAACCAACTTTCGAAATTACAATTGATCCCCCCGAACTTCGAAAGACTCGCCAAATACGCCTTGCCACTGCTCTACGTTAATTACTTAATTTAAGTTGCCTAATGTAAAAAAAAAAAAAAGAAGGTAAAATATGGAAAGGACTAAAATTGGAAGGTTAATTAATTTTTAAGAAGGGGGTTTTATTTTTACACACATTTTTAGCCTTCCCGCTTGAAAAATTTCATTAGCGGTTTTCTATTTCACAATCTATGCCATATTCAGCCCCTCTCCCTACTCACGCCGCCTCCGGGGCCGCCTCTCCCTACTCACGCAGCCTCCATCCGCCTCCCTACGCCCCAAAATTTTGAATTGAAGATTACAGAAATTCACAAATAGCTTCTGAAAGGTATGCCCTTTAAAAATTCTCTCATCCTCAATTATCTCCGCTCTAGGTTTTTGTTAGACATTGCTCAATTGTGAATGATAGATATGTGAAACCATATATGCCTTAGTTATTTTGATGGACTTAACAAGTAGTATTTTGCGATGTTTCTCCATACATCCGCCATGGCGTAACGGCCGTAATTCATTCTAGTATGAAAGTCAATCTAATTTCATTTTAATTTTGGGTTTGGGGTGAAAGAAGGAAATCTTGTTATTTTTGCACACTAATTGTTTGATTACATTGATCTTAAGAGTAGTTTTGTTCTCGCTTGATTGATGCATTAGGTACCAAGTAAGTCATACATTCAATACTTTGAAGTGGAGTAAACATTTGGAAAGCTTCATAGGCCAAGCCGTGGACTTGTTTCTTGCATAACATAAGCTTATCCTCGCTTCTTTCAATGTGCTTTAGAAATTGATAGAGAGATGGTCGATTGTCTAATCTTTTTTTGTTAGTTGGATTTCTACTTTATAGATTGTTGGTTCAGTTTTCCTCCAGTTTGTTTGATCTTTTCTCTGCCCTTGTTTGCTTTGGGAAACCTACTCCGATAGTCCAAGTATAGAATCCGGTTGCAGCTACCTAAATATTTCATAAGTCCGAGGACCGATATCGCATTGTGCGTAACTTGTGTTAGGGGTCGAGGTGGAGAATAGTTATGAGAATTTCTTTTGATTGGTCGTGTCAACGAGAAACAAACTTCCTTTTGTTTTGTTTCGGGTGATTCATGCTTCATCATGAAAATGGAAAACCAAACTAAAGTCGCCAGACACTCTGACGACTTTGATAACCAAGACTATATTCTAGTGTTCACTTGCAATGGTATAATACTGAGTACAGACATTAGAAAACGATAGAAGATGAGCTTACCTAAGCAATAGAAGATGATGAATAATAAGAAAAATGGACAAAACTAGCTTAAACAATCCCCATTAGTCTCGATGAGGGAGAGCAGCCGCCTGTCGGGCGAAGTGATTCCAAGTCGGGAGTTTTACTTCCCAAAACAGTTCCAAAACTTCGTCTCTAATCTCGCCGACAACGGTTTGTTTTGAAGAGGATTTTCCCTTGCAAATATTCCCTACCAACTAACAAATTTATTCCAGCCTTTGACTGCCCAAGCCGCACCAATAATCTCCTCCAAACACTGTATTAAAGTAACACTTACAAAATCCAGCCCCTCACCTAGCCTCAGCCCCAAACAATGAATTAAAACCTCTAAAATCTACCCAAAATTTAATAGAGTGTCTCCTTACAAATTAACCCAAAAATCCCTAGCCTTGTTCATAGGATACACAAGCTATAAAGCGCCTTAATCGCAGGAATACTCCAAGCAAACTACTCCCCAATCGTCCACTTGCAACAAACCGGTGACTTAAGATGGGGAACATCTACATCTCCATCTCCATCTCCATTTCATACTCTCCTCGCTTGTCATGATGCCTCTTAAAATCACAGCCCTTCGCTTCCTCACTGGACAACAATTTTACTTGCCTTGGATTCACTCGAACTCTTCATAAGAAAAATCTCGTATGTCTTGGTGCCTTTTTGGTCACAACAGTCCCGTCCCCATGGTTTCCTTTCAAAACAATTCCAAACTTTTCATATGAAAAATTCTGATTTGTTGAAATTGAATCTATGTTGTTTGAGTTGAATTCTTTGAACTTGCCTACCACGACTCTTTTTTGATGATCTCTTTGCTTTGTAGCAGCCCCAAGTCCGCTGCCATCCTTCAAAATTGTTTCTCCCTCGATACTCTCATTTGAAACAGTCCCTTTTTTTGTGTCTTCTAAACCAGTCCTAAACCGTGATAGGTGAATATCCCAAACAGCTCCAACACTCTTGTCATCCACCTTGCGTATAGGCCATACCTTTGTAAGCAAAGTAGCTCCTAATTCAAACTCTAATCTGTTTGCCTTTGTCTTTATTATTCCCACAGCCTCTTTGGTCGAAGACCCATCCCTTTTGTTTCTTCTTTGCCTTTCATTAACCAAGTGATTGTCCATAAAAAAACAGCCCACTCCATTACTTCCTCTTGGCTTAATAACAGATGCACACATCGTCAAAATGGAAGAACCATGTCACCGAGTATAAGATCACTTTCAGCCTCTCGCTCCAATGCAATATTAAGCATTGACTGGGATATATCAAGACCAATCCACTGGTGTCCATGTTTGGATAAGGTCTTACCACTAAGTCCGTGATCCGCAACCAATGTCGAGTAGCAATTTAGGGACTCCATCATCGTGAAATGCAAGAAGTTCTAAAAGCTCTTTTCGAAATTTCGCCTGAATTCGACGATGCGAGAAGAAGAAGTGTACTTGCGAGCTTCAACGCCATCGAGAATATCTCAGAGGTGCTTGTAGCTCGTGCCTTGACGACATCTCTTATTTTCTCTTTGAATTTCACAAAGGGAGCAGAATTTTCAAGCCCAAACTCGTAAAAATTATGGAGACAGATAATTAGGACGAGCAACTAAGCGTGACATGTCTTAGTAAGATGGCCGAACTTTCTAGAGATCCCCAAATCAGGGAACCGTTTTTGACTGGAAAGTAGACTTCTAGATATTTCCAACCATACAAGTCTTGTAATTTTTGGTTCCTAGAACGAAACAGTTCTGCAATCAAAGTAGACCAAAATCAGGAACCGTTAACGAAAATTTTGTCCATTCTCTTCATTCTTTGACCAACCATTGCTAGATTGTTATGAATAAAATGATGTTGAGGTAACACTACATAATGAAGGAGCTGTAATACTGAAAGGAAAGTCAAAACGAGGCTTCAAGACAAGTTAATCTTATAGAAAACAGATAACTAGGGCGAACAGACTAACTGTGACACGTCCTTGGTAAAATGGTCAGAACTTTCTCTAGAGATCCCCAAATCAGGAACCGTTTTTGGACTGGAAAGTAGACTTCTAGATCTTTCCAACCATACAAGTCTTGTAATTTTTGGTTCCTAGAACGAAACAGTTCTGCAATCAAAGTAGACCAAAATCAGGAACCGTTAACGAAAAATTTTGTCCATTCTCTTCATTCTTTGACCAACCATTGCTAGATTGTTATGAATAAAATGATGTTGAGGTAACACTACATCATGAAGGAGCTGTAATACGAATGGTGTAGGACTTAACCAAGTTTGTTTTTCTGGACTCAAATAGCAAGGATGATTTTTTCTTTGATAATATTGGGTATTCTTAAGCTTAAGTCTGACTTATTATTCTTTGTCCTACCTTCTAACTCATCAACAGGGGATGAAGTAACTAAGCTTTATTTTTCTCATCATCCCTATGTTTCTCATTTCCTCAATCAACAAATCAACAAGTTCTTGTCTAGACGTTTTGGCCAATTTGGATTAGACCAAACATCCTCGATTGCTATTGGGAAGTCGATTATCCATCGTGATAGAATCGTTCTTTATACAATGGTTAACGATTCATGCAAGCCTACTCAAGCAATAGGGACTGCATTGAGTCAAGTTGAGTAGGTACAGCCATATAAACATATGCACATGAAAAAAAAAAAAACTCAAGTTACCTGATTACTTATGACTTATGAGAGGGTCTAGTCTACCACATGCCGTAGTGCTACTCAATTCACAAAACCACAAATATATAGGCCACGATTTCCAATCAAACTTCTTATGAGTTAAAAAACAGGGACATGATAAAAGCTTTAAGAAAAACCTTTCCAAATAAATTAAAATAAATCTGAAGATAAGAAAGCCCTTCTAAAGCAATGAATAAACAAGTAGCCAGTGGCACCAACCCATACAAAGGATATTGCCTTGGTACTTGGATCGAGGTAGTAAATATCTTCACACTTGGGGCGTATATCTTCACCGTACTTGACCGCGGAATGTCCGGCGCCAACGGAAGGCATGGTGTCCACAAGTGAACTCGGGCACCTTCCAAAATCGTAGTTTTTGTACTTCTCTAACTGCAGAATTTCATATAAGACTGTATAACTAGGACGTTATGCCATGGAAAAAAATTAACATTGATGCTCAAAATCAGAAAACAATATAAACAGATGAGAGAATATCCAACTTAAAATCATTTCATTGCAGCCATTCCTTTCTTTGGTCAATATGTATCGCACATGAATCGGACCATATAACATCTCTGGCCGATTCAACCAATTCATTCTGTTCTTCAGTGAACATATCTCCTGCACATCGCACATTTACATGCCAGGATGAGTTGAAGGGTTTACGTGACTTCCCCAAGCATGTTGTACAAAAGTTTACTGATGGCATTATTGTAATTATATATCTTTCTCTGTGAGTTAGGCACTCAATCAAGCTCTGCTTCGTTAAACAAAACATTATTTGTATCTATTGACACTCTATAAAGTTGGATGATTATTTAGAAGAGACAGTGATAGTAAAGGTTTGCTTTAGTTATGTGTTATGAGCTATAGCTGAGCTCTATGGACAAAGCTTCCCCCGGTGATCCAATGATCTTTGCGTAGCAGGGAAATTGTGATTCTAGCTATGTTGAGACTTCCTTCTTTTTCTGGATGGAGTGAGTGGAACAAAAGTTTGTTCAGATCGAGCAAGGGGAAGAGTTTCTTCTTGATCGAGTGGCAGCAGGTTGCTCCTCCTTAGCTGCTGCTATGGGAGATTTATGGGAACAGCAGCTCTAACAGCTCTCCTAGGCCTTTTCATGGCTTTAGTTGCAGAAAGTAGGAGATTATGAATTTATGATGAAACCCAAGAGGTAAGAGGTTGTGCTGGAAGAGTACAAAGTAGGAGATTTAGCTGGTGTATTATGATGAAACCTTTTGTATCACTTTAGCTGGTGTATTGTGAAATGTACTGAATGGTTGTGCTGGTTTAACTTTCCAGCAAGAGGTTGAGATAAGCAGACAGCGTCATGCTGGAGACCTAGAGGAGAAGAGGAGGCTAAGCCGGATGTTGGAGAATAAGGTTAGTTAGTGTTGGTTTTTGAGCTGATTACATGTTTTTTGGGGTAAGACCAAGTGCAATGTTATTATCAGTTGTTGCACTTGGAAAATATATGAAAAGGAAAATCATAAACTTCACCTCGTCGTTGATCTTTGTTGAGTTTTATAAGTTTTAACCCTACCTAGTACCTACCTAACATCATAAAGTTTCCTTAAACTAACATACAACTCTGCAATTTCATGAGAATGTATGGACTACTTAAATGGTGTGGAATTTATCTATAATCTGTAGGGAAAAGACCATAATCGTGGTCCTAAAAGCAAGTACTCAATTTTAAAAATGGATTTGATTTCTATCCGAACTAATCTTATGGGTTGCTTTTGATTGTTGGAAAATAAAGTCTTTTCGTTATTTGTCACTCACTTGTTTGAATGGATTGGTTTTATTTCCATTTACCCTAGTTAGTTTCGTTCGACCTTTACGTTATCACGCCTTAGTCTTTTAAACAGATTGAAAGAAGTAAGCGTTGGGGGTTTTTTGTTGTTTGACGAAAATGGAACTACCTGACAAGACATGATACTTGGATTCCTCAAAGGCAGACTACCCTTAAGTTTTAACTGATTTGAATTCACCCATCCAGAAAAGGAATTATTAACTCTTGCACTTTTATCACTGATTCATTTTTCTAGATTTGAGTCTTTTTCATAATAATGTCAAGTAGTCCAACTTTTGAGCTCTAGCAAAACAATATATGGAGTTCATTTGGTTTGCTCTCTGAGACTTCATTGTTACTCCACATTCAGTACAACCATTTAGTACATTTCAAACCCAAGAGGTTTCTTCAGATTCATGGCTATGGGAGATTTATGGGAACAGCAGATCAAGTGGCATGTGTTTCAAGAGCTGGAAGAGTACAAAGTAGGAGATTATGATGAAACCCAAGCTTCAATGCCTAAAAAACTCTCCTCACCAGTCACCATGTCATACCCACCATCTTTCCATACCCCTTCACCCCTAACAATTCTTACCTCACCTAACCAACTAGACGTCACTCTTTGTCTTTTTATTTAACCATTTCTATCCTATTCAATTCTAAACTACTAATCACTTGTTGAACCACTTCCTTTCTTATTCTCTATTTCTTTTACCAATTTCACTCTCCAAACCAGAGCATCTTAAAATGTCTGCAGCAGCCTTCACATCTTCGGTTGTTGGATCAAGCTTTGCTGGCTTAAAGTCAAATGGCACGTAAACTCGAAAAACTCGGCTTCATGGAGCAAAAAGTCTCCCTCAAATAGTTTTAAAATTAACTGCATGAAGGTAATATATATGTTTCAAACATTGGAATTTTTATGTGCTTAATATATTATTACTATGGAGCACTGAAATATGTTTTTCTTTTAGATGTCTGAGCTGGTCTAATTTTCTTTCAGGGATGAAGTCACAACACAATTATAATCCGCATATGAGGCTAAATTTGAGCAAATGAAAAATGATTTCCAGTTGCAATTTCAAGAGATGCTCAATTCGAGGACTTAGAGGCTCCGAGCATCGTCCACAAGCTCTTATGTAGTTTAAAGTATGACAATTTGACAATTCTATATAGTTTAACAGTTTAGTATGACAGTTTGTCAATTCATTTTGAATATAATGTTTGAAGCTTTGTTGACTTTAATTGTTTGATTTAAGATATTTTAAGTGAAATGTTCAATCAGGTACTATTGAGAAATATTTATAGACATAATATTAGTAATATTTTATTTTCAAAAAATAATCTTCTGCAACAGAATTTTTTGTTGCAAGTTTTTTCTTTTTTAAAAAAATTTAGTTACAAACCAACAACGGACTTTTGCAACAGAAACATTAGGTTGCATACTTGATACTGAAAAATTCAGTTGCTAGTTTAGTTCCATGTGTAACAAATTTGAAACAGAAAACCAGTTGCAAATTAGGTTGCATATTTGAAACTGAAAAATTCAGTTGTTACTTTAGTTCTATGTGTAACAAATTTGAAACAGAAAAACTTGTTGCAAATTAGGTTGCCTACTTGAAACTGAAAAATTCAGTTGCTAGTTCAGTTCTATGTGTAACAAATTTGAAACATAAAAACCAGTTGCAAATTAGGTTGCCTACTAAAAACTGAAAAATTCAGTTGCTAGTTTAGTTATATGTGTAACAAATTTGAAACAGAAAAAACCAGTTGCAAATTAGAAACAGAAATAAATCAGTTGTTGTTTGCAACGGATATAAAAAAAAGTCCTAGGAAACACATCGCAACCGAAACTACAACTACTTTTTTCCGTTGCAAGGTTTTTGCAACCGCAAGAAAGTGGTTGCACAATTTTGGGACGAGGCTTATTGCTATGGACTTTGTTACGGACATTTTCCGTTGCAAACATCAATTTGAAACCGATTTTCTTGAATTGCAACCGAAAAATCTGTTTCAGTTGCCCTGTTTTTTTGTAGTGATAAATATTTTTAACACGTAGGGACAATTATAATATTCCCTCGATCAATATTTTAACTGTCATGCGAATTAATCCTGTAGGATCAATTAAAATACTAAAACACTTTTAGGTCACAATCGCTAATTATTTAATTGCCCCTAGATGTCAAATAATAATTTCTTATTATTATATCTAAATTTAAATAAGAGTGTAATTATCCCCTAAATAAATTACAAACCTCAAAGGAGTTGGTTACACTACTCCATAATTTTCCGGTACAAAGTAAGCCTCCAACACGTACAACACCCCTGCGGAGTCGAAATTAAAATCGGATAATTATTCGATAACAAATCGGGTTTGTAAGTCAAAACTTCGAACTCAAAACACTACAAGAAAACAGGGCAACTGAAACAGATTTTTCGGTTGCAATTCAAGAAAATCGGTTTCAAATTGATATTTGCAACGGAAAATGTCCGTCACAAAATCCATAGCAATAAGCCTCGTCCCAAAATTGTGCAACCACTTTCTTGTGGTTGCAAAAACCATGCAACGGAATAAAGTAGTTGTAGTTTCGGTTGCGATGTGTTTCTTAGGACATTTTTTTATATCCGTTGCAAACAACAACTGATTTATTTCTGTTTCTAATTTGCAACTGTTTTTTTCTGTTTCAAATTTGTTACACATATAACTAAACTAGCAACTGATTTTTTCAGTTTTTAGTAGGCAACCTAATTTGCAACTGGTATTTCTGTTTCAAATTTGTTACACATAGAACTGAAGTAGCAACTGAATTTTTCAGTTTCAAGTAGGCAACCTAATTTGCAACTGATTTTTTTGTTTCAAATTTGTTACACATAGAACTAAAGTAGCAACTGAATTTTTCAGTTTCAAATATGCAACTTAATTTGCAACACATTTTTCTGTTTCAAATTTGTTACACATGGAACTAAACTTGCAACTGAATTTTTCAGTTTCAAGTATGCAACCTAATGTTTCAGTTGCAAAAGTCCGTTGTTGGTTTGTAACTAAATTTTAAAAAACGAAAAAACTTGCAACGAAAAATTCTGTTGCAGAAGATTATTTTCTAAAAATAAAATATTACTAATATTATATTTATAAATATTTATCAATTTTACCTGATTGGACATTTCATTTAAAATATCTTAAATCAAACAATTAAAGTCAACAAAGTTTCAAACATTACGTTCAAAATGAATTGACAAACTGTCATACTAAACTGACGTACTGTTAAACCACATACAATTGTCAATTTGTCATACTTTAAACCAAATAGGAGCTCATGGACGATGCTCAGAGCCTCTAAGTCCTCGAATTGAGCATCTAGCTTGGAATTGCAACTGAAAATCATTTTTCATTTGCTCAAATTTAGCCTCATATGTGTTGTGACTTCATCCCTCGTTTTCTCAACTCTTTCGGTCAACTTATCTTCAAACTCTTGGGTCTGTGTGAAATCTCCATTTGAACGTGTAGATGAGGAAATCGTGCTGCTACTCAAGATCTCCGATGTAGGAACCATTGAACCAAAGTCGTACAAATGATTCTTTACAACACCACCAGATACATTCACCCAAGCTGTAGAATCAAAGCCATCACCTTTCTTTCGAGCAGTATAATCCTCCTAAAATGTAAAAAAAAAAGAGAATATTATAAGTAACTTTTCTATTTGCATTTTATAAATAATAAAAAGAGCAATGAAATTAAAGATACATATTTCAATAGCGATCGAGTATAATTAAATGTTTAGAGTGAACTAATAAAAGTAATAAAACATTTAGATTAAACTCACAAAGATTTTTTTAGACTTAGCATCCACAAACTCGCCACTTCCTTGCTTTCTCTTGTGTGTTCTAAGGAACAACCGGAATCTCTAACAACAACAATGCGAGGTCGACTGATTCAAGGAGGTTTATGCGCAAGGCACAGACTGTCCTTTTGGGTGGACTGAAAGATCACCTCAAAACTATCAGAAGAAGAAGATGTATTGTTTTTATTGGTTGCGGCACTAGCTATAATGTTGCCTTAGCTGCAAGACCTATTTTGGAAGAACTTTCTGGTCAGTATACCATAACTGTTTATGCAACAACCAATATTAGAATTTAGATTCTGGATCATATAACTAGTTTTATAAGTGAACAAGTATTCCTGTTACAATGAAATCAAATCAATTTCTTTTTGAGAATCCCCTCAGCTCAGTGCTATGTAGTATAAACGGATCGAGCATGAATGAGGTCAACAACTTGATAGTCAAATTGTTTTACATAAGACGACCTTGTGGCAGTAAGGGGTGTATTATGTATGCTGTTCTACAGTGTGTATTTGGACTGGGACATGCCATTGTAGGAAATGACCAGGGGTGGAAGCACAGCTTTGCTAGAAACTCTCAGGATCTAAAAGTAGGAAATGCCCCTAATTGCCAATATCTTTGAACTAGGAGTACGAAATAAAAAATAAATGCCAACAACAAAGCAATGGTGCACACTAGGCCTGTCAATTTCAACTCATTACCCATAAACCCACCCAACCCAACCCAGCCCAACCCATTAATAAAATAAATTTAATTGGGTTACCCAGTTTAACCCATTTAATTTCATGGGTTAAGTTGGGTTAAACCCACCAACTTGTATAAGCCCCACAATTTGAAACTATCGATCAAAACTCAAAACCTAGGTCTCTCTCTCTCTCTTCGCTCGATCTACTCTCTCTCTCTCTCTCCATCAACAACCACAGGCGGAGGCAATTTCCTTCCCCACTCCGGCCTCCTTCTCCATATTTGATTATTGAAACAATTTTTGAGCCGATGATTCTCCATAAACGACGAAGAGGGACAAATCCAATCTTGCCGTTTAGAGCTTCAGAAACGCATGTTTGAGGTATTCTTCTTTTTCTAAACTCAATCTTTGACGAATCCCTTTTAGACTCGCAATGTGTTTTTGATGATTAAAATCCCATGAAATCTGAAACTTTTCTTGCATTATGTATCTCACAATACGAAGCTTTTTAATTGTTCTTCGATTATACATTGCATTCTGTAACTCACAAAATATTATTTCTGTCAATGCCAACTTTGTGTGCGTGTGTGTGTGTGCACGAGAGCACGAGAGAGAGAGAGAGAGAGAGAGAGAGAGAGAGAGAGATACACCAATGTGCTTTGTTTTGAAATTCAGTCTAATCAAGTCCTGCAAAAGTTGGATCATGTAGGATTTTTAAAAGTGTTGGTTATCTGAAAAGATTCTTTGAGTAATGATATAAAACTAAAAGTGTTTGTTTTGAAATTCAGTCTAATCTATTTGGTGAAATCATGTTACTGATTGGTTATCTGAAAAGATTCTTTGAGTAATGACATGAAATTAAAAGTGTTGACTGTATAACTATTGATTTTATCATGATTTATTTGAATTGCTTTTCAAATCAGTCTCTCTTACATTGATTTGGATTTTGGATTGTTTTCTTTTGTTCAGCTGCTCTTCTGTAACTCGACCTTTACTTGGAATTTCATGTCTAAATTGCTAATAAAAAACGACTTAAATCAGGATTTGCATCTGAATGGTGTTGATTTAGCTCTTAAGATTACGACTTTGTTTGATCTATTAGAGTTCTATTTCCTGATTTTAGTAGCTATGTACTAGACAAATTTCACAACTTACCATTTAAGCTGGTCTTAAATCTCATGTTCGGAAAACACTTGAGGGCCCGAAATCATTTTTTGTTGATGGTCATGACTCATGACAAACATAAGAGAATGGTAGGGTGAGGAAATGATTTTTTCTGTGAGGTTGATGATGAGTACATCCAAGATGATTTTAATCTTTGCGGGTTAAGCAGTCAGGTTCCTTATTATGATTATGCACTTGATATTATCCTGGATATGGAGTCTTCTCACGGTAAGCTTCCTCACGTCTAAATTATGTGGTTACATGTCTTTGGGCTGAATCTCTTTGGCAAAAGTTTGGATTTATTTTTCTTTTGTAATTCTAAGTAGAAATATGCAAACTAATCTCTTAATATCATGTAACCATGCATCAAAGGGTGGAGAGTTGGAATCACTAAGCCAAATTTCTATAAATAATAAATCACACTGTTGCAGCGTAGTAGGAAGACTTCTATTGTCAGGATGCACTAAATTTACTAATGAAAGTTACCTAGTTTTTTTTCTTTTCTCTTATTTCTCTTGGGGTGTCTTTTTTTTGGGGGGGGGGGGGGGGGATGTTTTGTGAGAGTTGGGGTCTGCAAATGTTGTGAAGCCCTAAAGGAGGAAATCACTGTGCTAGTATGCAATTACCGGGGTAATGAACCTGTCTTGATAAAGATTGTGAAGCTAACTAAGTTTTTGACTTGAAAAATCATCGGTTAAGCTCTTAAAATTATAGGTTTTATAGCAAATCAAATTTATCCTTAAAAAGTTCGACTTCAAAGTGTGGACTATTTGAGCAGAACGAAGTCAGTTTCTTGGGAAAATATTGTTGTGTAATGAACCTTGTCTGATAGTATAACAACTCAAGTTCAGCCTAGCAGGCTTGATATGCAGGGTTTTTTTTTGCTGCTCCTCAACCTTAAACATAAATAAGCCTCTTTTCTTAGACATGTTGTTTGTCAATATAGTTAGAATTGCTTTAGCATATATAAGAAACAGTTATGTAACCTATCTAACAATTATGAATATCAAATCCATTGTTGACATTTTGATTGATTTGTTAGTTACATGTACTCTCCCTCTCTATGTATGTATATCTATATATATATATATATATATATATATATATATATATATATATATATATATATATATATATATATATATATATATATATATATATATATATCTATAATTTCATTAGATTGTCATGTTCGTGAGATATGTTCACTGAAGAACAGAATGAATTGGTTGAATCAGCAGCAGAGATGTTATATAGTCTGAATATCAGTTTTGTTGTTGATAATTAGAAATCTCTAACTCATACTCAAAGTCATGTGGACTTGCAAGATGCAAGATTTAGATTTAGATTTAGATTTTAGATTTTAGATTTTAGATTTTAGAAGGTACATGATAGTAACAATCGGTGTGAAAATGTTCATTCGTAGTGCTAGTTCTATGATGGAATTTGTATTTTTCTATGTTGCAGCCCTGTTGAGAAATCTTTAAGTACATTTATGTTTTTTGTTTATCTTCGACATGACTTTGTTACAATTCATATGGACGATGTTTCGTTGTTTAATGTGTTGGGGGTATATTTTATTTATATACGAATGACTTAAAGTTCAAATGAGTTCACCTGTCTTAACCCGACATATTTGACCCGTTTATTATTTTTGGGTTGTACTGTGTCGTATCGCGACCTTGATGAGAAATGTCTGAAATATATTGTTTATTTTTGACATGAACATTTTCTGCACTTTGATTAAATTCTTATGGACGATGTTTCGTTGTTTAATATTTGGGGGTATATTTTATTTATATACGAATTACTTAAAGTTCAAATGAGTTCACTTGTCTTAACTCGTCCTATTTGACCCGTTTATTATTTTTGGGTTGTATTGTGTCGCATCGCGACCCTGATGAGAAATGTCTGAAATATATTTTGTTTATTTTTGACATGAACATTTTCTACACTTTGATTAAATTCTTATGGACGATGTTTCGTTGTTTAATGTGTTGGGGGTATATTTTATTTATCTAAAAAAATAATAAATAAAAACGGGTTGAAGTGGGTTGACCCGCTTTAACCCAACCCATTTATGACCCGACCCATCTGACACATTTAATATTTGGGTTGTGGCAGGTCATGACCCATTTCAACCCATTACCCACTCTAACCCAACCCAACCCAATTGACACCCCTACTGTACACCCATCAAACGAGGGCATGTGACACCCCGCTCCTTCGTTATCTCGGGTTGCGTGCCATACTTGCACTTCTTTCCTTGTCGACGGTATGTTTGGTTTGCGAGAGGGTCTAGATATGTTTGAGAGACCATATTAAGACCAAAACATTATTAAGAGACTCCATATAGTTGTTGACTTGCTAAAGTCACAAGTCGTGACTCGACGATAGTCGGAATGCGACGCGATTGAGGGTTTGCTTGCGTTTTGTGTTCGTGACCTCGGTTTGGGTCCTAGACCTCTTTAAGATGGTTTATTAACATGTTTAGATGCATTAGACTTCAAGTTGGAGGTGTTCCTTAAGTCTATCGATGGTTTGGAAGCTTTGGAGATAGTGCTCGTCTTTATCGCGTAGTTCGGGAACCGAGTCGCGTAATCGTCGCTCCTTTGGGATTCTTATTTCCCTAGTTGTTACTCGACTTTCTAGAAGTATTTAAGCTTCTTTATTAGCCCTTAGACTTGCCTTAAAAGTCTCATTTCATTGCTCGTTCAATTGCTAGTTCAATCGTCGTTCCGGTTGCACGTTGTTGCACCTCTTCCCGGTTTCGCTCCGAGTGGTTTCGGGTGTTGTTTCGGGGGTTGTTTGTGAGTGTTCTAAGGGAGTTCTAGACCTACTTTGGATGAGGTTTGAACCTTGTTAGGTTTGGTTATGTGTTTGGGGTCGTTCGGGGTTGAATTCTAAGCCCTTTTTGGTCTGGGAGGCTTGCGGTCGCAAGGTGGAAGGACCTTGCCCCCGCAAGGTCATCAGAGTTTGTCCTTGAGTGTGCTGAGAGCTTGTCGCAGTTATAGGGGACCTTGCGATCGCAAGGTGCCCTGACCCTGTCTTGCCCTGTTTCGATTTTTGACGAGAAAAGCCTATCCTACCCTCATCAAACCCCCTCTAAACCCTTTCTAACCTCCCATACTTAGACCTAAACATGTCCTAACATTAGTTGGAAGTTAATTAAAGTTAGATTAGTGATTGATTAGTCCTAATCTCTACTAATTGTGCAAAGGAAATGTCTATTGTGCCCTTCTAATTTTGGGGGTATAAATACCCAAACCCCTTTACCATTTGCTGAAATCTCTTCATTTCTTCCTCTCATTCATACGTATTATAGAGAGAGAGAGTCCAAGGGAGATTCAAGCCCTAGCTTCCTTCTCTCTTCGATCCAAGACGATCCACCCACCCGATTGCCTTCAAACTTCGGAATCTTGAAGCCCTCGACGAGTAGAACAACTTCACCGATCGGATTTGTGTTCTCTTGAGTTTTCACTCAAGCTAGGTAAGTTAATTTCTTTTGATTTTGGTTCATTGGCCCTAAGGAAAACAATCTATATGCTAATTGTGGGCAATGAACACTTGATATGCTATGTTTGCCCAATTTTGGGGATTTTTGGAAGTATGAACATGTTAGGAGCATTTGTAGATGACTTCTATGGTTGTTGATGTGAATGATTATCCTTCATATTGTGTTTCTAGGATTGGGAGCATGCTAGAAATCATGTTTCATTATATTTGGGTTTATTATGAAAGTATGCCTTTGATTGGGGCTTTGGATTTGTGAACTCTCTATATATTATGAGAATGACCACTTAATTGAAATTATATGGTTTATGAAATGGGTTGTGATCTATGTTGGGTTTTGTTTTGAATTTTAGGCTTGAGAATCAACCCCCAACTTATTGGAGAAATTGTTGTTATTTGAAGCGTGTGTTAATGTTGATATGGATGAAAGGTTCGAGAATGAAACTTAGTATGTAGACTCTACAGAGTCGTAATAGGTTCGATATTGTGCTAACGAACTCGGGTTGAAGTCCTACGTCATTTGGGTTTCGTTGACTATGTCTATGATGAATTCTTGGATTTTAGGCTTGGGAAATAAGCCCGGATTATTTTTGGGATAAATTCTATAAACTTGAATGATGTGCTAATCTTGGGTTGTATGAAATGTGTATTAATGAAATGTGATATTTAGACTCAATGGAGTCATTTTAGGTTCAATAAGACGTTAGTGAGCCTTATGTTGAAATCCTACGATGTTCGGATTTGGTTGGTTTTGATTGTGAGTACCCGAGCATTTCGGATTGTGTCCCATTTGTGACACCCATGATATAGAGGCTTATCGGGGATTTATTTAGAGCGTGCTCGTAGAGCACGGAGCATTAGAGACCAATCAATGATCTCGCGTATCCTTAAGAAATGATTATTGAATGATATTTCTTTTAGGAAATTCAGATGAACGTACATGGAAAACTTGCGGGTCTTGGACTACGATGTAGTCTTGTCATTCATGAGAATGGTTTTGAGGATGTCGATTATGTTCGACGGTTAGGACTATGGTTGAGTCCGGTGTGCTTTTGAGTGAAACCAAATGCTAAGCCTTGTTTGTGGTTGTTCTTAAACTGAATAATAGTCTTTGATTTAATCTTGAGTAGAGGACTATAGTAGACCTCACGTTGTGATTTGTTGAGCTTATATGCTATTCTTGAATTGGTGATGACTCGAGGTTTAGGAATACCTCAAAATGTGGTTTTGAACTAAACTTACAAGTTAGTTGAACGTGTTAAGTGTGTACATTTATGTGCATGGTTTATTGGGTTTTGTAGAGCATTATGACCTACTTGCTTTGATGAATCCTTTTGTGATGAACTTGGTCTTTATTGGTTTATACAAGTAAATATCTACTTGAGCATCTTGATTTTGAGTCCAGCTGGCGTCTTGGTCGTTTTGTCGGCAATGGGACGATTCATAGCCTTGGAAACATTCGCTATGAATCGCCGCATTGGTACCCTTTATCCTCACCATGTGGCCAATGGTGGGATGTGGTCTCGTATTAGCGGCTCCTAGCCTGATATTGAGCTCCCATTTCTCATCCCAGGGTTGGATGAATGTAACGAGGTACTCATTAAGGAAAACTGATGAGTTATGATCATTTGAGGAATGAAACCCAGTTTATGATCATTTGTAGGGCTAGGCCCAGTTCCTGATTTTACGTGCTTATGTATAAGCACTTATATGAAAGATAACATGCTATGTGGTTTATGAAGTTTATGTTACATGATGACTTAATACAAGTTTATTATTTGGTATGCTATTAAGATACCATGATTTTATATATGCTTGTGCATTATGCCATGCCACGACATGCTATGCCATACATTTACATTTAGTAACTTACTGGGTCATTATGACTCATTTCGTGTGTTTGTTTTCCTTAGTTTTTGCAAAGAAGCTTCGTTTTCACGCGTGGCGGCTTCGGATAGTGATTCCTAGAAGGTGGTCTTCCGGGCTTTAAGCTTGGATTTATTATTATTATTGTTATTATGTATTTGTGAGACACGAATGTAAAGTTATGTAGACTTTACTTGGGTAGATTACGATAGTATCTTATTATTGTTTTATTGTGGGAGCCGACTTGTTTGGTCGAGCTGTTGTATTTGATTAGTAGTTATTCTGTTGTCTTTCCGAGCAAGGTTTTAGCTCGTATGTTCTAGTATTATGTTATTGTCATTTCTGTCTCCGACGACTTTAGTCGAGAGACATTGATTTAGTTGTTAGTATTTTTTATATCTTATCCGTCTAGTTGATTTGTTCCTCCGGCATGTTATAGCCGTAGAGTTGTATTGTTTATCAGGTTGGGTTCTTGTTGCTTCGCCGGCCTTAGGTTGCTGATGGTTTGTTGTCCGTGCGCAATGTTGCGTCACGTGAGTCGTAGATTTGTTGAGAGATAGTCGTCTCTCAGCCTTGTATCCTTAGTTTATAATTATAGGCTTTGGTCCCACTTATGATTTGCTTCCGCAGATTTTAGTTTTTGGTTATTCGGTTTTGCCGTTATGGCTTTTCATTCCTGTTTAGTGTTTGTTGGTTCGACTCTGGACTCGCACTACTACGCTTAGCGGGTGCTTGTTCGTCCTTTAGCTTGTCTTGACGGCACGACCTTGGGATTCCGCATTGGAGTTCGGGTCGGGTCGTCACAGGGCACCTCAACAAAACATTTACGTTCAATAACTAAACAATGGTGCACACCCATCAAACGAGGGCACCCCAACAAATTTACGTTCAACAACGAAACAATGGTGCAAAGATTTTCAGCAACAATATTATCAGATTAACCATGAAGTAAACCAAATCAACACCAGAGTTCAACTACTGAAGTATAACATGAGTATACTTTCTCAACAGATTTTCAGTAACAATATTCTCAAATCGCAGAAAATAAACCAACAGAAATAGAAAGATATTACTTGTTTTGCAATATGGGGGATTTTTTAGTTAATTGCCAATGTTAAAACATAATATTAATTGAATTCATAAAAACACAAGAGAAAATGAATTATATTAACTTACGTGTTCCGGTGAATAATAACTGGTATCCTTTGATCAGCATTCTCAGGTGGTCGCGGAGCTATATTCTCACCACGACATCTCCTATCGACTGTGGACTCTGATTCATGTCCAAACTCACTACCACCATCTGTAAAAGGAGTGCTTCCATCTGCTGTATCCTTGTCAAGCTCTTGCGAGAAAGAGATATTTCCATCTCCAGGATTATCACTTAGAGGTTCATCGATAGGCTCATCTACAAGGTGCTGGCGTGTAACCCGAACTCTATCACGTTGATTTCTAAAAGTTTCCCATCTGCTGCCTTTGCCTCTACGCCTCGGCATAGTACTATATATATATATATATATATATATATATCCAAAGAAAATAAAAACAAATGTAGACTTGCAACATAATTAAAACATGGATAAAATAAAACAATTTAATACAAACAAAACCAACAAATTGTCGTACCCCTTCTATGAACTCATGTCTAATACCCAAGCCGCCATCCTCAAGCCGACGATACATCCAACTCCGATCGTTAGACATCCCTTTCTGCATTTAACATTATGGAATTAAAACAAATTGGAAACTGTTTCATTATAAGTTTTCTTTGACACGTCACCTACTTTGACGTAATATTTATACACCTTTACTTATCAACAAAAATAGTACTTCTTTTCCTATCTAAGAAAAATGTATCTGTCTCATAGCACAACAATTGCTATAAGGTAAGTACTTCTAAGTATGAAATCACTATCTTATATATAACACAAGTCTATTACTTACATACCTGATCGCCATATCAAACAACGGATGTTTTGGATGAAAGGCTTAAAATATTTTTAAAAACCCAAAACTACCCTCGACCTCACCAGCAAATTGTAACTATCAAATTCTTGAAAACTATAATCTAGGGTACAAGCATTTTGTGGTATGCCAATTTTTTTGCATCTATCGTCTACATGAAATTGTGTTTCCAGGTCACTCCATTCATTCCTAAAACAGATAATGTTAACAGCAAAATGAAGAACAAAGAAAAGAATTTGTTTTGGGAACAACACTCATTCATGTACTTAGCGTCTTTCCCAACATAAACCTTTCAAAAAACTGAAACATTATTAACTATACACATTTGAAACTACTGTATGTCCGTGGCATTACCAGAAAACAAAAGGTGGCCAAGTCAACGTGTTCACTTGTTTTGGTTTCGGGCATGGAAAAATTCAAATCTGGTGAGAGTTAATAAATCTGTTATGTGTGTATGTAGCATTACCAAAAAAAGTGTTTGTCAATGGCACTTAAATGAAACACTTTATTTTAAATCAAACAAACTGAAGAACAACATAGAAAAGATTTTTCTAGCTATAATGCAGCAAATCAAATTTATGTGCAGTGCTCTTTTTATAAAGTCTTCACCTCTTCTAAAACAATAGGCACTTCCAAGTACTCATTGCCCCTCTGCACCTTTAAGATGACTCTATCCCCTATATTGTACTCATCCAATTCTTTGTTCAATTTTGCTTTACTCCTAACCTATCACTATTCAAAGTTTAATCAAATGTGAGTACTAATATACATTTATCTTCTCTTATGAACAGGTGTCGGGGATGGTAGAACATGTAGTTTTGATGAAGCAGATAGACGTTACACATATAAACCTAAGATGTTATTCGAACATGACCACCACTCATACATTTCAGGAGATCCTGAGCCGAAAACTCTAGTTCCTGTAGTAAGTTTGATTTTGCTTTTTACCCTTTTGGCTCTTGTTAGAGAAGCTGATTTTTCAAGATCTCATAGCTACTGGTTACATCTTCATTTTTCAATAGGTAAATCAGCAGGACATTAGTTACAGTGAAAGCTTGATGCGGATGACACTCACGACAGCCAACTGGTCGTCGTCCTCAAGAATTAAAGTCAATGGCTGGACTCCAAAGAACACTATCAGGCTTCCCTTAGTTCCGCTCACCATCAGGTACTTTAATTCAACTCTTCTTTCTGATTGTGACTTCAGAAACGGAATCGATTAGGAATTCGTTCACAAGCACAAGTCATACGGCTGTCCATTCTTGATTCTTCGAGTTAATTGATGTAATCTGATCTCCTTGAATGATTTTGAATTGTTAGTCAATTGTTTTACTTCTCCAACATGAATCCTAGCAAGTCACAAAAGTCACACAATCTACCTCTAGCAAGTCCTACTGTCCCAAAACAAACTGGAAACGTAATTGACTTGACCAATGTTGATGAGGAAGAGAATAATGTGTACAATTAGAGCTTCAGTACTCTTTTTTTTTTATAAAAGAACTCAAAATCTTAATTTTCAGCTTAAGGGCCCATTTTGTTCGAAGTCTCTCCAAATGCAAATGCAGCATAGTGGCCTGGATTGCCACCTGACTAAGAAGAACTCATGAGGTGCCTTGCACAGCAAACCTATTCATAACGTTGATACTTGCCGTGTTAGCATTTTACCCTCGCACGTCATAGATTTGATCTCTTCTTCTTTACCTCTCCCAAACATTATGTCAATTGTGACCAGGCACTCAAACTACTAAATATTGATCACGGCCAGCAGCTCCCTTTGCACCCGAGTCAGATGTGGAGGGGACTTCATTTCTATGTTCATTCCACCAAAAATGAATGTGTAAGTTCACCCATGTAGGATCCTTCAGAGATTGGGTCTAAATCACAATCTGTGAAAGTTTTGATAGGACGAGTGTTTGCCCAACTGCTTCAACAGATGCATACAACCAGCTGCTGAGAACAGGCTAAGGGCAGCAAACGCTATGATTGTTGAATTCTCAATGCTGCGATAGTAACCTCCTTGCATTAGGCAAAAAAAAATTGCAGCATTTGCAGGAACTAATGATAAGCTAATCATTCCTCCACGCAGCTCATTGGGCACATACAAGGTTCTCAATCTGGCCAGTGAAGGTAGAATCAGTCCAATGCAAGCATGCAATAAGCAGAATAGTGTTACAAGGACTCCAATCTCCTGATAATCATAAGCGACTATAGACAGAACAAGGCCTGCTATCAGGAATACATAAACCGGCAATCCTCAGTCCGAAGTGACATTTGTCCGCTAAAGAACCATGGAAACGCTGTGCTACCTAGCATCCTTGAACCCAGCAAACAAGGATAAATCAAACCTAGATGAACTTCTCGACCATCAGCCACTATGGTCGGAGCCCATAGAATCCAGAAGACTGCTACAGAGAAATGAACGCAAGATTGTGCCCATGCCAATAACCATATCCTTTAATCACCAAACATATGTTCATTGAATGATATCCGATAATCCTTATATGCTGCTGGTGGAGATTATCTCCATCCTCGAGTGAGTGAGTGACAGAAATGATACTGATAAGTGCCAGTAACATAGCTGCTGTGGAAGGAGAAACCTTATATTTCTCCATATTACTATCATCCAGCCAATTTGCAAGCACTTGACTACCTATGAAAGATGCAGACTCTGAGAATGTCATCAGCCAAAACATGTCATTCAATGTATCTAGCCTGTGCCCTAGCTTGTCATGCTCCACCACCATCCAAGTCTCGAAACCGAATAAGAATATCGAATTGGTGATTGAGAGACAGATACTTGCTAGCCAAATACTTGTGTGTGAAAATAACCTCCGCCAAATGCCAACAAAAAGATGCAGGATGGAAAATATCAAGCAAACCTTCTTTTGACCTATCAAATCAGAGAGCATGCCGAGAAAAGTGCAGAAGAAGAGAGCAGCTGCAGCACCAACAGAGAGAGACAATACCATTTGCTCCCTACTAAAACCATAGTATGCCAGCTCGTACTCTCCAAACACGGGCCACAGCCCCTCCATCACCGAGGAGAGAGCAAAAAGAAGAAGAAACCTTCTCTGGAAACGCATCAACGACGGCGGAAGTGTGGAGTCGAAAACGGTGGTTGTTCTGTTCGTGTTTCCGGAAAAGTAAGGTAAGATTACGATCGAGAGTAAGCATGATATGAATACGAATATGTAAAGAGATTGATTTGGTTCCCAGAGGTTGCTCTCTATGACTACTCCCATTGTTTATTTGTGGAAAAAGAAAATTACAGACAAAATAATTTAGATCTCGATACGTTGAAGATCTAGAGTTCTAGACAAGCCAGTCGCTAATCAATGGCCATCAGAGCATCCCCAATGCTAGGCTTCCTATTCCATCTTCTTAGTCGGGTTCCACCGGGTCCCATTGAGAGCTTCAGTACTCAAGGAGGATTTTTGAAGATTATTCCAGAAGAGACAAGGTTACACAGAAACGATGGAGTGGAATATAATGTATCTTTGACCTCACTTTTACTGAAGAAAGGTTACCCATCCAATTTATTTTGGCTGACTAGTGCATCATTGAAATTCACTGTCTTGAACCCAAAAGGACGCATCTGGACCATAGTGGCTGGAGGTTGTGCAGTTGTGCTAGTGTAATATATGTAGACACAATAAGGATCGTATGGTTCATTCGAGGTAAAACATGGTCAGGAACAAGGTAATTTAATTACGGTAATTGGCAATACTAATTGAATAGCATGTAGAGAAGAATATTCACAACAATCAAAGACTTTTAGAAGAACGACTCTAAGGTGAGCCATCAAAAGATTCAAAACCTGGGAACTAGAATATTACAACTATCTAGCTTACGGTTAATCTACATGAATAGAACGATGGTGGACCTTTTCCTCTAAATCCATTAGGTTATGGTCATAGAGTGAGAATCCTTAGAATCTCTCTCATCTATCAATCAATTGCCAAAACAGAGAAAACAAGAACCCTAAGAGAGTTTTAATTTAGCAGATGAGGAAAAATAATCAAAAGACCAACAATTGCAATAATTTCATACATGGTGGGAGTTCATATTCAAGTATATAAGCATATTAAATAAGTATATCAATTGAGTACCTTGTTCAATTCAGCGGAGAGGGAAGGAGATGGTATTTGGGCGTCGGAGGAGACGCCGGCACCACGAATTTCGCCGGAAGCACTGAAGCAGACGCAGCACACAACACTGGAGAGAGATTGAGAGCGAGAACCGAGAAGGGGGAAACAACGATTGCAAAATGACACTGCCTTTGCTGGTTTAGCTAGGTTTGGTTGTGAACTAAGTAAATACAACGTCGTTTTATACTTAGTTTTTTCAATTTAATAAAATAAAAATCATAAATGATTAATTGCAACTGAAATTAAAAGAGGAATTGGAAACATAAGTTTATCTGTTACAAAATTCCTTACAAAAAATTAGGCTCGTTTCTTCCCTCTAACTTTTTGCCCAAAACAGTACACCAATTTTTTTAACTTCAAAACATAAAATTCTTATATTAATAAATACAACTGAAATTGAAACGAAAAATTGAAACGGAAGTTCATCTGTTTCAGAAACCATTGTAAAATTAGGCGGCATTCTTCCCTCCAATTTTTTCCCTGAAATAGGATGCAACTGAAATAGTCTTCCATTGCAATATGAGTTGCAATATTAATTATGCACTAAATTTTTGTTGAACACTTTTCACGCTGAAACAGATTTCAATTCAATTGCAAAATTATGTTTCAATTGTCTTGTTTTCTTGTAGTGTTTAGGGCATATAAATACCCTCTTAAATGTTTATTTCAAAATTTTTGATAATAAATCGAGTTTTCTTATTTTCTTACTTTGTGCTTGAAAACCATAAGTCGTCATAGGCTTGTTTGTTAGGAATTTCTCGTTAAAAGAATTCATGTTGTTATTTCCGCTGCGTCAGTAAGACGGTCTTACGAATATTTTTTGTAAGACGGATCCTTCTTAGCCAACCCACCGTGTGTTGGTAGGTTGAGTTGTGAAAGAGTGGGGTTTCTTCTTACGAATTAAGATCATCAAGACCGTCTTACAGGAAACTTACTCTTTACATTAAGTATGAGTCAAAATAACACTTGGGTTTTAAAAGAAAATAGTCGATTAATATTTTAAATCTAAAACTACATCATGTTTATACACAAAGGTAATAAATAACCCTTAAACGACTCCTATTACAACACATTTTGACTAGGAGATGTCAGTGTGGCCTATTTTTTGATTTGATGAGACGCTAATTAAGGAGGTGCCAAATTAAATAATTTATTGCATCACTGATTTATGTGTCTCATTATTTGTGTCTCAATATACTGGGCTCTTTTCCCCTTTTTTATGAAATGGCTCCTACAAGATTATTTGATATTTCATAATATAACACAACAAATGCCTTAATATAACATAATAAATACCTTAATAGGCCACTTTACGAGGTCTTCGGAAAAATCCCCGAACATGGAGTCGCGATATCTCAATTTTCATGTAAATCATTAAAACTGACCGATTTATAAAAAGAATATGTGATTATGATTGAAATGGTTACAATGAGTACTCAATTAAGAAGTTGGCTTAAGCAGTGATTAACTTGAGAGGACCCTTAATCTGAAATCTTTGTAGTTGTTTGAAGTAGGCCTAGCAATTATAACCCGGAATACATTAAATTTTACGACACTTCATTATGTGTTGGCATTTTTCTAACGAATTGTAAGAATTATTGAATATTTCTCGACATATGCACGACGTGTCGAATAGTTACCGATTCTTGTGACAAAATGTCAAAAAATTTCCCAACACTTTAAATTGGTAAAGCATTGCAAAATTCTGACATTAAAACAAAATGCCGTCAATTTTTCGATAAATATGTTAATTATCGTTTATTTTTGACAAATATATGGAAGTGTAGGGAATTGAATGCGGTTATTTCAAACGTTAAGAAAAAAATGTCAGCAAAACTAAGTTTTCTTTTATTTAGTGCTTTTAGCCTTTTTATAGGACGCTGCTTAAAAAGTGTCATATTATCCCAATGACTTAATGGGATGCTACTCAAAAAGGGTCCTATAAACCTTTATGATGATAGGACCCAAGAATTATGTGTCCTAGTAGGGATTATGATAATAAGACCTTATAGAAAGACATCTTATTAGGTACACCCCTAATAGGTCCCAATGGCATATTGAGATGCCTACTTGAAAGGTGTCCTATTAGCCCTTGTGCTAATAGAGCCACTAGAGTCATGTGTCATATTAAGCATCATGGTAATAGGACCCTACGGCTTAGGCGTCCTTTTAGGCCTTTTTATGGGATGCCATTGGAAGGCGTACTATTAAGTCTTGTGATAATACGACACAAAGAGTAAGGCGTCCTACTAGACGGTACCATAATAGGACCCTAATAGGATGACTTTTTAGAAGCGTCCTATGTAGGGCGTCCTATAATATCAATTTTGTTGTAGTGCCTTGAGTACTTTTTATATTGAAACTGATTTCAATTCGGTTGCAAAATACAATTGAAATTGAAACAGAAAATTGAAACAGAAGTTCATCAGTTTCAAAAACCATTGCAAAATTAGGCGGCATTCTTCCCTCCAACTTTTCCCCCGAAACATGATGCAACAAAATAGTTTTCCATTGCAATATGAGTTGCAAAATTAATTGTGCACGTCCAATTTCCTTGAGTACTTTTTATATTGAAGCGATTTCAATTCGGTTGCAAAATACAAGCGAAATTGAAGCAGAAAAATTGAAATGTTCATCTGTTTCAAAAACCATTGCAAAATTAGGCGGCATTCTTCCCTCCAACTTTTCCCCCGAAACATGATGCAACAAAATTGTTTTCCATTGCAATATGAGTTGCAAAATTAATTGTGCACGTCAATTTCCCTTAACTACTTTTTATATTGAAACTGATTTCAATTCGGTTGCAAAATACAACTGAAATTGAAACAGAAAATTGAAACATAAGTTCATCTGTTTCAAAAACCATTGCAAAATTAGGCGGCATTCTTCCCTCCAACTTTTCCCCCGAAACATGATGCAACAAAATTGTTTTCCATTGCAATATGAGTTGCAAAATTAATTGTGCACGTCAATTTCCCTTGAGTACTTTTTACATTGAAACTGATTTCAATTCGGTTGCAAATTTCCGTTTCAGTTGTCCTGCTTTCTTGTAGTGAAAATGGTGGATTATGACTGAATATCAAATAAGAGAGGTAAATGGGCTCAAAGCCTAATGGGCCAAAAGTGACCAAAGCCCAAATGCTATCCAATAATTTCAGTCAACTTCAAAGACGAGCCTAGGGTGATCTATAAGCCTGAAAATTATAAATAATGCATGGTTAGAAAGATCTCGAAGTCTAGCTTCTAATGCACCAAACGGATCTCAATTCCAAGTCGTCTACACAAAACTGTGGATGTTAAACTACAGGTTGTATCTGATAAGCATGAATACGCGGCCCAAACTGAAAACCAATCTACAGCGTGTGCAATGCTACACAAAACCATTCAAAGTTAATCCCAAGGAATCGAGGTCTGACACACGGTGTCTCCCAAATCCCTAGACTCTTAAACTTTCTCTTCTTTTCATCACAGCAGCCACCGTCCGTTCTTCTGCTTCAACTCCCTCCGCCATTATCAGTCTAGGTACGTATCTTTTCTCTCCACTCTAAAACCCTAGATTTGTAGAGAAATTTATACATATTTTTGTATATAATTTTCCCCTTTTTCTAGTCTCAAACCCTAATGTGTGTTTAAATATATGTGTGAAGTGAACGAAAATGTGTGTTTTATAATTTTATTTAGAATGTTCTGTTGTTTGAGGTTTGATAATATGGATATTACTTTCTCAATTTGCGCCTTCATATTTTTTGCTATGGTCATGTACTGCAGTGACCATGAAAGTGGGAATGTTAGTGCTTACACCGGTCATCTTATAAGTGATTTCAATTCCAAAGTTACTGCAATCTTTATGGAATGTAAATGATTTGATATCTAGTAATTTTATCTTATTGATTGTTTGGTACCATATCTGTAAGTTAATAAGGGCTTCAGTTAGCCTTTTATGTTTTTTGGTGCTTGATTGAAACTCCAAAAGATTATTGTGAGTTGCCGAGCTAAGAAAATTAAATGCTTGATTCAGGTTGCTAGTGATCTTTCAGATACATACCTTTCATTTGTAGCTACTCTAAAACGCTTAGCTGGACCACTCTATGGTTTGGCTAACAGGTATATATTTGTAAACGCATTTCCCCTACTACTTTTAGAGAAGTAATAATCAATTTATTTATTTGGTGGTGCCTAAATTTTTTAATATGCAACCTGCATTCTCATGAATCGTGTGAGTATTTTGTGTTTTACATATGTGTAGCTGACAAATCAATTGCTCTCAACAACCATACATTTTGAGTTATACAGTTGTATTATTGTTATATCAATTGCTCCTAGAAACAAGTTTCTGTATTTAGTTTGTGCATCAATCATACATTAGGTAGGGATCCATAAACAACTTCATTCAATCCTAGATTATGCTGGGATCCATAGAAGTTGAGGAAAGGAGAAATAAAAGAATGAAGCGAATTTAGAATTGCAAAGACTTTGCAAAAACAGTCTCAGTCCTAGGGAGTTTTACTATAGAGTGTCTTAAAGTTTATGTAATACCCCGATAATTCTAGTAAAAATATTAATTTTATTTATTTAATATTACGACCGTTTTGTACCTACATAATTAATGTTATAATTATTGAGTTAAATTAATGTTTTGAATCTATTAAGTAACTAATTAAAATTATTTGGGCTTGGCCCACTTGTGACTAGGATAAATTACTGTTCCCTAATAATATTACCAATTAAAAGTTTGGCCCATTTAATGATAGGGTTAGAAAACCTAATAGGGTTCCTATATAAATTAATGGTTAAAGGAGGGGGAAAACCCTTTTATCGTTAACGGAGTACAAAAAAAAAAGAAGAAGAGAAAAAGGCAGAGAGCGAGAGTCGGCGGCGGCGGCTGAGGTAAATTTTTTTTAATTTTTCCGATCAGTTTTGATTACATAGTATGATCATATAGATAATGTGTGTGTGTGTATATATATATATATATATATATATATATAAAGTTGAATGAGAGTGTACTATTCGTGTGTGTGTGTCAGTGGTGTGCTCAGTGTGTGTACTGGAAGTGGCTGACTGATGGCAATAAAATATATTTTTTAAATTAAACTAGTGACTAGTCTAGTGATAGTGCGTGAGTACTGTGCGTATGAGTGTATTGTGCGTATGTTCCGTGTGTATAATAATAATAATAATAATAATAATAATAATAATAATAATAATAATAAATTTATTTAGTAAACTATCACTTTAATTAATATTATAAAAATCAATTGGAATAGTAGTACAATTGTGGTTTAGTGATTATTGTATATTTTGAACTTAGATTTGGGCAAGGAAGATTAGGACGAACGTACGTGTTGCGGATATTACCTTCGCTAAGCATTTCGAGGTAAGGGATTATACCTCTTTTAGGTCTCTGATTTTTTATGTATCGTTCGTTAAGTTTCCATTAAATTTCTTGTCTTCGATATTTCTTGAAACGTACGCCGATTTTAAATCGGCATTTGAATTTGAACTCCGTCGTTTATGCTTCTTTCGAACTCATGACTTGATTATCTGTTATTCTCACATAATTATTGAATTCCATGTGAGATACCCTTTATATGAAAAGTATGATTTTTGACGATGCCTAATTTTGTAAAATTATTTGATTGCTTGAAATTCTACCATGATCACTAAGTTGAATTTATGACACTATGAATTATGAAACTATGATTTATGATGCTTATGAACGCCACTTGGCCCGTGGCGTGCTTATCCGGATATACCAATGATCTATGGTTTATGATCTATGAACTATGAACTATGATTTATGAATTTACTTGTGATCATGGGATTCTGTGAGTAGTCAATTGTCGCTAATTGGTATGAGACGGTTAGTGATAGTTGATTACTCGAGTCACCTTTGAGCGTTATTTTCATTTGGATTCTTGCTCACTTAATTTGAAATTTGATATTCGCTTCCGCTTATCGATGTTTAATTTATGAATTTTGACTATTCGAAAATATATATTTATATATATATTCATCTCAGATTATTTCTCGGTCAACTCCTCCTTAGTAACCGGAGGGGTTGTATATGAACTTACTGAGCATTGTTCGCTCACCCCTTCATACTCTTCTTTCTCAGGTAATGAGTAAGATTAATAGAGGATTTTTGGCTTGGGTAGACCAAGATGGTGACTTCCAAGAATATTAGATTTGGTCTTACTTATGGAATTGTTTGACAATACTTAAATTAATTATGGATTTCTGTCAAGTTTTTAGATAGATTTTGTATTCAATTAATTTGGGTTATTTTTATTAAGTCAAGGATATTAAGATTTAATTATTACGAGATTAGAACATTATGATATAAATTATGATTGTTGGTGACGTGGCCAAATTGTGGGACCGTGGTGTCGGTGCCGAATTTGGGGCGTTACAGGTTGGTATCAGAGCTTAGGCCTTAGATCCGGATGGTCTTAAGATTTATAAACCGTTAGATTTAGAAATATACGATAGTCTTAAGATCTTGATTTTGTTCATTGAGAAATGATGGTAGCTTTAAGTTCTACTAATGTTAAGTGGGGTTTACTATCACGTTGCTTCATTGGGGCTTACGTTAGATATAGTACGATGACAAGATTGATAAAGGCGATTGGAGATATATATAGGCCACCATCTCTTCCTTCGTTCGTGTAACTCTTTGAGATAATACTTACGTCTGAGGGAAAATAGATAAGCCTAGGTTTGATTCTTTAGGGTATTGAAGTATCTTTCTCGATATGCATTTTAGGAATTCGCCTTATAGCTTAATTTGATTGATAGATCATGTGAGTTAGATTATAAGATGTACTTTGATATCGGGTTTAATGATTTCGTATTAGAAATTTTTTAGTTTAAATAAATAGAAACTTTGGATATTGCTTTGTGATTTGAATTAATAAGAACCTTAGATACGGTTAATTACTGAAATATAATTTTGTTATTTTCTATTTATTTATTTTTTTTTTTTAAAAATCTATTTTTATTATGATTTATGATAGTGCGCATGATCGATTGGAGTGACATTGCGAGTTAGTAGTTCACTCAACTTAGACCGACTCTTTATGTTGTTTAGTAAGTCACATTTTGAGGTTTCGATTTCATTATGCATAGTAATGTTGATCGCTCTTATTATACTAGATGGCACGTGGAGGTTAATCGACCGAGCTCGCGGACGTGGAAGAGGCATTAGAACCGGTAGAGTCATGAGACCCACTCCAAATTGGGGGAAAATGGTGTACTCCCCACCAAACGTGGAACGTTAATGGCAATACACCCGAATCGTCCAACCGAATGCGAACGCACGGACCTATACTCGCCGTGTCAATAGATTCACCCCTTCCGACCTTACTCGCATTCAAGCCCTCGTGGGAAATAGGACCGTGGAAGCGCATCACCCGCCAACTTGTAGACCCATTCCTCAACTTAACGCTAGGATCCGCTAGAAAGTTTCCCTAAATGAAACCCAAGGACGCTACAGAGCACCGGCACGAGAAACCCGATGAGTGGCTGCATCACATGAAGAAGATCCTTGAGACAATGACATGCTCCAAATAACAACAAGTGAAACTAGCAACCTTTATGCCGGGCAGTGTAGAAGCTAGTCGCTGGTGGGATTCCGAAGACTACACTAGAGTCTCTGAGTGTTGAGGTGATTACTTGGGACATATTCGCAGAGGCTGCTCAACAAGAAGTATTTCCACCAAGCATGAAAGACAGTGAAGCTAGTGGAATTTCTAACCTTGAGCAAGGGAAAGTGACGATTGACGAGTACAACGCAAAATTCATCGAGTACAACGCAAAATTCTCGAGTTTCGAAATTGCCGCTTTGTCGATGAAGGCCGCGAAAGCTGAAGTTTGAGAGGTCTAAACAATTGATTAGCTATAGGTGTGATTCCTCTTCAATTACCCACCTATGTTGATGTGCCGATGCAGCCCGTAATGGAACTAGAGTCTCGTTGAGTATCAAAGGAAGAAGGATGAGAAGAAAGGGGGGCTCGAGGATGGCTCGACAGAATCATGGTAACCATCAAGGGGGAAATGGCTATGGAAATAAGAGAAGGAACACGAGAACAATAATAACAGGAGACAACCAGCCAAACCGAAATTATAATCCAACCACCAAGAACAAAATCAAATGGCGTAATAAAATTTGGTCAAGAACCTATAATAACACCGGGTACCAAGTAATGGCGGAAAGCATTTGATACGTAGACTTGTTACCTGTGATAATAACCGGAGCCTGCTTTAATTGTGTAAGATGGAGCATGGCGGAAAGCAAGGATTGCCCCGAGACTAAAGGAAAACTTTGTGCGATTGATTACGGAGCCTGACGATAATTGCGTAAATGGAGCATAAGATCAAGGATTGCCCCGAGCCAAAAAGGAAAACTTTAAGCAGGAACGGGAAGTGACGAAGAAAAACCGAAAGTTCAGTGGAAGAATTTTTGCAATGATCGCCGTGTGGATGCTAGAGCAACAAGTGATGAGGTGACAAAGTTACCATGCAACTTTATCTTGTGACGATTAAGTTTTTATTGATCCTCGTGTTTCATACTCAATCATGTTATCTCAATTGCACAACTTAGATTCTTACCCAGAACTTATACTTTGATTTAGTTATAGACACAACGACAAAGAGGTACATTTTGGTTACACCAGTATTTGATCTTACCCTTTGAGTTGGGAGTGGAGGATGCCTATCGATTTGGTTCTACTACACATTTATGAATTTGATATAATTTTTGGAATGGTCTGGTTATTGCTTTTAGAACGCTCGGTCGTTAGAGACACTGAAGCTTTTTGGTAGTTACGCTTGGACTTACAAAGATCCTAGCTACATTAAAGGATTTAATGAATTGATCTTTATAAGAGTTTCTCGATCGATATGTGACCGGGTTCACTATAATATGTTGGTCTATTTCGAGTTTTGAGAGGAACGTGAATCAATATATATGGAGTTTTGGACATGAATAAGGAGTTTCTTTTGGAAGAATAGTAAGGTGCTCGTTTAAAAGTGTTCGAGGAGAACTTAGGTTATGATTTATTGAAAACTTATGGTTTTAGTCCTTTTATTTTTATTTGTGGATGTCTTAATAGTACTAAGTTGGCAATATGTGTAAATTTTATTTCGTGCTACACCTTAGACTTTGGATCGACTCAACTCAAGGTATTAAAGAGTTGGAAAGTGGATGGTTGTTAAGAGATCTTTGTGTTCCCAATAATGAGTTATCGCTTTCTGCTACATCGACAACATTCGTTAGTAAAAAATTTGAAAGTGCACAACAAGCATGATGGACAAGTTATGAGATTTGGCATTAAGGGAAATCTTCGATCAGAAATTTGTAGGCCCTTGCTGAAATAATTGTGGATCGTGGGGAGAAGTCGTATAGGCTTGCTTTACCACCTACGCTACCATAATGTATTCCATGTGTCGAGGAAATACGTCCTCATCCAAGCCACGTAATTGCTTTTGAACCCGCCCAAGATTTGTGCTACAACCAAAGATCGAAGTGGATGAAAGATAAGTATTAAGCGACGTGACGTCATTCGATGAAAGTGACTAATCACACCGAGAGGCTACTTGGGAATTAGAGGAAGATATGCGAGAAAGACATCCAAGCCTCTTCGTTTGACTAGGTACGTTAAGTTTAGGGACTAAACTTCTTTTAAGGGTGAGAGTGTAATACTCGATAATTCTAGTAAAATATTAATTTTATTTATTTAATATTACGACTGTTTTGTACCTACATAATTAATGTTATAATTATTGAGTTAAATTAATGTTTTGAATCTATTAAGTAACTAATTAAATTGATTTGGGCTTGGCCCACTTGTGACTAAGATAAATTATCGTTCCTAATAATATTACCAATTAAAAGTTTGGCCCATTTAATGATAGGGTTAGAAAACCTAATAGGGTTCCTATATAAATAAAGGGTTAAAGGAGGGGGAAAACCCTTTTATCGTTAACGGAGTACAAAAAAAAAGAAGAGAAAAAGGCAGAGAGCGAGAGTCGACGGCGGCGGCTGAGGTAATTTTTTTTTATTTTTCCGATCAGTTTTGATTACATAGTATGATCATATAGATAATGTGTGTGTATATATATATATATATATATATATATATATATATATAAAGATGAATGTGAGTGTACTATTCGTGGTATTGTGTGTGCTGGTGTGCTGTGTACCGAAGTGGTCGAATGATGACAATAAAAAAAAATTAATTAAACTAGTGACTAGTCTAGTGATAGTGCGTGAGTACTGTGCGTATGAGTGTATTGTGCGTATGTACCGTGTGTATAATAATAATAATAATAATAATAATAATAAAATTATTTAGTAAACTATCACTTTAATTAATATTATAAAAATCAATTGGATTAGTGGTACAATTGTGGTTTAGTGATTATTGTATATTTTGAACTTAGATTTGGGCAAGGAAGATTAGGACGAACGTACGTGTTGCGGATATTACCTTCGCTAAGCATTTCGAGGTAAGGGATTATACCTCTTTTAGGTCTCTGATTTTTTATGTATCGTTCGTTAGGTTTTCATTAAATTTCTTGTCTTCGATATTTTTGAAACGTACGCCGATTTTAAATCTGCATTTGAATTTGAACTCCGTCGTTTACGCTTCTTTCGAACTTATGACTTGATTATCTGTTATTCTCACATAATTATTGAATTCCATGTGAGATACCCTTTATATGAAAAGTATGATTTTTTACGATGCCTAATTTTGTAAAATTATTTTATTGCTTGAAATTCTACCATGATCCCTAAGTTGAATTTATGACACTATGAATTATGAAACTATGATTTATGATGCTTATGAACGCCACTTGGCCCGTGGCGTGGTTATCCGGATATACCAATGATCTATGATTTATGATCTATGAACTATGAACTATGATTTATGAATTTACTTGTGATCATGGGATTCTGTGAGTAGTCAATTGTCGCTAATTGGTATGAGACGGTTAGTGATAGTTGATTACTCGAGTCACCTTTGAGCGTTATTTTCGTTTGGATTCTTGCTCACTTTATTCGAAATTTGATATCCGCTTCCGCTTATCGATGTTTAATTTATGAATTTTGACTATTCGAAAATATATATTTATATATATATTCATCTCAGATTTATTTCTGGTCAACTCCTTCTTAGTAACCGAAGGGGTTGTATATGAACATACTGAGCATTGTTCGCTCACCCCTTCATACTCTTCTTTCTCAGGTAATGAGTAAGATTAATAGAGGATTTTTGGCTCGGGTAGACCAAGATGGCGACTTCCAAGAATATTAGATTTGGTCTTACTTATGGAATTGTTTGACAATACTTAAATTAATTATGGATTTCTGTCAAGTTTTTAGATAGATTTTATATTCAATTAATTTGGGTTATTTTTATTAAGTCAAGGATATTAAGATTTAATTATTACGAGATTAGAACATTATGATATAAATTATGATTGTTGGTGACGTGGCCAAATTGTGGGACCGTGGTGTCGGTGCCGAATTTGGGGCGTTACAGTTTATGTCTCCTCCTAATTTTTAAGAACATCTGGTAAAGTTTTAGGGGATAGTCATAGATTCTATACATATTTGTTGTGTCAGTTTCTACTTTGGAATCAATTAAAAGAAATGCAGGTATTTTTCTACTTATATTATTCATACGTTTCAATACCAAGGGCATGGGCTAGTTTGATTTTCACCTTTTGTTTGAAGTTGCAAATCGACGAAAGAGCAGTCACAATAGGTGCATGTAACACCCGAGATCACTTGCCTTTAGTTAATTGCATTTATATGGTGTTCATGTGCTTAATTAGTTGTTTAAGCATGCTTAAGTGTGGATTAAGTATCTAAATTAACCTTCAATTTATAGCCATATGGTGTTCTTGGTTTGATGGATTTAAGTAAGTGTTAAAGATACTTATCAATAAAAAAAGTCCAAGTGTTAAAGCCTTGAAGTTTAAATTTGAAATCATTCTAACTCCTAATGTGCTGTTTGGACACTTATTACTAGAAGTGTCATAACTTTCTCTAGAGTTTGCGGAATCGCATTCCGTTTGTTTTGTTAGAAAGCTAACTCTTTGGGATTTCGAATGGCACCTTATTTGTAATTTTTGGCCTCATGGATCAGTACCAGATTTAATTGGAAGTTGGCATAATTCTGCTAAGTTCTTGGACAGCCTTGAGTTTTAGCAATTTTTGCCATAGGTTTTGACCCATCAAATGATCTTAGTTTTGGTCCATTTCTTTCCCCAATTCAACCTTGGTATACCTAATTTATTTTGGGATTTAATCCTTGTGAAAATAGATTGATTTGGAGGGAGTTTGGAGCTGGTTTTGGAAGCCAAAAACTCTGAGTGTTCGGAAGTTGTTTCTGGACACCTGTTACTGTTTTGACCATAACTTGGGCTAGAGATACTGAAATCTTCGACATAGGCATACTTGCATAATATTCGACAACAGCATAGGCATACTTGCATTACTTTTTGAGTAGAACATTGTACATGCTTCATAATGCCCAATTTACTTAATCAAAGAAGACTCAGTTATGGTCTTGCATCCATATAATGGAAATTAATTGATACAGCAGCTGTCATGGTGCTGATGATCTCTGTAAAGGTACACCCGTAGCACCCTTCTGCGATTTTAGTGGAGCAGATGCTGAGTTAATTTGTAGATTGTCTCTAACTTCATTTTGGTCATGGTGTTGATGTCTCATTCTTATGCTTTGCTCTAACTTCTAAATACTATGGCATTCAATGATGTATTCGTCTAAGCTTGAACATATAATTTAGTTTGGTAAGAAATAACTTCTTTGGGTGGAGTCTAGAGATGGTAGTTTTTGAAAACATACTTCCTTTATATTCTTAGCGAGTTAAAAAACTATCTGATGTATCTTTCAGATTTACTTATAAAAAAAAGATGTATCCTTAAGATTTAATGGGTGCTAGAGAATGTAGCTTGCATTGTTATTTTAATTTTTTCAGCAGAAAACAAACTTATTCAATAGTAGACTGTAGTGTTTGGTTTGAGTAGTTTGCACCTCATGATTATGGGATTCTGATTCTGGGATTTGATGGAAGTGTTTGGTTTGAGTAGTTTGCACCTGCTAGTCAGTCATGTGTTGTTCTTGCTCCCTTCATTTAGCAGCTTGTCTAATAGTACCGGCACAACTTAATTTCTTCGAATGCTCATAGCTAATATGGACTATTTTAGAAGTTGATGGTAATGTAGTAATTGCTATAATGGGTAATTTGTAGTGGGATATGCTTATGCACTTATAGATATAAATTATGGTGGAATAATTGCATTCTATTAGTATATGTTTCATCTCATTGTCCCCTTGTCAGTATATGTTTCCTCTTCCTTTACATATTATGCCACATTTCATTTTCCATGACTATATGATTGCTAAATTAAATGGATTCTGCTAAGTTATGTTAACTAATAGTAATAACGATTGAAGGTAAATAAATTCGGTCTTGATGTCGATTTTCTTGACGTATTTGTTAGCACGAACACCACTCAAGGTGCTCCTGGTCAGCCTGGCCAGTGGGTTGATCAAACTGCCGAGTCTACATATGTAAGTATCAACATTCTTAATGTATATTAAACTAGATTATATATCTATTATGTTTGGTGTTTTATTAATTATTGATCTTAAATGATGAGGCCACCCAGGGCCGCATGAAGAGTTCATAGGGAACTCCCGTTCTCGTTCCGTCGAAAATGGAATTATGGCAAAGAGTTGCTTCACAAGGACAAAAAAAAAGGGGGGAATAGACTTTATGGATTGGGGGACTATGGTGCCACTCTACTTTCATTTACAGTCTCTTCCCAGGTTTGTCGTTAACGGGAGGATCAAATGCTTCATTTGACGAAGCTTCGCAAGCCAAGATTGATGCATTGGAAGCAAGGGTGGCGTTGCAGAAGCTATGGCTCGACGAGATGAACAGATGGTTGAGTGGGCACGTGAAATAGCATAGATGCGCGCCGAGATGGCCGCTTTTATGCATGGATCTTTGTCCACTGCTCGTACCCAGTCCCCTAATTTCTATACATAATTTCTTTGGGTCAAATATTCAATACACTTTTAATTAATAGGGAGCTTGGTCCGGATCAGTCCAGTTTTTTGGAAAAATAAAAGAGAAAATCTGAACCAAACCAATAGTCTGGTTCTAAAAAAATTTATAACCGGAACCAACCCAATATGTATGAGAACCAAAACATTGGTCCGGTCCAGAACCAATCAAAGATATATGAGAACTAGGACCGGACCAATACTATGATTTTTTACTTTTTAACTATTTAATACAAATACATAATAAAAATTTTAAGACTGAAACTTCGTAAAAAAATAAAAAAACATTCGATAAAAGTACATTCAAGAATTAAAAATGTCGAACTCATAAACTCATAGCATAACAAATCGGTGGAAACAAAATAATAAAAGAGTACCAATTAAAAAGTAAAACAAAGAAAGTATTATGAATTAATATATATACTTATATAATAATATTATATATATATATAATAATAAAATAAATAAATAAACAAAATATTGGGTCGGTTCGGCCCGGTTCCGTGTTTTTTTAGTTCGAGAACTGGGACCAGCCCAAATGTCCAATTTTATGAAAATTCAGATCCAGGACCAAACCAAAGTATTGGTCCGGTCCAGTTTTAATTGGTTCGGTCCGGTTCCAAAAAAATCCTGCACACCCCTAGTAATTAACAATCGATTTGTGAAACGAATTTGATGTAATAACAATTTGTTCAATTTAATATTTTAGTTTTGTAGTACAATTAATTTTTGTTAAAGCGATGACCAAAGCAATATAAAGTCATGACCAAAGCAATCGCATATTTGGAGATAAAGCAATGGGAAAAACAATCACGTATGCCACAATATAGTGATTATAAAAGCAATCACGCATACAGAGATAAAACGATGATCAATGCAATCGTGTAACCTCAGATAAAACGATGGTTAAAGCAATCGCATATTCCTAAATAATATGATGGCCAAGGCAATCACTTATGGCTCACTAGAGCGATGGTTAAAACAATCATGTATTCCAAGATAACGTGATGGAAATACCAGTCGCCTAACGTCCTTTAAAGTGATTGAATAAGGCATCGTCTATTGTGAAGACGATTGCTTTAGCAATAACTTATTTAGTACTAAGTGATGGTTTAACAATCGTCTTTTTATAGATTATGCGATGGCTTTGTATTTTTATGAATTAAAAAAATAAATATTATTTTTTCATGTTAGGTGATTGTTTATACTTTTACCTAAAATATATGAGATAATGCAACAACTTTTACCATCACTTAAAGTTTCAACGACAAGGCTTTATGCGATAAAACCGATGATTGTTTTTACCATCCCATATAGTCTAAGGCGATGGTTTTTTAGTATTGGCAATTGCTTTTGGCCATCACGTAAAAGCAATTTTCTAATGGTGTTGTGGATGATGCTCGGAGCCTCTAAGTCCTGGAATTGAGCATCTCTTGGAATTGCAACTGGAAATCATTTTTCATTTGCTCAAATTTAGCCTCATATGTGGATTGTAATTGTGCTGTGACTTCATCCCTCATTTTCTCAACTCTTTCGGTCATCTTATCTTCAAACTCTTGGGTCAGTGTGAAATCTCCATTTGAACGTGTAGATGAGGAAATCGTGCTGCTACTCAAGATCTCCAATGCAGGAAACAATGAACCAAAGCCGTATAAACGATTCTTTACAATACCACCAGATACATCCACCCAAGTTGTTGAATCAAAACCATTACCTTTCTTCCGAACATTACAATCCTTTTAAAATGTATAAAATATTAATATTATAAGTAACTTTTCTATTTGTATTTTATAAATAATAAAAAGAGCATTGAGATCAAAGATACATCTTTCAATAGAGATAGAGTATAATTAAATGTTTAGAGTGAACTAATAAAAGTAATAAAACATTTAGATTAAACTCACAATGATTTTTTTGGACTTAGCATCCACAAACTCACCACTTCCTTATTTTCTCTTGTGGGTTCTAAGGAAAACATCATCTTCTGTGATTACTTTATCAGGATTCTTCTTTATCTGTAATGACAGAGAATAATAATTTCCTCTTATGTTTTATCACAATAAATAGAGTAGCCTCAAAACATATTAAGTGTAGTAACCAAGATTGTACTAAAATGTAGAGCATGTCCATAAAAACTATATAAACAATAGATAAACTCTTACCATCGCAAGCTCATGCGAGGCAAAACTCTTTGACCCCCTGAATGTTTAGTTAATCCCAAGCCATTGCGGTCAGACTTATGATTTTTCTTGCTTGTTCACACTTCTTCCTCGCCTTGTCATTTGCATAAAATAGCAAATGCCGGTTCCAGTCATGTTGCGTGCACAAAGATGGGTGCCCACTACGTGGGAATTGTTGTCGTCCCCTATGACACATCCTTTTGTATTGGTCACAAGCCATCGTATTCCAAAATATTCAAACTTGTCTTTCCGAATAAGTTTCAATGCACTTGTAATGACTCTGCAATTAGGAAGTTAAAAAAATATGTTATATTAAGCATATATAAATTAACTAATGTATTGGATTGAATATGGAGATATTATATTCCATTCCTTGAAATAATAATCTTTTATCCCGTCGGGTACTTTCTTCCATGTGAGACCATCCTCACCGACAACAAATTTTCCTTGAATTGCATGTGTTATTCCTTTAGCAACACAAGGAAACTTGATACCATCATCCTGCTCTGGAACTACCAAGCTGAAAGAAAATTGGACCAGCTCAGACATCTAAAAGAAAAACATATTCCAGTGCTTCATAGTAATAATATATTAAGCATATAAAAATTCCAATGTTTGAAACATATATATTACCTTCATGCAGTTAATTTTAAAAATATTTGAGGCAGACTTTTTGCTCCATGAAGTCGAGTTTTTTTACTGAAGCAGTTTAGGGCCATTTGACTTTAAGCCAACAAAGCTTGATCCAGTAACCAAAGATGTGAAGGTTGCTGCAGACATTTTAAGATGCTCTGGTTTAGAGAGCGAAATTGGTAAAAGAAATAGAGAATAAGAAAGGAAGTGGTTCAACAAGTGATTAGTAGTTGACATTGGTGTCATTGGTGGCACCAAGTATCTCTACTACACTGCAAACATTTGAAATAAATATAGGAATGGCTCCCTCAACCCCTTTGGCCTTTTCATGTATTTAGAGTGGGAAACCATTAAATATTGGTTGGATGTTGACATTGGTGTCATTAACCATTTTAGTTGCAAATGAGGGCAATGTGAGATTAATTTCCATCAACTTTTCGTAATTCCATTGGTTTCTCTCCATGAGAACGCTATAGTTGAGTCCCTATACGAAAACTGAGGAAGCAACTAATAACTAAGCCCCAACATGTTTCTTAAAATGTCCCCTCTCTTATTTCGGCTGAGTGGAATAATTCTCTCATATCTCCTCCCTCCTTATCTGAAGTTCGAGATGCCATTAAGGAATTAAATGGGGATAGTGCTGCGGGTCCTGACGGTTTCACAAGCAAATTTTACTCCTCTTGCTGGGATATCATTGGTGCAGATTTTCATGAAGCTATCTTAGAATTCTTTTCGGGTTTCTCTCTTCCTCGTGCTTGGACCAGCACGCTTATTGCCACTATCCCCAAAATTGACCATCCAGTTTCTTTTAAAGACATTCGCCCAATTAGTGTGTGTAATTTTTGCTCCAAGGTTATCTCCAAAATTCTTTCTTCAAGGCTTGATCCAATTCTGCCCCATATTATATCTGAGAACCAAAGTGCTTTTACAAAAGGGCGAATTATTCAGGATAATATTTTGCTTGCTCAGGAGATGATGAATCACTTGGGAAAGAAGGTTAATGGTTCTAATATTGTCCTCAAGCTTGATATGGCTAAAGCATTTGATCGGGTTTCTTGGGTCTTCCTCATCAATGTTCTCCGAAAATTTGGTTTTCATGAGATCTTTATAGATCTAATTTGGCGTCTCATTTCGGACAACTAGTTTTCAGTTATTGCTAATGGTGACCCAGTGGGATTTTTTCCTTCTTCTCGGGGTCTTAGACAGGGTGATCCCCTCTCCCCTAGCCTGTTTATTATTATGGCTGAAGTCTTTAGCAGGAGTATTAATCGGCTCCACAATCAAGCTCCAACTTCTATTTTTTCGACGGCGAGTGGCTGCCCTATTATATCCCACCTTGCATTCGCTGATGACATTATCATCTTTTGTAATGGTAGTAAAGCATCTCTCTCCCAGCACAAAACTCTTATAAAAGATTATGAAGCTTCTTCTGGTCAGCTTGTCAACCGAGCGAAGAGTTTTTTCTATGTGGCTCCCTCAACGGATATTCATCGAAGTAACCTCATAAATTCTATTTTGGATTTTCAGAAGGGTAATCTTCCAATCACTTATCTTGGGTGTCCTCTTTACTGTGGTCGGAAGAAGAAGGCATATTTTGACCCTTTAATTCTTAAGCTTCAGCGGAAGATCAGTACTTGGATGGGATGTTTCCTAGATGCAGCAGGTCGTATAACTCTCGCCAAGCATGTTCTTCTTTCTATCACCTGTTATCAGATAGCTTCTCTCAACCCTCCTGTCTCGGTGGTTTCCTTGATAGACAGGCTTCTTTCAAATTTTTTCTGGGGCCAATCGGATGGTAAAAATAAATGTCATTGGGTTTCTTGGTCAACCTGTTGCCGTCCTGTTTCAGAAGGGGGAATAGGGGTTTATGCTATGACGGACCTGATTCAAGCTTTTGGTCTAAAATTATGGTGGCGATTCCGCACAGTTTCCAACCTTTGGTCTTCCTATCTTTCAGCCAGATATTGCTTACGTCTTCATCCCAGTTTTGTTCAGTCTAAAGGTTCCCACATTTGGCGTCGTATGCTTAAAGCGAGAGAGATTGCTGAGCCTAACATATTCTGGGTAATCGGTAAGGGAAATTGTTCTCCCTGGTTTGATAACTGGCTTCGTGATCTCCATTTAGTAAAGCCGACAGATTGTAGTATCTCTACTGTTCGTGACTTTCTGTCCATCTCTCTTTCTTTCAACAGTCCGGTAGCTGATAGCATTAAATCCCAGTTCATTACTCTCTCTGAAGACGAGGATCGGGCCTTCTGGATTGGCAACTCTCAAGGTGATTTCACTTTACGCTCAGCCCATTCTGTAGTTCGCTCGGGACACCACAGTTCACTCTCATCAGATTATATTTGGCTTAAATCTTTGCCCAAGAAAATTAGCGTATTCCTTTGGAGAGTTTTTCTTCGTCGTCTTCCTATAGACGAATGCCTTTGGGGTAAAGGTTTCCATCTGGCTTCGAAGTGTTGCTGCTGTGATACAGGAAATATCGAAACTCTTGACCACGTTTTTATTTCCAGCTCTACTACCGCTAGTATCTGGAAACACTTTCAGCGTTGCTGCTATCTTTGGAGTCCCGCTGAATCATAGTTTAATCTCTCAGCGTTGTTTTGTTTGGTGGCTTCACAGTAAGTCTCTTGTCTTCGTCGTGCTCCCAGCTATTATTCTTTGGCATATATGGAAGTTTCGAAACTGTGCAGTTTTTGAAGGTGTTAAGCATTCAGTTCATCGTCTGATTTCTAGCATTGATTCAGACCTTCGAGATATCCTTCAGGCTGCAAATTACTTTATATCGCCTCTTGCTCGTAGTTCTCCTGTATCTTTTGGTCAGTGTCGCAAAGTGACTATCCAAGCTGTTTCTTGGACTAGTCCTTCTCTAGGTCACTATAAACTTAATACGAATGGGGCTAGTAGAGGAAATCCGGTTCTTGTGGTGGTGGTGGCATTTTATGTGATTCTCATGGTCAATGCATTTATGCATTCTCCAATTTTTTTGGCCATGGATCTAATATGATGGCTGAGTTGCGGGCGTTGCATCATGGTCTCCTTTGGCTTTTTGAGCATGGTTTTTATGATGTTCTTATAGAAATGGATTCTAAGGTTATTTATGATTGCATTTCTAAGGCCTACAAGTATCCTTGGAATTTCGCTTATATTTTCCGTGATATTTTTCGGCTTCAAAGTCTTGGCAACTATTCCTTCAAGCACTGTTTCAGGGAGGCCAACAAAGTTGCTGACAGTCTCGCTAATCTGGCGTGTGACTCTCAGGTTGATTCCAGTTTTCTCTCGGTTTCAGACATCCCCCGTGCAATAAAGGGCCTTATTCTTTTAGATGCTAAAAATACCCCTTATGTTCGTATTTCTTATTGATTTGCTTTGTACTTTCTTTTTCGAGGTTAGGTTCCTCTGTCCTCCCATTTATAAGGGCATGGCTGGTTGTCCCCCCTCAAGTTTGTATTTCTTTTTATTCTAATAAAATCTAGCAGGGTGCCGTCCCTGTTTCTCTGGAAAAAAAAAAAAAAAAAACTTAGACATTTCCAATTCCCTATAAAGTTATATCAGGACTTTTTCCTATTTTTCCTTACATGTTACCGGATTTGAGGATATTTTAGAAAAAGAAATGTGAAAAGCAACGTATCAGGGTTTACATGGATGGGTATTTTGATCTTATGCATTATGGACATGCAAATGCTTTAAGACAAGCAAAGGCTCTGAGAGATGAATTGGTGGTTGGGGTTGTAAGTGATGAAGAGATCATAACCAACAAGGGTCCCCCTGTTTTATCTATAGAAGAGAGGCTGGTTCTTGTTAGTGGACTAAAGTGGGTGGATGAAGTCATTGCCATTGCGCCTTATGCTATTACTGAAGAATTTATGAAGCGTCTCTTTAATGACCATAAGATTGACTACATTATACATGGTGATGATCCTTGCTTACTTACCGATGGTATTGATGCTTATGCCCTCGCAAAAAAAGCTGGTCGCTACAAGCCAATCAAACGCACGGAAGGTGTTTCAAGCACAGACATTGTAGGAAGAATCCTTGCTTCGATTGAGGATTCAAAAGCACGTGAAGGTCACAATGAATCATCTCTACAAAAGGAACCTAATAAAATGAACGGGATTTAGGGTGCAGATGGTCAACCCAAATGTGCACATTCATCTCATTTCCTTCCTACATTGAGGCGAATCATGAAATTTTCGAATGGCAAGGCTCCTAGACGAAATGCTCGCGTGGTGTATGTTGATGGTGCATTTGATCTTTTTCATGCTGGACATGTGGAGATCCTAAAGAGTGTGAGACAACTTGGATATTTTCTGCTAGTTGGTATTTATACTGATCAGACAATCAGCGAACAGCGAGGGCCTCATTTTCCACTCATGCATCTGCATGAACGCAGTCTTAGTGTATTGGCTTGCCATTATGTTGATGAAGTCACCATTGGCGCTCCTTGGGAAGTTACAAGGGATATGATAACAACTTTCAACATCTCTTTAGTCGTGCGTGGGACTGTTGGAGAGAACAACCCGATGTTGGATGGGAAGGTTGATCCCTATGTAGTTCCTAAAAGCATGGGAATTTTCAGGATGCTTGAGAGCCCTAAAGATATTACAACCAGTTCTGTAGCTCAAAGAATAATTTCCAAGCATGAGATTTACTTGAAACGAAATGCCAAGAAGGAAGTCAGTGAGAAGAAATATTATGCAGAGAGAAAATATATAACTGGAGACTGAGAAGAACAAATAGGGGTTTGGGCTGGCTGTGTCAACGATTTTCTTTTCACTCCTTAGATTAGATGAACGAAAGGGAGGATATAGAAATTTTGGTGTACCAAATGTTTTTCTAATGTAGTTTCTTCATAAAAGAATTTTAATACGGGTCATGAGAAGTAACATATGCTAACACCACCTGGTATTTTAGCGTTTTGATGTTTTATAAACAATTTAGCAGCACATAATGGAGTTGAGTTTTTCTTAAAAAAATAATTCTAAAAAAGAGAGTTGCAAAAGCTCTGTGTCTACACGCTACATACATTACATAGAAGCAGACTTGTGAGTTTAAAATTTAGTAATTGGATTTGCATGTTTGCAAAAGTTGCACCACACCATGGTTATCTTCTGAGAGTGCTTGGATATGCATGTAGTGTACAATTTGGGTTTGCAAAAATTCAGTTATGGTAACAGTTTGAAGTATAGATAAATATTTGAGTTGAGGTTTCTAGCTTTCTTGGGTCTAGAAGGTATCTTAGAAAAGTATCTTAGAAAATACTTGAAAATAGAAAATACTTGAAAATAACCATTATACTTGATATATAGGCAGGGAAGGCAGATTTAGGGTTGTCTGCTTTAATCTCGCTGTTCGTTGTGTCTGTTCACTGTTCACAGATTTAGGGAAGTCATATTGGCTTTTTTTACGCCCATGGCATGCCCTATATTTCTTAATTCTGAGGATCTAAATCGAAATGCCTCTAATTGTCAAGATATTTGAACTAGGAGAATGAAATAAAAAAAATATGCCAACAACAAAGCAATGGTGCACACCCATCAAACGAGGGCACCCTAACAAATTTATGTTCAATAACAACATTCTCAGATTAACCATGAATTAAACCAAATCAACACCACAATTCAACTACTGAAGTATAACCATAGTATACTTTCTCTACAGATTTTCAGCAACAATATTCTCAAATCATAGAAAATAAACCAATAGAAATAGAAAGATCTTACTTGTTTTGCATTATGGGGGATTTTCAGTTAATTGCCAATGTCAAAACATAATATTAATTGAATTCATAAAAAAAACAAGAGAAAATGAATTATATTAACTTACGTGTTCCGGTGAATAATAACTGGTATCCTCTGATCAGCATTCTCAGGTGCTCGCAGAGCTCTATTCTCACCACGACATCTCGTATCGACTGTGGACTCTGATTCATGTTCAGGCTCGCTACCACCATCTCTAAAAGGAGTGCTTCCATGTGTCGTATCCTTGTCAAGCTCTTGTGAGGAAGAGATATTTCCATCTCCAGGGGTGGCAAAATGGGGTGTTTTGGATCAATGGATAATAGGCCATTATCCATGGATAACCCTGGATAATAGCCTATTATCCATTGATCCAAAACACCCATTTTTCCACCCCTAGTTCTGGCTTGTAACACGAACTCTATCAGTAAGTTTCCCATCTGCTGCCTTTACCTCTACGCCTCGGCATAGTGCTATGTATATATCCAAAGAAAATAAAAACAAATGTAGACTTGCAAAATAATTAAAGCATGGATAAAGTAAAACAATTTAATAATAGAATCATTAAATAACACAAACATATATTTAAAAACTAATACTTCAATGAGACTACAAAAGATAACATCTATTTAAAAACCACAAAACACTATCATCATTTTAAAAAAATCATTCTTCCTCACTACTAGTGTTCTCATAATTAATTTCATCTTCTTTACCATTTGATGCATTTAATTCATACACAACTTCATGAACTTCCTCTTCTGATTCATTTTCTTGACTAGAATCTTCCTCTTCAATTTCTATTTGGTTAGTTGGTCGTGGCAAATCAGATTTATCAACTTCATCCATTTGACCACCTTCACCTACAAGAATAGCATTATTGTCAAGCTCATTATCTACTTCAACAATAGTTGGGATTGACATCTCAACCTCTTGAAAAATATCATCTACTTCTGCCTCAACTCTATCGGACACATCTGCGTAGGGAACATTAATTGTGCATCTTGCTTTGGTTTTACACACGGCCCACCATTTGATTCTATCTCTCTTATTGCAACCAGGATAATCTAGGTAGTACACTTGCTCAGCCTGCGATGCGAGTACGAAGGGGTCATCTGTAACGCCCCGTATTCTTGCATGTGCATTGTATGCTTGACTTCTTGATTTCTTGTTGATTGTGAGTATGTTTACTTAGTTTATAAATGTTTTAGAAACATTCATAAGTCATTCATGAAGCCCTTAGCATGTTTAGAATCATGTTTGCATGCTTGTTTAATCGCCGGTTGAATTGCTTGTTTGGTTCTTCTTCTTTCTCTTCCTCGTTTGGGTTGTTCGAGTGTTGTTTGAGGGTTCTTGTGATGAGTTTTAAACTCATTTTTGTTGGGGTTTGAAACCCCCTTGATTTGGCTAAGTGTTTGGGGGTCTTTTAGGTTGAGTTTTGAGCCATTTTGGTTCTGCCGGGCTTGCCCTCGCAAGGTAGAATGACCTTGCCCCCGCAAGGTAGACAGAAAGTGAGGTGTTGTGCATCCAGGAGGGATGCGGTCGCAAGGGTGGGGGGACCATGCGACCGCAAGGTCCCCCGAGACTGGGTTGCCCTGTTTCGATGTTTCTTGAATTCTACCCTTAAACCCCTATCCAAAACCCTTTCTAAACCCCACCTAAACCTCCCTAACCCTTATTACTTGTGTCCTAACATTAGTAACATGTTTTAAGGATGGATTAAGAGAGCATTAGTGATCATTAAACCCACAAAAATCAGATTTTAAGAGACCACATTGTCATGACACTTGTCCCACTCAGTTTTTGAACCAATATACACCACACTTGCAGATTTTGACTCTCATTTCTCTCCCTCACTCTCCAAAAACGGGATTTCTCTTCTCCAAGACTCTCCCATGGCTTCTTGAAGCTCTCATCTCCATCTTCCTTGATCCTTCACTCATTTGCCCAAGACTCCTTCATCAAAAGTGTAGAGCTCAAAGAGTAGAGCATTTCCATCCGATCAAACTTCTCATTTGCTTTCTTTGGTGTAGAACTTGTAAGTTACTCTTCTTCTTCTTCTATTTAGTTCACATTGACCCTAAGGAAACAAAGCCTATGGTGATTGAGGTCAATGAGGACACATATATGCTTCCTATGCCTTCTTCTTGTATTTTGAAAATATGAACTTGCTAGGAGCATGTATAGGATGATTTCTTGCCTATGAATGTTTATAATACTCTTCCATCTTGCCTATTTAAGGTTTTGATCATGTTAGAAACATGTATTATATTTGTGATGGAAGTGTTGATATATGTGAATGCCCTAGTTTATGCCTTCATGAAATGTTGTGAAGTTGTTATGTGTACTATCCTCAATATTGGACTCTATGATGAACATGGATCACATTATAATGCCTTGGTGAATTTACAACCTTGTTGAACCTAGAAATGACCTAGGTTGGGTTATGAAGCACATAGCTTCCATTTCTCCAAAATTGGGAATTTAGAGAAAGACTTCAACTGAGTCGACTCTAGGAATATTTGAACATGTTGAACTCTAGTTTCAATCCCTACGAAGTTTGGACACCGTTTGATTTGGTTTACTCAAATATGAGTTTGGTTTAGTTGTTTACAACAAGTTGTTATGAAAGATTGGTTTTGAGCAATTAATTGCCTTGACATGTTTTTATGGTAGAGATTAGTACCCTACTTGGTTGGTCGAGTTCGCTCTTGTCGAATTCGATCCTTAATTGGTTTAAGTCAAGTAAACATCTACTTGTGCATCACATTGAGTCCAGCTGGCAGTATTTGGTTTGTTTATTAAGTCGTGGACGATGCACGCCTTCACGAATTATGGGATTCGTGCTCGCTATGGATCGCCGCACCTGAGACCTCACACACACCTCCATTGTTGGCCGCAATGGGGAAGTAGCCCCTTTGCCGTATCAATACGTGCCGCATTGGCTTGCTATCTAGATCGAGTAGGTTCTCGATAAAAGTCGATGTAATCACCGAGCATCGATGTTGCACAATAAAGTATAATAAAGTTTATTGCAGGAGCTACGAAGCGGCCGTGACTATATCATATCCTACTTGTATGATTTATTTTCCCGCACTTATGTGATTAATGTGCTAAGTGCTATATGATGATCATGTTCCATAATTGAGATAAATGTCATGCTATAACATGAACATGCATTGTAGTAACTTACTAAGTCTTTCGACTTACCCTATTTGTTTGTTTTGTTTCCTTAGATCCGAGCCGAGGAGACGGTCCGAGATAGACTCGCTTATTCGCTTGGTCGTTTGGGAGCAAGGTTGCTCTTTTGGACTTTGTTGATTAGTCTTTTATTTTGGAAAGGACGTTGGGAAGCAAGTCATATAGACTTGGCTTGGGGTTTTTGTTGTTGTAACAACTTAATGATTTGACAATTATGATCTTTTGTATGCCGACTTGTAAGTCGAGCCTGTTTATATGTAGTTGGTTCGCTACAGTTTCTTCCGCTAAAGCTCGTTTATTTATTATTGTTGTTGTTGTCTCCGGCATGTTGTGGCCGTTGAGGTTTTATAAGCATGTGTTCATATTGTAGGAGTAGTTGTTGGGTTCCTACCGTAACGCCGATGACTTGTTTATTTTAAGTTGTTTTTCCGGCCAAGTGTAGCCGAGTTGTTATTCGTATGCGATGTTGCGCCACATGAATTTTATAATCCTACTTGTGCATGCTTGTGTATCTTGTCTATTTGGACGGCACGACTCGGGATCCCGCATTGGGGTCCGGGTCGGGTCGTCACATCATCTGTGTCAAGCCTTGATTTAGGATTGAGATCAACGATGTTGTATCTTGGATGCCCCTTGATACACTTAACATAGTCATACCAGTCACACTTGAAATGTATTAGTGTATCACCCTTGTTAATAGTTTCTTCCGACATCATTATAACAACTGCCTCTGATGCAAACACCGCTGTTCATTTTGCTTTTTCCTATCCCAAAATTTTGGGTATGAAATTTATACCCATTCACAAAATAGCCATTATACAAGTGCACACGAAGTTTTGGGCCTCGAGATATAAACTTGATATTTTCAGCTACATGTTTAGGTGGGTTTTTTACCTACAAATGATGAATATAAAGAGAATATAAACATACATGTAAATGACATAATTGAATTATAATTGTATTTAGAATAACTCTAAGGAATCTTACATAATTAGCAAACCAGCTAGTAAACTCCTTCTCCATCCTAGTCGACAGCGCCGCCGAATCAATATTTGGCATCACATCTCTCACTTCATTTTCATATTCCCTATTGAAAGGTTACTTATTGATAATCATGTATATCTTTAATATTTTAATCGAAATGAAACAAGTACATATTTTAAATTTATACTTACAAGACAAAGGGTTCCATCTCTTCACAATTCAATAGAACGTAAAGGGACACGACTGCTAGCTCCTTGTCCGACAAACATTTAGTACCAATATGCCCAAACGGCCTTCCTGGATGAGTGAAGACCGATAATCGTTCGTTGACTTCAACTTCACCACCATCATCGTTCCGCTCAACACTAGTTGACTTCGAACCAACACCAACCTCAAAATAGTGAGAGTAAAAGATAGAAGTTTCTTCCATCAAATATGCCTCACATATTGAACCCTCAACACGTGACTTATTCTTAACTTTTTTCTTCAGGCGGTTCATAAACCTATTATGTACAAATAATACCATCTATAAATTCAAGTTTCATAATTATTTATATCAAATTAATAAAAATTGATAACACAAAAATGGTACCTCTCAAAATGATACATCCAATGATAATTGACTGGACCACCAACTCTTGCCTCGTAAGCCAAATGTACCGATAAGTGTTCCATGGAATCAAAGAAAGCGGGAGGAAATATCTTTTCTAATGTGCACAAAGTCATTATGATGTTTTCCTCCAACTTCTTCAAATGTTCCTCGCGTAAAATACTGGAGCATATGTCTCTGAAAAATTGGCTTAGCCCAGTCAGAGCACGCCATACAGGATCAGGCAAGAGGTTCTTAAAGAAAATAGTTATCAACCTCTCAAGGTACACATGACAGTCATGGCTTTTCATGCCATAAATCTTGCATTCTTCCACATTAACACACCTACTCAGGTTTGATGCATAGCCATCTGGAAACCTGAGTTGTTTGATCCATTCTAAAACCAACTTTTGTTGTTCCTTTGTGAGTGTGTAGTTCGCTTTTGGCTTCACTGTCTTCCCATTCACCTCTATTAATTCTAGCTCTGGACGCTTACAATACTTCTTAATATCAACATGATCTTTAACATTATCCTTAGTGTTGTTTCTCATTGTATCTTGATTTGCATTTGTTCATTCATTACAATAGGTTCTATACTTAGTAGCTAAATGGGTTGCGTACCAGTTAGTGTGGCAACTGTGTATAGAACTTTGCCTTAGAATAGTTTTTCTAGACTTCGTAGGTTCAGCAGATGACTTCGACTGAATGCTTCACTAGTAGATTTCAAGCAGCCTCCAGCGGCAGACCTTGTGTGCACTCAGACAGCATGACGTGTCCTAAACTATTCCGGACCTCAAGCTTAAGTGGATTATTTAATTCAACTTAATCAGTTTGAATTTGAATTAAATGATCTCCAGATCAGCACTTGACTTCTCAGACATGTCCCTCCAGTTTTTTCGAAAAAGCATGAAGACTTTCACCTCCTGAAAAGTGACAAAGCAGGTGCACAGAATGACACATACAGACTATACCAACTATTGCAGGTCTGCAACTCTGATTGTCACTCACCTGCTAGTTGATGCAACAACTCCTAAACCATTCCCTGCTTAGTATCAGTTGAAGAAGAAGTCATCGAAACACCTCCAAACATTTAATGCATTCAACCTAATAGAGTTGTTACTCACTTCGTCTTCTCCAACGATCTCAAAAATGCCCAGCTATAAATACTGCCTTTAAAGATTGAAGAAATAATGCTCTGAATCTATCCAACAACAACAAGCTTTATACTTAGTGCATTCAAGAGATCATTAACTGATCAAAGAAGTCCTCAACAACAACAAGAAGATCTGCATCAACTGTTAATCATTTACATCTTATTGTTGTAACTCTTTACTATTCTTCTGCACATTGAATATTTTGTTTTCCCAGATATTCAATTTCCCCAACCCCAAACTCAAGTCAAATATTTTGTACACGATCCATTGGATATTTCTGTAATAGAACTAGTGGAAAATATAGTGCACATTTAAATCCAAGGTTGACTGCCCTGGTGGTGGACGTAGCACTCATAGTGCGAACCATCTCAAAACACATGTGTTAATCTTCCCATGTTGATTACTATTTCAGACTGTCATTCATTTCCTTAAACTTATTTTTTTAGCAACAAACATCAGTAATCAGCTAAGTCTACCGGTAGTGCTTCACAGACAGACTTGAACGGCATTCCTTGCAAGTCTTTTGCTACTTCAATCTCTTTAATAGATTGTAAGTGCTTGTTCTTGGAATTATTACGAAAAGTTTTAAGTATCCAATAAGCTATTCAACCCCCCCCCCTTCTAGCTTATTATTGTGCCAATTGGGACTAACAATTGGTATCAGAGCTCAACTCTTCGAAAACTTATTTTTCCAAGACTAAACTCTTGAGAGACACGATCCAATGGCACAAACAGACTACATGCTACCTACGTCAAATGCGAACCACGTCCCAATATTGGACGAAGGCCATTTCCATGTTTGGAAGGATAAGATAAATTAAAAGAAGTGTTTATTGGTCAAGGTGATAACGATAATGATGAAGTTATTGAATTAACAAAATTATTTGATGAGAGTGAAGAGATAATCACTAAGGAAGCTGTTCGTGATCCCTTAGGTCATTTTAATAACAAGTTAGTACCTTCGATTAAATCACCACCTGCTTTGGAGTTAAAACCCTTGCCTTCCAATCTGAAGTATGTGTTTCTTGGTGAAAATGACAAGTTACCTGTGATAATAGCTTCAAATCTTTCCAAAGAGCGAGAAGAAAAATTAATAAATGTGCTGAAAGAATAGCTAATTTGAAAGGCATAAGTCCCACCATGTGTATGCATAAAATTCATCTTGTAGAGGTGCTAAACCTTCTAGAGAACATCAAAGGAGATTAAATCCACACATGGAAGAAGATGTGAGAAAAGATGTTCTTACACTTCTAGATGCAGGTATTATCCACCTTATTTCCGATAGCAAGTGCGTAAGTCCAGTGCAAGTAGTTCTGAAGAAATCATGGATTACAGTGGTTAAGAATGACAAGGATAAGTTAGTGCCTACTATAACCATTACATGGTATAGGATGTGTATTGATTTGAGGAAACTCAATGCTGCTACTAGAAAAGATCATTTTCCCCTACCCTTTATTGAAAAAAATTATAGAGAGACTAACTGTGGGTGCCCCGGGAATCACCCGCGCTCCGCGCTCCCTTGGTTAGGGGAATACGGTGTGCGGTGCGGACACCACACTTTCCATTCCACCCCCCTTATCTAGGGAAGAATGAAGTTAAAATTGCGGAAAGGGTGCTGTCAAGAAGCGCGTTGAATACGCCTCGGTCACTTCAGTGATATTTTGGTCCGTTATGGGAGCTATAGGTTTTCTGTATCAGGTTATCCCTTTTTTAGGGGATAACAGGATGCATGAATACATCAATACATCACCCTTTCATTCGCATCTTCCCTTGTGTAGGGGAAAATGGAAAGTACAAGAAAGGATGTTGCGAGCTCCACTACAGACATTATAAAAATTGTCTTAAGGCCTATTTCGGATCACTATGAGTGCTTTGGATTTTCTATATCAAGTTATCATTTTTTTAGGGGATACCAGGATATATGAATACATCACCCTTTCATTGTCACTCTCCCTTTTTTAGGGGAAAACATAAAATAATAAGAAACAATGTTGCGAGGCCTAACTGCGATCCAAAATGTTTTGACAGAGTCGTCATCTTTATTTTAAGGAGAAAATAAAGAAAAAACCAAAAAATAAAGCCAGAGAATGCAAAAAACGGGTTCGGAGGCTAAGTTACGAGTTGGGATGGTGCTAGGCACCCAACTCGCCCTTCCGGCCTCAAAAACAAGTTTTTTGCTAAAGTATGCTCTTTGTTATATTTATCTAGCAAATAAATAAAGCATTAAAAGACAGAAAAGAAAATAAATACATCCATATTTACATTATTTACGGACTTGCGGCCGCCTCCTTCCAATAGTTTACAAAGACACTTAAAAATATTTGTCCATAATAATGGCTCTTTTTAATGTTATTTTCTAAATTAATCCGGGCAGCACAACGACTTATACTTTACATTGGATCGGATGGAAAATAGCTTTTTATAAAATAACGCCCTTAAAGGCTCAACTTTTAGAGCGTGGGGTGCTCGCTCTGTCCTTACAGAAGAGGGAGTCTTTTTTGCTGCTGTTGCTGTTGCGGTTCGGGCAGGGTAACTGTTTCCGAAGGTTGCTTCTGGGCACCATCAACGACAGAGCAACTGCTTGCTTTTTTGCTGCTGCGTGCTTGTTGCTGGCGAAAATCGGGTAGAACAACTTCTTGTTTCTGGCGGATTTGGCCTTTTTACTTGGGCAAAGCAACTGCACTTTCCAGGATTTTTGGACCGGGGAAATAGTGTAGATACCTAGCTGGGGGGTTAAGGATCACTTTAACCGGTTGGTTTTGTATCTGGAGGAGGTTTGGCAGAGTTTTGAGTCTTTATAGGAGGGGGAACTCACTATCGCTCACTATCGCTTACTGCGTAAAATGAACGCACAGAGTTTCTTCGGGCTTCAAGCCTTTGTGTTCTGTCCTGAAAGTGAGGCCGAGCACCTGTATTTATAGTTGAGAGTGTGCTTCATCAGCTTGTACCGCGTGCTTGAGAATTTGTGCAATGCGTTAAGACGGAGTGCACTATTTGGGACCTTGGCGCGAAGAATAGGCTTTTTGGGCGCGATGCCAGGTATGGTGGGCGCGGCGCCAACTGTGCATTTTCTTTCAATTTTCGACATTTCACCCCCTGCAGTTCACTATTCATGCATCGTGCTTTTTCCTTTTGCATTTTCATCCCTGTAACTTGACATTTGTTAAGTCTTAACAGGTCTTGATATCGCATGTCAATGTTATATACCAGGGGTACGAAATTGGGGTGTCTACAGAGCCCCTCAATGATGGAGTCTACGGGTAACCCGTAGCTTACTGAGTAGACCAACATCGTTGATAAGAAATAGACTCCCAAATTTCGTGCAATTATAAATGGGGGGTAATGCAACAGGTAGCAGTTATAATGCAACAGTTTATAATGCAAGCCAAACCTCACATATCCTAGACATGTTTAATGGGTTATAGCAGGTTATCGTAGTTTTTAAGCAGATATGCAAATTAAATGCTCTAATGGTTGGACCTACCAAAGTAGGCTACCTATGTATCTCTTAATAAAGGGAATCAGACCAAACGTAGTTCGGCCTAAGCAAACAAACAACTGCTATGCGGAAAGATAGTTATAATATCCATTACAACCTAGTGGAAATAACGCACATCAAAATGCAATATCCATTGCATTACAGCAGAAAAAATGCAATATCCATTGCATTGCAATGCTAGATGCGATATCCTTCACATTATCAAAAAGACGGATGCAATATCCATTGCATCAACAAAACACTAAATGCAATATCCATTGCATCGCTAGGAAGCTAACGCGAAGGCTGGATGCAATATTCATTGCATCACCACAAACCCAGATGCAATATCCATTGCATCGCAACGAACCCAGATGCAATTTCCATTGCATCGCTAGGAAGCTAACGCGAAGGCTGGATGCAATATTCATTGCATTGCAACGAACCCAGATGCAATATCCATTGCATCGCTAGGAAGCTACAGAATCAGATGCAATATCCATTGCATCACAATGCTAGATGCGATATCCATCGCATTATCAAAAGGTCAGATGCAATATCCATTGCATTATTGAGCGATACCAAAACAAATTCAGGTGTAACCTCTATTACACCATCCATAGCGAGACCAAATGCAGAAACAGATGTAATATCCATTACATCAACTGTTAGGAACCTAGGCCCAAACCGATGCAATATTCATTTCATCACTTCAAAATCATGTGCAATATCCATTGCGTTACCACAAAATTATATGCAATATCCATTGCCTTGCCATATGCCTATCACCAAAGCTGATGCAATATCCATTGCATTATCGCATAACTTGTTACCAATTTTTGATGCAATATTCATTGTTTCACTATAAACCCTCGTGCATAATATCTGATGCAATATCCATTGCATTGCTACAAAACTCCCGAAATACGATGCAATATTCTTTGCATCTTCACGAAACTTCGATGCGAGATCCTAATACAATATGCATTGCATTGCCAACAGAGAAAGTGTATGCAGACACCAGGTGCAATATCCATTGCAGAAATACCTGGCTGATAAAAGATTAGATGCAATATCCATTGCATTCCCATGAGACTTATCACAAAGACTAGATGCAAAAACTTACGTGATATGCAGGCATAAAAGGTAAATGCAGGGATCTGATGCAATATTTATTGCATTGTTTTGAGAAAAAACATTGATTTAGACTGCGATACTCATTGCAAATTAAGCGAGAATTAAATCGTCTTTTATGAACACACCGTACTCTTTTGCTGGTAGGGGAAAAGGCTGAGGTTTTTGCTTTATTGCGGTTTCACTCGAAGCTTCCGTCACAAACATATGAGGTATGATGTATACATTTTGGTGTCTGACACCTGGTGGGGTTTCTTACTAGAGGTCCCCATTTTTTTCTTTTGACATGGTAACAAGATATCATGGTTTTGGCAAAGAAAGTAATGAGGGGTTTCAAAAACCGGGCCCATATGAGGGGATAACATGGCGGTTAAGCAGCAAGATCTGATAGAGCTTAGGGACACTGGCATGATGAAACATATAATCTAATCTTGTTAAGTGGAGTTTCGAACCTTTGGTATTCTGGACAGAAATTGGTGGACAACCAGTCTATCATTAATAGGAAGGTAAAGGCAAAGTGTACCCGAAATTGTCTACCCGGCTTACAGAAATCATGAGAGAACTTCCTAAGAAGTCCCTGCTTAGTAAGGCTGAGACAGAAATTTCTCACTTGATATGTGTTTTCAAAATGTCTCTTTTCAATAATTCATGATCCAGGGCATATGGGATAGGAGACTCTTTATAGACAAGACTCATGAGTTTGGTGGGAAAAGGCCCAGGGTGACTCAATCGATAAATTTTCAAAATGAGACAGAAAGCCCCTAGTAGACTCAAACGATGCGTTTTTATGAATATGAATGACTCCAGAAGTGGATGGAGGGAAAGCCCCTAGGTGGACTTTTCTCTTCCTTTTTTTTAGAAGAGAAAATCAAAGGCACAGGATATGAGGAAGACTCTACTGAATAAAAAGGAGAGTCGTTATTTAGAGCTCACCTTGTTGCCGAGTATCGCCAGGTTTGGTGGGTTTATGGACCCTACTTGATAATTATCTTTTGATGTTTTTGTGTGTTTTAGCAAGGAGTTCTATCTTTCACTCAGATTACATTATAACCGATTGAAGCAAAGTTGTTGATTCCAACTGGTTCAAGGTGTTCTGTTTAAACTTTTGGAGACGGATTGGTTTTGAGATTAGAAGATCTCTTCACAGAAAAATGATCAATAAATTGATTGTTGGTTGGCTTTTCGGGTTGTGGATTCTGGATGGATAATTGGCTTTTGGTTTTGAATATGATAGGCCTTTTGGTTTTGACATTGGGTATAGCTTGGGCTTTTGGGTATGGTGGGTTTTTCTTTTTCCTTTGATCCACATATAAAAGCGTATGTGTTGATTTCTCCCAAGAAGCCTCAAACTAGTTTGGAAAAAGGGAGAGATGGACAAATGATGGATTTGCTCCGGAGAGATTTTTTTCTTTTTTTTTGTTTGTTCTTCCCCTTTTTTTTTTGGAGCATCATCATAACAGTTGAGAAATGACATCTCTCCTTTTTGGGATCAAGGGATAATCATTCTTGGTAGATAAAAAGACTGACACAGCCCCAGTTTTTGAGAAGCTTAAATCATGCAGGTAGTTGCTTGGCTGAGGGATATTTGGAAGGTCTTAACATCAGTAGGGCATAAGGCAGATTAAAAAGGTTTTAAGGTGGAAAGCCCCAGTATGCTACTAACAGCTCGGCCGCTATGGGTCGAAGGTAATTCCGGTCAAGACGACTTGCCTACTTTAAATTTCATGCGTTCTTAATAGTTTGCGGGTCAATATCTTTTGGATGAATCATTATCAACTCGTGTAGATTTAGGTGTTTTTAAGGGAGTCAACTTATCATCCTTTGAAGAGAACCTGTCCAAGGATACTCAAAAATAGGTGACCTGAAAAAGAAAAGATATATAGAAAATCTACGAAAACTGACGATGATTTTGAAAAAAAAAGTTGCTTCCTGAAGATTTTATTTGACAAGAGGAGATTCAAAGGTAAAAGGGTCTTTTGAAGGTGTATACAAAGGGTATTCTGGGTTGATGAGTCTCAATGTGGCACCCTAGCCATTCATTGCTTGTGTTCATGCATTCATATTGATTGTGAGCATGTTTACTTAGTCTATATATGTTTTAGAATCATTGATAAGTCATTCATAAGGCTCTTAACATGTTTAGAATCATGTTTGCATGCTTGTTGAATCGCTGGTTCGATTGCTTGTTTAGTTCTCCTTCTTTCCCTCCTTCGTTTCGATCGTTCGGGTGTCGTTTGAGGGTGCTTTTTATGAGCTTTAAACTCATTTTTGTTGGGGTTTGAAACCCCCTTGATTTGGCTAAGTGTTTGGGGGTCTTTTAGGCTGAGTTTTGAGCCCTTTTGGGTCTGCCGGGCTTGCCCTCGCAAGGTGGAATGACCTTGCCCCCGCAAGGTAGCCAGAAAATGGAGTGTTGGGCATCCTGGGAGGATGCGGTCTCAAGGGTATGGGGACCATGCGACCGCAAGGTCCCCCGAAACCTGTTTTGCCTGTTTTGCTGCTTTACAATTTTTGTTCCTAAACCCCTATCCAAAACCTTTTCTAAACCTCACCTAAACCTCCCTAACCCTCCTTACTTATATCCTAACATCTCTAACAAGTTTTAAGAGTGGATTAAGAAAGATTTAGTGATCAATTAAACCATAAAAATCAGATTTAAGGAGACCACATCATGTTGACACTTGTCCCACTCAGTTTTTAAACCAATATACACCACATCTGCAGATTTTGACTCTCATTTCTCTTCCCTCACTCTCCAAAAACGGGATTCCTTTCCCTCAAGACTCTCCCATGGCTTCTTGAAGCATTCATCTTGGTCATTCTCCATGATCCTTCACCCATTTGCTCAAGCCACCTCCATAAGAAGTGTAGAGCTTGAAGAATAGAGCATTTCCTACCGAACAGATTTCTCCTTTGCTTTCTTGGGTGTAGAATACAAGTAAGTTACTTCTTTTCTTCTTTGTTTTAGTTCTCATTGACTCTAAGGAAACAAAGCTTATGATGTATGAGGTCAATGAGGACACATAAATGCTTCTTATGCCTTCATCTTGTCTTTTGATAGTATGAGCTTGTTAGAAGCATGTATAGGATGCTTTCTTGCCTATCAATGATTGTAATACTCTTTCATCTTGTCTATTTAAGATTATAAACATATTTGAGACATGTATTATATATGTTGTTGGAGATGGTGCTATATGAGAATGCCCTAATTTGAGCCTACATTGTATGTTGGAATGTTATTATGTGTTCTATCCTCAAGAAATGGACTCTATGATGAATATGAAATACATTGCTATGCCTTAGTGAAATTATGACCTAGATGAACTTAGTAATGGCCTAGGTTGAGTTATGAAGCACATAGCTTCAACTACCCGAAATTTGGAATTTTTAGTGAAGACTCAACGGAGTCGACTCTAGGGAAGATTTGAACATGTCGAACCCTAATTTCAATCCCTACGAAGTTTGGACACCGTTTGGTCGAGTTTACTCAATTTTAAGTTGAGTTTAATTATGTGCATTTGAATCCGTTGTGATTATTTGGTTATGAGCAATTAATTGCCTTGACATGATTTATTGTAGAGATTAATACCCTACTTGGTCGGTCGAGTTCGCTCTTGTCGAATTCGATCATTATTTGGTCTTGACGAGTAAACATCTACTTGTGCATTACATTAAGTCTAGCTGGCACTATTTGGTTTGATTTTTTATGTCAGGGTAGGACGATGCATAGCCTTCACGAATTGAGAGATTCGTGCTCGCTATGGATCGCCGTACCTGGGACCTCACACACCCCTCCATTGTAGGCCGCAATGGGAAGTAGCCCCTTGCCGTAACAATACATGCGTCATCGCTATTAGCCGGGAGTTCGGTATATCGATGCGAAAGTCACGAGCATCGTAGTCACGATATTGGGTTAACAAACTTTATTGCAGGAGCTACGAAGCGGTCGTGCCTTTATCATATCCTACTTGTATGATTTTATTTTACGCACTTACGTGAATAATGTGCTAAGTGTTATATGATGACCATGTACCATAATTGTGATAAATGCCATGCTATAACATGAACATGCATTTTAGTAACTTACTAAGTCTTTCGACTTACCCTATTTGTTTGTTTTGTTTTCCTTAGATCCGGGCCAAGGAGGCGGTTCACGCTAGATTCGCCTTACCCGCGTTTGGTTGCTAGCAAGATAGAAGGTTGTTCTTTTGGTTTTGTAGCTAGACTTTTGTTTTGGCAAGGACGTTGGGAAGCAAGTCACCTAGACTTGACTTTGGGGTTTTTGTTGTTGTAGTAAACTTAATTACTTGATACTTAAAATCTTTTGTATGCCGGCTTATATGTCGAGCTTGTATATATGTTAATGGTTCACTATAGTTTCTTCCGCTTAACACTCTTTTATGATATTATTGTTGATGTTGTCTCCGGCATGTTGTGGCCGTTGAGGTTATTGTACGCATGTGTTAAAATTGTAGGAGTAGTTGTTGGGTTTCGGCAGTAATGTCGCCGATGACTTGTTTATTTTATGTTATATTCCGGCCAAGTGTAGCCGAGTTGTTATTTGTATGCAATGTTGCGCCACATGAATTTTATAATCCTACTTGCGCATGCTTACTTGTGTTTATTTGGGCGGTCCGACTTGGGGTTTCACATTAGAATTCGGGTCGGGGTGTCACAGTTGGTATCAGAGCTATAGGTTAGCTGTTGGCCATGATAGGTTCCATGGCCTAGGTGGGTTGGTTATTTGTGTGTTGATTCTAACGTGGAGTGAATTCTTGTAGGGGTTCAATGGAGAATCCTAGGGATGGCAATGGCCGTGGTAGAGGTAGGCCCAGGAGAGGTCTCGAGGCCGAGGTACCGCCGCGAATCCGGTGGGTCCGGATATGGCGAGTTAGTAGGTTGATGGCTTTTGGGGGCAGGCCGAGAGGTCAGCCGAGGGAGCACCACCACCACCTCGACGGAGGAAGTTGTACCACCACCGAGACCGAGGAATGACACCACTCTTCTAGAGAGATTCCTTAAGCTGAAGCCTAGTACTTTTCTTGGGGAGCTGAAACCTAGGGAGGCTGAGTTGTGGATGGAAGAGATGATCAAGGTACTATCTATGTTGGGATGTACCGATGAGGAGAGAGTCATGTTAGCAACATTCAAGTTTAAGGGAGCCGCCGAGCATTGGTGGAATGTGTTGAAGGAAAGTTGGGAGATACAACAAGTTCCTATTACTTGGGCTAATTTTCAAAGGGAGTTTAAGAATGAGTATGTGCCGGATGTGGTTCGCAACAAGAGGGAGAAAGAATTTTATGATCTTGAGCAGGTAGCATGATAGTAGCGAAGTATTCCGAAGTTCAGATTGAGCCGTTATTGCACGTATTTGATTCCTACTGAAGCACGGAGGACACATAAGTTTGTTAAGGGGTTGAGAACTGAATTTAGGAAGCAAATTCTAGCAGTTAAGCTCACTGATTATCGGAGTGCAGTTGATCGAGCTTATGAGGTGGAGCAGGATATTGAGGAGCACACTTATTTCTTCTTTCAAATGCAGGTTTAGGAGATCAGGTAGAGAATGGTTTTTCTAAAGATAAATCATTTATAAAAACCTCATAGTTATTTAAGGAATGGAAGATAAATCATTAGTAAGAACATATGAATTTATTCAAAGATAAATTACATATTACATCAGTCTAAATAATCTAAGTACAGTTTCTGGTTTTCTTCTCCTAAGTCTCAGTCCTTACTTAATTATCCATTCAAGGATTCCTTTAAGCTTGCAAAGGACAATAGGAGACGAGAACGAGAAACTGTTATGAGAAGATGATTCTTAAGGTCGTTCAGATATAAAAATATATCAGAACGATTGAGTGCAAAGCACTCATCCTCCCAAGATGATTGATAATTGCACAATCAACAGCATTTGTATAGGAATACATTTATATGAAGATATGAATGCAATATCAACAGACAGCTCTTCATTTTCTTCAGACATTGTTCAACATCAATCTTCAGATCTTGATCTCTCCCTATTGAACTTTCTGATCACTCTTCTTTGTTTTCCAAGCTTTTCTTCCTAGCAATTAACTGAAAGTGTTTTGCTAAGAGCTGGATGAGTTCACTGCAATCTGTCGTAGAAATCAGAGATGCGTTGGTGAATACGATCTGTTTGGTGATTTCCTTTCTATGAAGTTCTTGAGTAGATTGAGTTACTCATTGCTCACTGTGATGCTCTATCACCGTAGTGCATACACTTGTATTTCTCTATCTTGTACTGAGCACGAGAGCTGGTCTATATATATAGGCGAGAATCAATATGATCGTTGAGAGACGAGAACTCGAAGATTTCTATCCGTTGGAGATATAGTGGTTGAAGACTATCAGATATAGATCTTTGTCCATAAGATCTCTGACTTGTTTGGGGCGGCAATTTCTTCCTATAGATCTTGGAAATCGGTGTCTGTCAGACTAGGTTGATAGGTCTTTGAAGAGTAGGTCGACGCCATTGCAGCCGTGGTCTGCGTCAATAAAGTAATTGCTTTTTGACTTTAACTGACTACTTGAGTGAGAGAAAGTCTCGTAGCTTTAAGTATGTCAGGCTTTATGAGGCACGGACATAATTATCTGAATTGAGCGGCTAGTTGACTTTTCCTTGTAGCACGTGCAGATTTTAAGTCTACCGTTGGAGAGCTTCTGTGAGAACCCAAACCCATTACTTGCATTACTTGTTCTATGCCTTAACATGATTAGATATCTCTTTTTGTCCATGCCTGACTCGTATTATCATTATTGCGTTCCTTGTCGCTTAAATACCTTCTATGCTTAGCATTCCTTGCCGTTATGCCTTGAGTGTTGCCTTAGCATGTTTTGCACTCAACCAAGACTTGTCAGGGTTCTATTGTCATCCATAGATGACTTAGAACACTCGCTTTGATCATAGTAAGCTTGATTGGAAGTTTAGAAACCTTCTTGCTTTGTTTTGGCCTTAGCGATTTCACCCGTCTCCCGTTTTGCTCGTATTTCGACGTGCGAATTGTTCCTTGAGTTCCCGGACTTGTATTCAAGTCATAACCATGATTAAACAATCCTTTTCATGCCCAAGTTACCCTAGTTTTATTAACGTTGATCCGGGTTTGATTCGTCAACCAATCGTCGCTTGACTCGAGCCTTGTCCTACCTTGTTCCGGTGATGTTCGGTGTGATTCGACATGTTTTGAGTTGTGTTAGACCCTAGAATGGTTGCCCATGAGCTTGGGACCATTTAGACTTGTTTAGGTCAAGTTTTGATGCTCCGAAGTTCAGCGGCCGCATGGCTCGAGTGAGGCGCCCCCCAAATACCGAGAGCAAATGAAAAGGAACCGCCTCCCAAGATCCGAGGCGGCCGCATGGCCCCTTGCTTGAGGCGCCCGCCTCACTCTGCTCAGCTCTACGGGATTTTCTTCCTTCCAGCTTTTGTGATCCAAATTACCACTTAAACCCCCTTCCTAATTGGCCCTAATCCAACCTATTAAACCCTAATTAAGCTAGATTAGTCCTAATCTCAAGCCACCTCCTTTGGACATGTGGATTCCACCACTCTTCTCCTCTTGACATTTGGAATTCCACCAAATCCATGCAAAGTATATAAAGGCCCTCTTGTTGACTTAACCTTAAACCTTCCATAATCAGATTTTCTCCTCTCTCTCTTGCCATGGTTAGTGTGTGTAGAGAATAGGTGAGATTGGTGTGTGTCTCACCTAGATTGGGCTCCCGACTTCTCCGCTTTGCCAAGCCGAGACTACCGGTGTGAAGCTACCGACGAGGAGATCGTTCCATCCGATTACTTTGTACTCAAACCTTCTTTTTCCTTGGTGAAGGTAAGCTATTGATTTCCCCCTTAGGTTGTATGATTAGACTTGCCATGATTCCCCTTGTCTATTGATCCCCATGCTTTTCCATGCCCATGCCATGATCTAGGTTGAATTGGTCTCTTGAGATTTTGATTAATATGTCCATCTTGTTGCTTGAGGCCTATGCCTAGAATTAATTATGCTCTATGCTTCCTTAGGAACACTTAATGTTCTTGAATTAATAGATTTTGATAACTCTTGGGAATTTTGAATTCTAGGGTTTCATATGCCTTGTAATGATTATCCTATTGAATTGGGTCCTAGGCCTAGAACAAATTGTATTCCATGTTCCCTACGAATAAATAACGTTCTTGGACCCTTGCATTTTAATAACCTTGAAAGAATGATTCTAAGGTCCCTTGAATTCGAATTATCGATAACTTTTAACTACGGTTGTTAAACGGATTAATGACCTAGCCGATCATATACGAGAACTTAGAAAAGGGTTTGTGATGCATTTAGCGTCCTAACTCTATTGGATGAACTATTAGAGACGACTCAACGGAGTCAAGATTAGCGAGCTATTGAACAATACCGGCTCACGATTAATCCCTACGACGCTCTAAACGCTTCCCTAAGAATAATAATTCTAGACTTTGAACTTGAATTGATTGCCCTGCTTGATCTTGACTGTCATATTATGGAATGACTAATTGACATGTGAGTTCGCTCTTGTCGAACTCAACCCTACTTGGTTATTGATAAGAATAATTTACTTGTCTTGAACGAGATCGCTCTTGTCGACCTCGTTCTCTACTTGAGAATTTTGTTAAGTATACATTACTTGGCATTGCATGAGTCCACTGCATCCTGCCTTTGCACACACGCCTCCACCGTGGCCACAAGTAAGTAGCTCCCATGCCGTAATCATTTAAGAGCATCACCGGTGACTATCCCTGCATCTCCTCGAAGATCGATGTACTTACACACATTCGATACCCGCACATTCCGATAACGCTTGTATGCGTGAACTACGTAGCGCCCGGCCTCCATATATCCTTATCCTATGTGATTTATTTATGCGCACTTATGTGAAACAATGTGCATCCTGGATATATGATTCTATGCTTGTGATGATATCTTGCCTTGAATGTTGCATCTTGCCATGACATGCATGATTAATAGCTTACGAGTCTTTATGACTTACCCTTTCCCCTTTACTGCTTTAGATCCTAGCAAGACAGGTCCTGCTCGTTGACTAGCTGTGTTCGTGCCTTGTGCCCTTTTTGGTGACCGTTGATTCTTGAAGAGGTGGTTTTTGATGGCCTCTTCCTCTTGTCTATAATTTTGTAAGGACGACGGGTTAAGCAAGTCAACTAGACTATGCTTGGGTATTTGTGTAGAACTTGCTTGTAAATCTTAACTGCTAGTAGTTTAATACTTGTAGTACTTGTAATTTTTGTGCCGGCATTGTGTAAGCCGAGCCTTGGTTAACTTGTTATTATTCCTCCACGTATTAGTCTTCCGCTGAGCATGCTATTAGCTCTTTAGTAATTCTTGTCTTTGAACTGTTAGCTTGGGTTCCGGCATGTAGTGTCGCCGAAGACTTGGTTATTTTGTTTAACTGCTTATCGTTTAAAAGTTTTAAAAATATCCGCTTGGTGCCGAGGCGTGCTTCGCGACTCCAATGTTAAGGCCACGTCGTTTTTGTGAATTAAGTCCTTGCATGTTTAATTGCCTACTTGTTTTCCTCCTTATTTGGGCGGTCCGACCCTCGGTCCCATCTCGGGCCCGGGCCGGGTCGCCACAGTTGGTATCAGAGCTTGCTTTAGGTTAGCTATCGGCCAGGATAGGTTCCATGGCCTAGGTGGGTTGTTTCTTGGTGTGATGTTCTAACGTCGAGTGAATTCTTATAGGTGCTTGATGGTGAACCCTAGAGCGCACCGTAGGCCGAGGTAGAGGCCGACCCAGAGAGTTCCCGAGGAACCCGAAGTGGAGTTGCCACCTCCACCTCCACCACCGAATCCAAAGGGCATGAATGCTCGATGGCGGATTTGTACCGCCGTATGACGTAGATTATGACCGAGATGGCCCGCCTGGCCGTGGTCGAATGTACCTCCTCCACCACCACCCCCCGCAGAGGCGAGAGTGTCGCCACCTCGCGCCTATACCACCGGGTGCTAGGGCTCTAATAATGCCGTGTTAGAGAGATTCTTGAAAATGAAGCCTCCATCTTTGAGGGAGAGGCGGATGCTAGTATGGCCGAGCTATGGCTTGAGGATGTGAAGAAAATCTTTGCAACACCGGATTGCACGGAGGAGGAGAAAGTGATCTTAGCCGCTATAAGCTTAGAGGAGCCGCCAATCATTGGTGGGAGGTTTTACTTGCTAGTTGGGAGTTGAATCGGTGGCGCAGTGTGGCCTACATTTGAGGCGTAGTTTAGGCTACTTATGTGCCTACAAAGTGATTAGACAAATAAGGGAGAAAGAATTCCAGAATTGGAGCAAGGTTCCATGTCTATAGCTCAAGATTCTTCTAAATTCACCGAGTTGTCCCGTATTGTGCACATCCGTGCAAGATGAGAGACACAGACCCGAGGTTCGTGAAGGGGTTGAAGACCGAATACAGAAACAGCTTGTTATCCCTACAGCTAGACACGAGTGCGGTAGATCGCGCGTATGAGATCGAGCGAGACATTGAGGAGCACAGTAAGCATCTCGTGCGCCTTCTCAAGAAGAGCCGCAGCGACGGTAGAGGTCCGGGCTTTCCGAAATCGGTCGCTACTGTGGCAACCGCCGCAGCGGTGGTCGAATAGGCATCGCCTGTGGTCGATAGCGCCCGCCTCGAGAGTCGCGTAGTAGTGCTCTGCTCCACAGGGCAAATGCACTCGTGGCGGAGGACCATTGGTTTGTTCTTATTGTAATAAGATTGGGCACTCTAGCGAGAAGTGTCTGACTGCACTTGGCACGTGTCTTAGTTGTGGAGATCCAAATCATCGGCTCAAAGACTGCCCTAAGTCTAGAGCAGCCTCACCCCTGGTCGGCCTCAAATAGCCTGGGTCCAAGAGGGATAGCGATGGCGCCCTAAGGCGCAGCTCGTTTTCGCTTGATCACGAGGTGTTCCCGAGTCTACTGTGATCTGGAGGTACTCTTTCGCCTTCTGGTCATCATGCTCGAGTTCTTATAGATCCCGGTTCTACCCATTCTTATGTTGCATCGCATTTCCTAGAACATTTATGTGTCTTGCCTCGCCCAGCTACCTTATGTGCTTGAGGTGTCTACACCGCTGGGTGATTGCTTGTTGGCGCCTCGAGGTCTATAGAGGCCGTGTGATGTGCTTGTTCATGATCGAAGTCTTGCATGCCGATTTGGTAGTATTGCCTATTAGAGACTTTGATGTGATTCTTGGTATGGATTGTGTGCACCATGCTTTAGTTGACCGCCGTAAAGAAAGTAACTTTTGCCATGCCCTGTATTCCGAATTTGTGTTTTCTGGTGATCATGCTATGAGTGGGGTTCATATTATTTCTGCCATGGCTAGACAACTCTTATCGCTGGTGTACGGGTATTTAGCTTGTGTTCTTGATACTAGCATGTCTTCTGCTAAGCTAGAGGATATCCCGGTAGTTAATGAGTTCCCCGATGTCTTTTCTTCCGAGTATGCTTTGCCTCCCGACCGAGAACTAGAGTTCTCAGATTGAACTATTGCCGTGGACTTCGCCATTTCTAGGGCACCTTACCGTATGGCTCCTATGAGTTGCGTAGAGTTGAAGGATCACCGCAGAACTTCTAGATAGGGAGTTCATTAAACCGAGTGTATCTCCTTGGGGTGCACCGTTGTTGTTTGTGAGGAAGAAGGATGGTAGTTTGCGGCTTTGTATAGACTATCGACAGCTTGAACCAAAGTTACTATCAAAAATAGGTATCCCTTGCCACACATTGACGATCTTTTGATCAACTTCGGGTTCAGCTTGTCTATTCCAAGTTTGACTTGAGGAGCGGCTATCACCGCTGAGGGTTAGAGCGGAGGATGTCCCGAAGACGGCCTTCCGTACGCGTTATGGTCACTATGAGTTTGTTGTGATGCCATTTGGGTTGACCAACGCACCTGCAGTTTTCATGGACTTGATGAATAGGGTTTTCCACGAGTATCTCGATTGCTTTGTAGTGGTATTTATTGATGACATTCTTGTGTACTCCAAGTCACGAGAGGAACATGAATCACTTGAGAGAAGTTCTTTCTATCCTAAGAAGCAACTTTTACGCGAAATTTAGTAAGTGTGCTTTCTGGCTTGAGCAAGTTTCTTTCCTAGGACACGTGGTGTCTAGAGATGGTATCGCGGTGGATCCATCCAAGGTTGAGGCGATTACTAAGTGGAAGACGCCTAGTACGGTGACCGAGGTCCGTAGTTTCTGGGCCTGGCAGGTTATTACCGTAGGTTCATTGAGGGGTTTTCGAAGATCGCTACTCCGATGACTAATTTGACTCGTAAGAAGTCTACTTTTATATGGAGTGATAAGTGCGAGGCTAGTTTTCGTGAGTTGAAAAGGAGGTTGACTACGGCTCCTATTTTGGCATTGCCCGCTGGTTGTGAGAACTTTGTGATTTATAGCGACGCCCGCTAGAAGGCTTGGGTTGCTTACGCAGACGGGAGAGTTATTGCCTATGCTTCGAGGAAGCTTATCACCTTACGAGCGTAATTACCCGACGCATGACCTTGAACCGGCAAATTATCATCTTTGCGCTCCACAAGTGGAAGCATTATCTTTACGGGGCTAAGTTTGAGATATTCACCGATCATAAGAGTTTGAAGTATCTCTTTTCTCAAAAAGAGTTGAATATGCGACAGAGGCGATGGATGGAGAAACCAGGATCATGATCGCATTATTTCATATCATCCGGGAAAGCTAATGTTGCTATGATGCCTTGAGTAGGAAGGCGTTTATGTCTTGTTTGATGATGAAGGAGTGGAAGATGCTCGAGGACGCCCGAGAATGGAGTCCAAGAATGAGCATGTGGTTATCTTTGCTAGCGGCGTGCTACGCCCGCGTTGTTTGAGTTGATTAAGAAGGCTCAAGTTTCTGATTCTGAGTTAGGGAAGATTATTGATGGCCTGGGTGATGGTAAGAGACCGGAGTTTGCTTTGAACACCGATGGGATTTTGACTTTTCGAGGTAGGGTTTGTGTGCCTTCTACCGATGGGGTTAAGCGTATGGTTCTTGATGAGGCTCACAAGGCCAAGTATACTATACATCCAGGAGTACTAAAATGTATAGGGACTTGAAGAGACAGCTCGTGGAATGGGATGAAGAGAGAAATAGCGCACTATGTGTCTAGATGCTTGACGTGTCAGCAAGTTAAGGGTGAACACCAGAGACCTGCCGGTTTGCTTCAGCCACTTGAGATACCGGAGTGGAAGTGGGAGCATATCACCATGGATTTTGTGACGGATTGCCACGCACTCGCCGAGGTTTCGATGCGCTTGGGTTGTTGTCAGATAGGTTGACCAAATCTTCACATTTTATCCCTCAAGGCAATGATGACTTATAGTTTGAGTCAATTGGCTTGGCAAGCATTGTATGTCCAGACATCGTGAGATTGCACGGCATTCCGCTTAGCATTGTTTCTCGATAGAGACCCCTGTGTTCACTTCCGCATTCCGCATTCTTTGCAGTGAAGCTTTGGGTACGGTTAAACTTTAGTACGGCTTTCCACCCGCAACGATGGTCACGGAGAGATTGATTCAGTATCGGAGGATTTGTTGCGTGCTTGTGCCATGGACTTCAAGGGTAGTTGGGATTCCCACTTACCCACCGCTAGCCGAATTCGCATACAATAATAGTTACCATTCCAAGATTGAGATGGCGCCATACGAGGCTTTATATGGGCGCAAGTGTCGCTCACCGATTTGCCGGGATGAGGTTGGTGAAGCTAAACTTTGGGGTTCTGAGATGGTACAACAATGGCATGGCCGAGCGTGAAGCTTATTAGAGATCGATTGCTTACGCCCGTAGTAGACAGTAAGAGCTACGGGACAACCGGAGACGCGACCTAGAATTTCGGTTGTGTGACTATGTGTTCTTGAAAGTATCGCCTCGACGCGGTACTAAGCGATTTGGAAAGAAGGGTAAACTTTCGCCTCGATTCATTGGACCATTCGAGATCCTAGAAAGGATTGGAGCTTTGGCGTGACATCGGTTGCTAGCATTGCCGCCTTCTATATCGGATGTTCATGACGCCTTTCATGTCTCGATGCTACGCAAATACTTGAAGGATGAGTCGCATGTCCTTACCTATGAAGAGATTACTTTTGAGCCCGACTGCCTTTTTATGATGAGAAGCCTGTGAGGATTCTCGACACGAAAGAGCAAGTGTTGAGGACAAAGAAAATTCCCTTGGTGAAGGTCTTGTGGAAGAATCACGATATTGAGGAAGCCACGGGGAGACCGAGCTTGATATGAGAGAGAAGTACCCCTTTCCTATTCGATGATTCCAGTAAGAATTTAGGGACTAAATTCCTTTAAGTGGGGAGGATGTGAGAACCCAAACCCATTACTTGCATTACTTGTTTTATACTATAACTTGTGTGTTTCCGCCTTAACGTGCTTGTTTCATGCTTTAACATGATTAGATATCTCTTTTTAGTCCATGCCTCGACTGTGATTATCATTATTATTCCTTGTCGCTTGAATTCCTTCTATGCTTAGCATACCTTCCCGTTATACCTTGAGTGTTGCCTTAGCTCGATTTGCACTCAACCGAGACTTGTTAGGGTTCTATTGTCTTTCATTGATGACTTAGAACACTCGCTTTGATCATAGTAAGCTTGTTGGGAAGTTTAGAAACCTTCTTGCTTTGTTTTGCCTTAGCGATTTCACCCTGCCTCCCGCTTTTGCTCGATTGCAGTAGGCGATATGTTCATTGAGTTCCCGGCCTTGTATTGAACTCTTAACCATGGTTAAACAAGCCTTTTCCATGCCCAAGTTACCATAGTTTTATTAACGTTGATCCGGTTTGATTCGCCAACCAATCGTCGCATGATTCGAGCCTTGTCCTACTCTTGTTCGGTGTCGCTCGTGTGTTTCTGACTTGTTTTGAGTGGTGTTAGACCCTAGAATGGTTGCCCACAAGTTTAGACCCTTTAGGACATGTTTAAGTCAAGTTTTGATGCTCCAAGTTCAGCGTCGCATGGCTCGAGTGAGGCGCCGCCCCAAATACCGAGAAATGAAAAGGGAACCTTCCCAAAGATCCGAGGCGCCGCATGGCTTGGCTTGAGGCGCCCGCCTCACTGCTCCAGCTCTCACGGATTTTCTTCCTTCCAGCTTTGTGATCCAAATTACCACTTAAACCCCCTTCCTAATTGGCCCTAATCCAACCTATTAAACCCTAATTAAGCTAGATTAGTCCTAATCTCAAGCCACCTTTGGACATGTGGA